>JAUCBN010000050.1:13613364-13913364 GCA_035048815.1 Abelmoschus esculentus | reverse complement strand
AACCTCACCCTATGTCAGCAGTGAAGTCTTGCTCGTCGAAGACGTAGAAATGAAACTGTGTAGATAGAGGTGAAGGTTACAAAATGAACAACTTATCAATCCTCGTAGTCGAACCTTGTTTTTGTGGAATATGTACCCCGGCCATGTATCATGAACACATGAAGGGTACGGCATCGGGTCAAATAGGAAGAATTCTCCAAACACTAAAATCCTCGTTGGACGGAAAAAGGAAGGCGAAAGCCTATCTATAACTAGGGACCGCCAACCCAGACTTTGATCAACAATAGGCCAACTGCTGATTCTGGTAGTGAAAAGAAAGCCCATACCTAACTCGCTATGCTTACAGCTTGGCACGGTCCCGTGCTATGCTATTTGATCGAGATTCGAAATACCCTTCCTCGCCGCCACCTTCCTTCTGAGCCAGCCCGATTGGAATCTTGTACACTTTCGTTATCTTTCTTTTATTGATCCAGCCTATACCTATTTCCTCTTGCTTCGTGCGGCCGGGCCTGTACCTCATAGAACAGAAATCCTCTTTAGGAAGCTAGCGCCAACTTCCCTTTAGGGCGTCTAGAGCGGCTATTGAGTCCGCTGTTCTTGTGGAACTCTTTCCGTTGGCAATACTTTCTATGCTACGATTTCTCTTATTCAAAGCTACCTTATGAAACTAGTCTTTACGAGTTATTGGTAACACGAGATGATGTCTCGCCTGCTAACTCTTCTTATCAACCATAGCTCTTCGAGCCTTCTATAGTAAGATATCAGAGAAGGAAGAAAACTTATAATACCAGTCCTGCGTAAAGACTCTTTCCATCGCTCGAACGAAGGTTAAAGACAGAGTATAGATTCGATTTCGGACTAGGGGAACTATGCTACATCCCCGAAGGGATAGCCTAAGAATTAGCTATAAATCCCTACTTCTATTAAAAGTTCATCAGAAAAAGGCTCTTTAACTAGGAGTGTTAGGCGCACAAGCAAGCTCGAACGATAAAGGATGTCAGTATCGTCCTAAGCAGTTTCGATTAGGAGAAGGCGCTTACCTCCTTCCGAAACGAGTAATTCTTTCCTTTCCATGCTGCTCCTTGTTCTAGCTCATCTTTATTCTTTTCCAACGGCTTCAAATGAAGTAGGTGAGGAGAAAAGAATTTGAAGGTTGTAGACCAGGGATTGTTGTTCAATTTGTCAGAGAACCGCCCTGTCAAGGCGGAAGTTGCGGGTTCAAGTCCCGTCAGTCCCGACCTATGATCCGAGAAAGATATATCAATTCATCTCTCCGGGGAGACAAAGAGTAGGATCTAATTCCCAGCCTTCTTTCGTTTCGCATTTCTCATCGGACAAAGAAAGTCAAGGAATGGTTAAGTCAAACATTCATGTCTTAAGCCAATCCCTCCTGCCTGGTAGGTGCAATCAGTATACGAATACCGTCCTTTCTACTGCGACCAGTAAGGGTGATGCGCTAAGGAATTGAATCAAGAAAGGAGGAATGCCTTTCTATTCGGACTTCTCACTCGAGCTAATCAATCTTTCGATTGGTCATCGATTCCTATCTCAAACTGTACTCGACTTCCGGTCAGGGCGGTGAGTGTGAGGAGAGGGTTGAGTGAGGTTGCAGAACCAAATGAGACCAATAACTAACGCAAGGCTAATCAGAATGGTGTGGTGGCCCGTTACCTCCATCCAATATAAGCAAAGGGACTGAAGTAAAAAGAAGAAAATGCGATAACCGTTCCCAAAAGAAGCTGTTTTTTTCCAAGCGGGCGAATGAACCATGTAGTTCGCTCGTGAAATGCTTATTTTCGATTCCCTCGAACATTGGAAAGGTCTAAAATTCCTCCATATCTATCGCCCCCATCTCTGGTCCCATTTATGGAAGCTAGCCAATCTTAATGAAAGCGTTAGTAGCTTAATTTTACATCTTTCTTTTTAGCTAGGATACACTCCTTTATACAAGACTTTTCTAGTTCTTGTTAGTGATCCGGGAACAACACTTAACGTGGGAGAAGGAAAAGCTTTTCACTCTCTTTCTAGCTTGCTAGAAGAGATAGATACGGTACAGAGAGGAGAGTTCAGGTCAAATCCTGTCGATAAAAAATTCCAGCTTATAGGATCGTGGGGGAGGGGGGAATTGGAGAGAAAGGTGGAGCTTCACCAGGCCTTTAGTGCTTTTTTTTTAAGTCTTGTCTAAGCATTCTTTTTTCATTTTTTTTTCTCGACAAATCAAGAAATTTTCTTTATAAGATAGAGCTCCTTCAAGACTTCCTTTTTCATTCCCACTGAGACCTCTCATTGGCACATCAAATATAGGTGTCAGATCGGGTGCGAACTCAAGAATGCAGCTAGCCACCCACTTCCCTTCTTCGGTGAATGTCGGGGTCGGGTTTTCTGGCGGGTGTGCCATAGTAGAGGCCTTCTTTCCTGAGGAGATACGAGAATCCTCTGTAACTTTAAGGGCTTGGGGGGAGCCCTTAAATAAAGTTCCTCATTGAAAGGTGGAGGAGTTAGTCTCCACCTCCACTCCCCGGATGCGGTCTTATTAATGGATACTAAGAATAGAACAGACAGGTTGGAGAAATTGAAGAGGGAGTTGCATTTTTATTATATATGTCATGTTCCTCCTCGGGGATTAGCAGGTGGTCTTTGTTTGCTATGGAAGAAGAGCGTTGATTTTCAAGTTCGGACTGTTTACAGTTTCATTATGGAAGTTGAGGTCAAGGATGATGATAAAAACAAGCGTTGGATGCTTGACTGTATCCATGCAGATTTTGATGACCAACGACGTCGTGAGCAGTGGAGTCTCTCGCAGCGAGTGGCAGGTCGTCGAGCAGATGGGTGGGTAGTTCTTGGGGACCTGAAGGATCTTCTTTTACCAGATGATAAGGAGGGGGGATGTCACCGGTCAGCTGCTTCTTTTTCAGACTTCAGAAATTTTTTAGATAAATGTGGACTGCTGGATGTAGGTTTTGTTGTTCATCCTTTCACTTGGTTTCAGAAACGACAGGGTTCTTTCAATGTGAAGGAGAGGTTAGATCGAATCTTAGTTAATGTTAGTTGGAGTCATTGCTATGAGCGAGCTTTAATCTTCCTGCTATAGGCAGTGACCATAGACCCATCTTGTTGAACACTGAAGTTTTGGATAGTATAGTATGAAACGTCCATTTTTCCCTTATGATTCACGATGGGATAAAGATGAAGAGTGTGCTGAGGTTGTCAAACAAGCTTGGCAGCTTAATGTGCGTGGTTCAGACTTGTTTAAAGTGCAGCAAAAAATGACAAATTGCCGGGTTGAGCTGCTGAAATGGAGAAGCTAGCTAGACAGCCCGTGTATGACCATGTAAAGGCGAAATCATTGAAGCAGGACCTTAAGAGGGAAGAGGAATTCTGGAGATGTCAATCTCGGGTTCAGTGGCTTCAAGCTGGTGATAAAAAGACAAGTTCTTTCCATGCTTTGTGTGTTCAGAGGCGAAGGCATAATCAAATTCGGGGATTGGTTTTTATGACAGTGGTATGTGGAAGGAGGATCATGAGGGTATTCAGGGTGTGATACATGACTCTTTTTCCACCATTTTCACTTCCTGCAGTCCGTAAAATATTACAGAAGCTGTGAGTGGTATATCTCGGGTTATTACACCCACAATGAATGAAGCTCTTGTGAGTGATGTCACAGAAGAGGAGATTCATGCTGCATTACTCAAAATTCACCCCAACAAGGCGCCGGGGCCTGACGGTATGACCTCTAAAGTTGATGAATTTTTTGAAGGTAGAGTCTAGTCTTATCATGCCAGATGGTTCAGATTTCTTCAGAAATAGCCCAAGTCAACCAGATGGAGTTACGATCTGGCAAGAAATTACCTCCCGTTCCGAATTATGGTAAAAATCTTGTGCAAGAGTTGTCTCAGTCTAAGAATAGATCATCCCCAAATCCTGAAAGTCCCGTCCAGGATCATGGTCTATCGCAAAAAAAAACCCTGGGGGCATCCCTATAGACCGAGGTGCTGTGGGCACCCTCTCGAGCCAAAACGAAGTTACCCAACGAGGGAGATCACGAATGCTTGCTGGTCAAACATTAGCGGCTAATGGACAACATGTTCGCTATGACATATTAGCTCATCTCAAAAAGATTCCTGCACTCCTCAGCGTATACGATGCATTGAAGATGTCTGCAGAACTAAGGATGTCCCTAGTATACGCATTAACGAACCCAGAGGAGTTTTCTAATGAAGTTAACCAAGTTAAGATGAGAAGTAGTGAACCAACTTATGCCGAGTGTTTGGCTTTGATCACGTTTACGGACGATTACTTGCAACCAGGACTCATTAAGCATAACAGGCCTTTGTTCATTTCAGGATACCTTAATGGATTGGGGATAACAAGAATCATGATAGATGGGGGATCGGCTGTTAATCTCCTACCTTTGAGAATGCTAAAACGTCTCGGGATTGCTATTCATCGATTGGGCCCAAGCAATCTACTTATCCAAGGATTTAACCAAAGTAGGCAGAGGTCTCCGGGCATTGTACGACTTGAATTAAAGATCGAGGAATGGGAGGATACCATACCCCTTGTATGTCATTGATGCGGAAACATCAAACAATGTTCTACTTGGGCGGCCTTGGATGCATGATAATTGTGTCGTCCTTTCTACTTATCACCAATGTTTCAAGTAAACCAAAGGTGGTGAGCAGAAGAGGGTGAAAGCAGATGCAAATCCTTTTAGCGAAGCAAAAGCGTATTACGCAGATGCTAAATTTTATTTATCCGAAGAAAAAATAAATGCTACAAAGCTCAAAGAGAAAGGGATTTCGACCTCAGACGACCAATCGACCCCTATGATGCTATCAGAAGAGAGGCTATGAAATAGGTGAAAAAGTTCAAAAAGTTGAAGAAGAATAAAAACCTCCTGATACTAAGAAGGCCCCTAAAAAGCCTGTCTTCCTCTCATCTTCCTTATGGAATGGGCTCCTCTTTAGAATTAACGAAATCTAGAGTCTTGGATGAATCCTCTTGAAACGGATCGATCAACTCTAGAAGACTCGATGGCTGTTAAGCCCAGTGAATAACCTAATTCAGAGAGATAACCCGGTCTTTAGACACTCGCCCTACTTCTAAAGATAGATAGAAAAGGTTGGGGAGTCCCAGCTGCTGAGGTGGCGTAGTGACAGGTGAGAGCAATAATAACAAAAGCAGCGGAAGATCCTGCAGTAGTATATTCGGTTGTTTGCGGTGGAATAGAAAAAAGCGTCCGGGCCAGTAGATCCAGAGCAAATAGGCGTTGACTTAGTTGCTTTTGCAGTTGATTTTCATCCCGATGTTGATCCAACGCAACTTACCGGTGATAGTCGCAGCACTAGGAGCTTTCAAGGGAAGCAGACATGTATTGATAGTAGCTGAAGTGGCATACCTTCAGGATCGAGGGTCCCACCCGGTAAACACCATACAGGCAAAATACCAGCGGGGGGAGGAGGCCCTTATCACTCAAGCTCAAGCATTTACTTTTCTAGTTAGAGACCAAACCAACGTCTTGGGGCTAACGTGGGATCCGCTCAAGGACCTACCTACTTGGTTTAGGTAAATATCTCATGCGTTCCCCGATTGGGGAGGTCATTTTGGAGTAGAAACTATGCGCTTTTCAAAAATGGTCGGAAGAACGGGTTTAAAAAAGAAATATATATATATAATATATATATTACCTTACCGGCTGGCCGGTTTTTATGCAAAAAAAAAAACAAAACGGGATTGGATTTCCACTCATAAGGAAGAAAGGTTAGATACCTTTGACAGGGTTGTATTTTTGGTTGAAATGGGATGGTGTTCAAACTCCCGAAATGCAGTCTAGACAGTGGGCCCTCCCCTTTCTGACTAGACTGACTCGGGGAAGGGTCAATCTCCTCCTCCGCATGCTGCACAGCCACTCATTTGTCCTGACTAAATAGTCGAATCTATCTCTCAGCGATTCTTTTCTCCGCCAAAAACCCCTTCCCAACCAGCCCGCCCGATTTTTTTTGTAAGATCAGCTAATTTAAAGGGGTTAATCTGGTCCGAAGTTGTCGGAACGAATCGTTTGCTTTATCAAACAAAGCTTTATTAGGGGGGTCTTGGTTGGCCCCCCTATTTTCAACCATTATAGCTGGCGTCGACCCGCTTTGCGATACGGACGAACACGAAGAAGAAGGCAGGCAGCGAAAATGCAAAAGAGAAGAGCAAAGATTCCCGACCCAGAGCATGTTATTGACTCAACCACAAAGCTGTTGAATGAAGGTAGCTTGCTTACTCTCAGCCACTAGTTAGAAGAAAATCCCTTGACTTCGCTTATGCCCTTATGCAATAAAGAAAGCAAATGAGGCGGGCTAAGATTCCATTCGAAGTAAGATAACAGGATTCGATGTTGCACCATCTTCAACTCTTCTCGGGATCCGGAGTTTTGTTTTTCGAGAAAAGGTCCCATCCTTCAATATCATGATTGGGTCGACCAGGCCAGATCATGAGTAAATAGAAAATCGAAAACGTACATAGCTGTTCCAGCTGAAATACTTGGAATAATTCTACCACTTTTACTAGGAGTAGCCTTTTTAGTGCTAGCTGAACGTAAAGTAATGGCTTTTGTGCAACGTCGAAAGGGTCCTGATGTAGTGGGATCGTTCGGATTGTTACAACCTCTAGCAGATGGTTTGAAATTGATTCTAAAAGAACCTATTTCACCAAGTAGTGCTAATTTCTCCCTTTTTAGAATGGCTCCAGTGGCTACATTTATGTTAAGTCTGGTCGCTTGGGCCGTTGTACCTTTTGATTATGGTATGGTATTGTCAGATTCGAACATAGGGCTACTTTATTTGTTTGCCATATCTTCGCTAGGTGTTTATGGAATTATTACAGCAGGTCGGTCTAGTAATTAGGGGGCGGCCGTTCGGTCGCCTATGATACTAGGACCAATAGGTCAAAAATGGGTTTGTGCCGCAGGTGTTGAACGATCTACTCTACACAGGTGTGGGCTTACAGGGCTAGGGCTCATAAAACTTTTCTTTCATTCATCAATAGGGCCCTGGTCGGTCACTTTCCGGGTCGGGATCGATAAGTAGAAGTCATAAAAAATAAATTTCTCTTCGCACCTCAGATCAAGAGCTTGTCAAGCTGGCCTATATATAATATAAAGAAAAAGATTCGTTGTCTTTTAACCGGCTGTTCTTCTTTGTCAACGCTACTAAGGACCTATGGGTTCGCCTACTTGACTTATGAAAGATAATGAGAATGGCTTATTCAAAAAGGAAAAGGCGCTACTATACAAGACATTAGTAGAAGTAAGAGGCTGAGTTAGCCTAGCCTACTAATGTCTTGTATAGTAGGGTATAGTATAGTAGGCGAGCGAGTTAGCGAAGACGCTTAGGCTAATAGATAAGAGAGCGTCGGTGCGTAGCCTTCATTCTACTACGCTACGCAAAGGTTACGAAGTCACTTAGCCCGACGTTAGGAAAGTCAAGGGGGAACGCCATACCTACATAGAAGAACCGCTGTTCGCTGACTTTTTAAGGTCTAACCTTTCGCTCCCCTACTGAAAAGGGGCAAAACCGCTTCGCACCACTGATAGACTACTTAAGATTCAATTCAAAAAGGCCCTACTTAGCTTAGTTTCGAAAGCCTTTGTCATTGTCAGTCAACTAAGTAGGGCCTGAGGCCCCCTGCGAATCCGTAAATCTGAGGAGCATGCCGCAACAAAAGGATGGTCCCCTATGCATTTCATTCTTTCTGAAAAGGAAAAAAGAAAAAAGTACCCCCATCATGGTGAACCTCTCCTTGTGATCGGGATGAGGTAAATGCCTCCCAGCCGGGGGGCGGATCGAATCGGAGTTTCCTTAGGTAGCCACCGACCTACAATTATCCTTAAAGACCCTTATGCCCACGCCCCAATTGTCCTCCCGGAGGAATATGTGCTTCTAAAAGATCTTTTATACTGTGACCAATTCCGAAGTTAGTTCTATACATATGACCAGCAACGAGAAAAAGAAATGCAATAGCTAAATGATGGTGTGCAATATCAGTCAGCCATAAACTTTGCGTTTGTGGATGGAATCCCCCGAGAAGGGTTAGAATGGCAGTTCCTGATCCTTGGGAGGTACCAAATAAATGACTACTTGAATCGGGGTTTTGAGCATAAAGATTCCACTGCCCTGAAAAAAATGGGCCTAACCCTTGGGGATGCGATAATACATCTAAGAAATTATTCCATCGAACATATTCCCCCCGGGATCCAGGAATAGCGACATGGACTAAGTGCCCTGTCCAAGCCAAGGAACTTACTCCGAATAGTCCCGACAAATGATGATTGAGACGAGATTCGGCGTTTTTGAACCACGAAACGCTCGGTTTCCATTTCGGTTGTAGGTGTAACCAACCCGCTATTAAGGATAGAGCAGAAAGAAATAATAGAAAAACAGCTCCAGTATAAAGATCTTCATTAGTACGTAACCCGATTGTATACCACCACTGATAAACACCAGAGTAAGCGATATTCACTGGGCCAGGAGCGCCCCCTCTAGTAAAAGCTTCAACGGCTGGTTGACCAAAATTGCATGAGCGAGGCCTTAGAATTCGTTGATGGTCTCGACATCTAGCTGGACAGGCCTGCCTCGGCAGTGGACAAAGAGAGAATCTTTGCTGGGCCCGTGCCCATAGAATTCCCACACGATGGTAGCGTTCGCTGGGCAGGTTGAAGACAAAAGATTTCCAAATCTTGGTACATGATTCTGTCGAAGAGATAATGCTTGATGCCGTAGTTTTCGTCATCCGAGTGTTGGAAACCTTGTTCTTCCCACAATTGCCGGGCAATGAAAGACCTGTTGAAGCGGTCTTCAACATTGGCTGGGGCAAAGCGCTTGTAAGTGGCCATAAAGATTGTGAGAGATTAATTTCTTGGAGATTTTATTGGAAGGAATTTGGGAATTTCACGAAGAGTTGTGAGTAGACAGAGAGTATTGTGAGAGCGAGATTGTTAAGAATTCTAAAGAAAACAAGAATGCAAGAGTGAATAGTTCAAGAGGGAGGGGTTGCTTATATAAGCCTCGGCCTTGTGACCGTTTGAATCCACTAGCCGTTTTGTAGCTGTTACTCTTTACTGCCGTTTCCTTTTCTGTCGCGGCAGAAATCTCGGCAGACTAGTCGTTACACTGTTCTGCCCGTTGAAACTGCTGCGGCTCTGACACTGTTTTCTGCCTCGGCAAAGTTCCTGCTGTGAACTATTTCTCCTTTATTCTTGATTATTATCCTAAATAAAAATTAAACATAAACAAGAAAACTACTTAAAGCAAAAACGAATTAGAAAAATAAAAATAAACTAAACTAATCCTAATATAATAATAATATAAAAAGAAAAGGGAAGAGATCATGTTACTGGTGGAGTGCATGCAAATGCATCTCCCAAGATGATTCTCTCTTGTTGGCTAGAATTATAAATCAGATATTGGCCACTCCCTTTTGCTGTATTTCTATCCACTTTGAGCTTGATCTTTTTGCCAAATAGCCTGCCGAGCATGCTGCCAAGGTAGGATATTTTGATGTCTGTTATGTGGATGGCTTTGCACTCTTCTGGATCATCATATTTTTTTAAGTTGTGGAATGCATTGAGTTTGACTTGTTGATCATTAACCCTCATTGTCAATTATCCTTTTTCCACATCAATTAAGGTGCGTCCAGTTGCAAGGAATGGTCTCCCCAAGATAATCGGTGCATTTTCATCTGCTTCACAATCAAGGACAAGAAAATCAGCAGGAAAAATAAATTTATCGACTCTTACCAGTATATCCTCGATTTTGCCTTCAGGTTGCACATATGATCGATCCGCTAGTTAGAGCATAACTGTTATAGGTTTTGCCTTTCCTATTCCAAGCTTTTGGAAGACAGATTTGGGCATTAGATTGATGCTTGCTCCAAGGTCGCATAGGTCCTTACCTTCATGCATCCCTCGGTAGCAACCACTGTTTCGAACTCACCTATTCGTTTTCTCTTAGACACAATGTCTTTTAAGAACTTGGCATAATTAGGCATTTGTTCAATTGCCTCTACGAATGGTTTGTTAATGTGGACTTGTTTTAAAATATCAAGGAATTTCTTGAATTGTCAGTCCTGTTTTTGCTTTTTCAATCTTTGTGGGAAAGGTGGTGATGGTCTCATCTCGTCCAGGGTTTCTTTAGTTTAGAATTTAATACCTGACACCACTAGGGTTGTTGCTGTCTCGACTGACTGTTGAGGAGCTGCAGCGCTTTCTGCCGGGTCAGTGTTATCAAGATCAGTTTGCTCAGCCTCCTATTTTGCTGGGTCTGCTGATGGAATTTGGCTTGCTGGAATCTTTTCCTTCGGCTGTAGACCACTCCTAGTAGTGATTGCTTTACATTGTTCATGGCCCATTACCTTAGCAACTTCAATATTGCTAGGTAGTCCTCCATGTGGTCTAGTGTTTATGTTTTGAGAAAACTGCCCAACCTGAGTTTCTAGAGTTTTAATAGCTGCTTCTTGATTCTGCAACCTCATCTCAGTCCTATGCGACCTTGTGCGATTGGAAAGAGTTATGAAGGAAAGGCCCTATGCGACCTTGGAGCAAGCATAAACCTTATGCCTAAATCAGTCTTCCAAAAGCTTGGAATTGGAAGGCCGAAGCCTACAACAGTGATGCTCCAACTCGCGGATAGATCTTATGTGCAACCCGAAGGCAAAATCTAGGACATACCGGTAAGAGTTGAAAAGTTTATTTTTCCTGCCGACTTCCTTTTCCTTGATTGTGAAGCAGATGACAATGCACCGATCATCCTTGGGAGACCCTTTCTAGCAACTGGACGCACATTAATTGACGTGGAAAAAGGAGAGTTGACTATGCGGGTCAATGACCAACAAGTCAAACTCAACGCATTCCACAACTTAAAGAAGTATGATGATCCAGAGGAATGCAAGGCCATCCACACAGTAGACAATAAGATATCCTGCCTGGGCAGTCTGCTCGGCAGAATATTCGGCAAGAAAATCAAGCCCAAGATGGATGCACAGACAACACAAAGGAGTGGCCCACAACCGATTCATAAATTGGGCCTAAGGGAGAAAATAATTCTGGGAGATGCATTTGCATGCTCTCCACCAGTAACCTAACCTCTCCCCTTTTCTTTAAATAGTATATTAGGATTAGTAGTTTATTTTTATTTTTCTAATTATTTTCGTTTTAAGTATTTTTCTTTTGTATGTTTTATTTAGGAATAAAAAGCAAAGATAAGGGAAAAATAGTTCACAGCAGGAACTCTGCCGAGGCAATAAAACAGTGTCAGGGCCGCAGTAGTCCCAACGGGAAGAACAGTGTAACGGCTAGTCTGCCGAGATTCCTGCCGCGGCAGAAAAGGAAACGGCAGAAAAAGGAAACGGCTACAAACAGTTAGTGATCTCAACGGTCACAAGGCCGAGGCCTATATAAGAAACTCCTTCCTCTTGAACTATTCACTCTTACTTTCTTGCTTTCTTTAGTATTCTTAAAAATCTCTCTCTCAATTACTCTCTGCTTTCTACAATCTCCAAATTCTATTAAAGAAGAACCTCCAAGAACGTACATTTCTCTATCTTGATGGCTACATTCAAACGATTCGTCCCAGCCAACGTTGAAGATCGATTCAACCAATCTTTCATCACTAGGCAACTTTGGGAAGAACAAGGCTTCCAACATGCGGACAAAGAAAATTACGGCATTGAGCACTACCTATACGACAGAATTAAGTACCAGAATTGGGAAATTTTCTGCTTGCAACCCGCCCAGGCGAACACCACGATCGTGCGGGAGTTCTACGCTCATGGGCCCAGCAAAGACTCCCTATTCGTTCACTGTCGCTGCAGGCCGGTCCAGCTCGATGCCGAGACGATCAACAACTTCTACGGCCTCACCCTAGACAGTGATATCCATGCCGGATTCTTGGAAGATATCACTGCTTAGGACTATGAACTCATCAAGGACGATCTTTGTTACAGAAACACTCCATGAGAAACCGGTACCCATCGAGGCTCCGTAACAAGACAAAGCTTGAAGCCGGAGGCCAAGATGTGGAACACCTTCGTCAAACGACGCCTCATCCCAACATCACACAACAGCACGGTGGATCGCAAGAGATTGGTGCTTATCCAATCCATCATCAACAAGAGGACCATCAACGTTGGAGAAATCATCCTCCGGGAAATTCACGAGTGCGGTAAGAAAGATAGTGGACCATTTTATTTCCCTTGTTTGATTACGGGTTTATGTGTTTCTACAGGTGTACCCATTGAAGAAACGGATGAATATACGCCCCCAAGAAGAGGATAGACCAGGGACTTCTTCCACAAAGTCATGCAAATCACGCAAGCCGAACCTGTCCAGGCAACGCCGCAGCAGTTCACTGCTGATACTACTGCTAGGGCCCAATACACGGCAGACATGCCTGGTACTGCCCATACCTCTGCTGCAGCAAACCCATACCAAGAAATCTTGCAGCGAATGGCCGCAATGGATCTTCGACAATAACGGTACATGGAGTACCAACGGGACTTCAATGGCACTCTCGCCCAGATGATGATGCACGCTTTTCCGGACCAAGGCGTACAATTCCCGGAGTTCCCAAGCAACATGTTCGTCACCGCCGCACCCTATACCGAGACTACACCAGCCCGGGGAGGACCACGATCATTCTTCCATCCGGACCCTCAGCCCCAATACAAGGTTGTCGGCCCATCTAGGGTGACAGATTCTGCCGCGGCCTCATCTGTCAGCTAAAGGCCATCCAAGCGGAGGGCCGTTTTCAGCACTCCACCCAGATCGCCAATTATCATGGGCAGTCTATCCGCCAAGATAGATGCATATGTACACCAAAGTTCCACTGTCGCCGGCCCAAGCACACACCACACCGGAGGAGCTACTGCGATGGGAGGAGGAACGGATGTGATGATAACCGAAGAGATGGCAGACGTTGAAGAAGGAGAAGAAGTAGAAGCCCCGATGCAAAGGACCCCACCCACTCGAGTCCTGCCGCCAAGGCAAGCAAAGGCGCAACCATCGCCATCCCAAAGGACAAAGCATTTAGCATCGAGGCCACGGAGGAAAATTGTTACAAGCAGCTCTTCGGAGTCGCTTTAAATTTCTTTGTCCTTAATTCAATATTAATTGCTTTTACTGTTTTTACTTGTTGTTTTATATTCATATTTTGTTTTGCCGCTTACCTCTTCAAATATAAAACATTGAGGACAATGCTTGGTTTGAGTTTGGGGGTGCAGATTCACTGCCAAGGCAGCAATCTACTGCCGCGGCCTTGCCAAAAAGGGAGTATTCCAGTGATTTTTTTTTAATTTTTATGCTCCCCACCTTACTTGAATTAACTGCTTACACTTTTGCACTGCTCATCATCAGTATTGCCTTAGTTTATTCTTTAAGGCTATAGAAATCTTTATCCTTACCATGTTTAGGTTCTGTTAAGAGGGCTTAATCTTAGGATGCTTAAGGATGAAAACTAGAAGCTTACTATAGGAAGAACTTTAAACTTTAAACACTTTTGGGACTTGTTGGATTATAGGAATTCTTTTAATGAACTTAGGTGATAAAGACTTAGATTTTTGGAAAGTACCTAGAGGTTCCTATCACCGGCTCTAGAAAGTCTCTTCTTCATGCTAGAGGTGCCCGAAATTGGCTCTAGTATGTATTAAGGAATATCAAGAAGAAAGAAGGATTTTAGTGAAAAGAAAAACACAAGTCTTTGAGGTGCCCGAAACCGGCTCAAGATTTGAGGTTTGAAAAAGAAGAGAACACTTAACCAATGTTTATTTGTCTTGAACTTAGAGTTTATCTAAGAAAGCCTTTAATCAACTTGTCCACAAAAACACACACACTCACAACTCTTATAGTTTGTTTCTAGGTAATGCCTTGAGTAACCGAATGGTTAAGACCAAAGAATAGGCCTAGATATGGTGGGGAGAATAGATGGACATGTAAGACCAAGAGAGAGTAAAGTTCGGCAAATTGATGGTTTGCATTGCTTGAGGACAAGCAATAGTTCGAGTTTGGGGGTGTGATAAGTGCTCAACACACTATCACTTTTTACTCCTTTTATGGGCATTAATTACCAAATATAAACCCACTTGGACCAATGCATGCACTCAATGTGATATATTTAGAAGTATACTCATATAGGTAATATTTACAGAAAAAGGCACATTTTACTGCGTTTTCATATCTGTGCAGGAAAACCAGTGCCGCGGCAGAGACAAGGCCGAGGCAGGACCTGATGCCGAGGCAGCAGCAGAAAGACAGGAAGCAAGATTATAGGCGATGGAAAGACAAAAATCCAAGGAACGTGTCTGGACTTGAAGCCCATGAATCGGAGTTGGCTAGCACAAGGAAAAGCCTAAAGGAAGACCCTGCGGGAAAGCTCCTTAGCCGAATATAAACTTGGAAATATATTATTATTATGTACTTGACTTGTTCCCTACTCCAAGTTGTATTCTACTTAGGAAAGGTTTGCCATAGGTCTAGCCTATATAAAGACCTAGCCACCCAATGTACAATACACGAAATACCTAGGGAGAAAGCCGACTTCTACTCTTGTTTCTTTCCTCTCCATCATGTTCTAAACCTTCGTAGGGATTAGGTGAAGGTTGTAGAGTATTTGTGAGAGGAGATTGTACTTTGTCTTTCATTCAATGCAATAAAGATTATCAAGGTTTGCTTATCCTTTGTTATTCCTTGTTTCACAATTGAGCTCGGGAGAGGATATTGTGATCATCCATTTATCTAAGCTCGAGAGAGTTAGATTCACGAAAGGGGTAAGTATGGTGTTTCAATCGCGAAACACTAACTCGGCCTAGGGATAGGTTAAGAGTTTCAGCGGCTAAAAGAAGTGTGAGATTGGTTGGTGAGTATAATTGGTTCACGCCGGGAGGTATCATCAAGGACTAGTCATCAACAGTACTCTAACTTAGGGATAAGCGGAGTCATTCAAGGATACTTTGCCGAACTTTGGTAAAGTCTGCCCACGAGCAAGGGATTGCCGCGGCAGACAGTGTTATCGCTACCCAGGCAGTAAACTGCAGTGCTGCCGAGGCAGTGATATACGATTGCATTGGACGGAGACAAGTCAATCAATTCCACAATACAACGCAACTGGATCTTAGCCCATCTCTCTCTATTACTTCAATCTTTTACTGTTATCTTAGTTATTTTAGTTTAGATAAATCAAATCAACTCACTTGTGTTTTTATCTTTCCACAGAACAAGAAGGTGAAGAAAGCATATTAAGTGTACCGGTCCCTGAGGAGACGATAACTCGATAATATACTTATCACTTATTATTTGCGATGTGTCCACTTGCACTAAACGCGCACTTTTGACACGCGACACAAGTCATATGAGTATGCAATTCAAGGCAAGTAACAAATTGGTACCAATGCAACATCATAAATTTAGCCCATGCAAATTTTAACTAGTCAAGTGGCATAACAAGAGGGTACCAATGCGTCTAAGGTATCATAAATGGTGAAGAAATCTCATTTAAAACTATGTCTAGAAATGATATCAATTAAATGGTCATGAAGGACATCTTGTGCATACAGATTAGGTGAATAATTATGGCTTATGAATCGCCCATTATTGTCACACCCTATTTATCAAACATTATGATTGAGAAACCATCACAGCTTGAACTTGACCAATAAAATTTCGCGTTGAAGTACATGAACACCATTATAATAATTAATAAATTTATTAACCATTGTAATCACGTGTTCATGTACTTCAACATATATTTCAAACTTGGTTTCGGCCTGAATATTTCTATATTCTTTATCCCAGGTAAAGATTGAGCGATTCAGTATATTGTGATTTGTTGGCATATAGAAAATGTTACTACTAATCTCAACAAATCGCAATATCCAAAAAAATATAATTGACAAAAATTTCCAAATACGTGATTTGTTAATATTAGTAGGCACAAGACAATCGAATACATACAATACATTCGAATAAAGGGATGATGTCATTAGCAAATACATGCTTCACATCATGAGGCCATGGGTGGAAATATATAGTAGTAAATTCACATCCCGCATGGTGCAAATTTTAAACGTACTTCGTATCCTGTTGGATGTGAATTTTGAATGTATTTCGAATCCTTCAAGATGTGAATTATGCACTATTTTTAGCAGTGTTGATTTATCCTCTCTGACGTGTCAGGGAATGTAATTCTCATCTTGTAGGATGCAGATTACTTTTATAAAAATAATTTAATATTAATTTTTTTTAATTTGAAATATCTTTTAAAAAATAAAATATGTAAGTCATTAATGATTTTAAATAAATGAACAAATATTTTCTTATAAAATTAGAAAAAATAATTATTTATATTTTTAATATATAAAATGATAATTTTAGAAATATTAAACATAAAATAATTTATTTTATTTAAATATTAATATTATATACAAAATTAAAAAAAACTAATCATCTCTATGTCCTCCGATATCACAACTCGGTGAACAGCGAGGTCGATCAGGATTATGCCTTAGACATAAGGGCTTTATTAGGGGTTTATCATCATCATTTCCTTAACAATAGTACTCATTGTTTCGATCGGTCTACTTTGATAGAATAAAGATTGTGGCAGTGTTTGTTGGACAGAAAATGTGTCATAATTGGGTGGAAAACGTTTGAAATGGGTACAGAGGGATTATTTCTGTGGAAGGATTCGATGTTCTACTCATCATACTAGAGAATGGATCGAATGCATTCTCAATAATAGAATTGAAAAAAACTTCTATTAAGGGAGTATAACTACTAAATGAAGATTGTCCCGAATGGAAAAAAAGATGTACATGTGGTTGCTGAGATGGTCCATTCCCATGGGAGGATGAGGAATAGGTATTTGTGTGGTGAGAGGACGAAGTATCGTCAGCCGTCGAACGAGATCCCCTATTATATTTTGTATGAGGACGATTGCGTTGCGTTCTGCCAAAAAATTTCACTTGTTCATCCTCAATCAATAGATACAGCTACCCATTCAAATAAAAATCATGGTATATAATCGGGATAACATTTGAATCAAAAAGTACGCAGTCTCGATAGGGTTGCCTTTTCGAACTATTCCTCTCATTCCACTGAACAGTCCATTCCATGAAACGCTTTTTCAAATCAACTTCTCGCATAAAATAATAAATTTTATACATATGTACTAAAATACAATACTTTCAAATATATAAAAGGTTAAACTAATGAAAATGTGTTTACCTCAGGTTTTCCATGCCTAGTGACAATATGTAATTCATCTGATATTGAAGGATCTTGAGGAATGCGTTGGAGATAAACAAATTTTCATAATACTCTATCGCTCGAATGTCAATCAACTATATTGTAAAAGATGAGCGGTACCCTGGTTGCCCAAAACATTTTTAGTATCCAATTCAAATTCCGGACACTCATGGATATACGAATCCGCATAAGATATCACAAGAACTATAAAACATACAATTAAAATTTAAATCAATAAAAATAAATATTAAAATTAAAAATTTTATTTAAATTTAAAATTGCAAATAAATACTTACATTATTTTCGGATTCTTTCTCAATGACAAGTTTGATAGCTAGTAGACCTTTAGCCAACCCAACATGGTTTAAATTAAAAAACCACCTACAAAAAAGTTAATAATTAAAACAAAAAAATTAAAATATAGAGAATCGATACTTACCTCAAGCAAAGTGGAAAAACGTATAGACTAGGAACGACTAGTTTATGGCTTAAAAAGGGCAGTCGAAACCATGCCTAAGACTGCAATAGAAGAAGACAACCCCAAATATCATGCTATGAGTTTATGCCTAAAACTCCCTAAAGAGACATTCTAAGACAACTGATCCCCAACTCAATTTGCCGAAATCATCAAAACCCACCAAGTGTCATAAATACATAAGATGAAATTTGTTATGAGTTTTATCTGACATGAATATCTTTTCGATTATTTTTAAAATATGAGCGGGTGTATATTCCTACAACAAAAATAAATATTATGACATAAAAATTGAAATATATTTAAATAAAATTTCAAAAAAAAAGTTTACCTTAATCGTTCTATCATCAACGTCGTCGATTAAAACACTAAATCGATCATTCAACCACCATATCTACACCAATCCACCATCCAGTTTTTCTGGACCAACACTCAAAAATCATAAAGAGAGGTCAAGCCAGTCTCCACCGTTGCGATCAGTAATAACATCTTTATCAACCGGAAGACTGAGAATGTACGAAACATCTTCCAAAATTATTTTCGCCTCACCGCACGGAAGGTGATAATGTTTATTTCTTCGTCCTCCAACACTTTATTAACGCATTAATTATATCTACGTCCACTTTGGCACCCCAATAATTTTAGATACATGCCCCAAATCCGGCTCTAGAAATATAATCCTCACAATTAGGGTCTGGTCCTCGAGTCAACCTATTATAAAAAACATCCAAGTGGTTCAATCCCATCCTAAAACAAATTTAAAATAAAAAATATTAGTAATGATTTTAATATTAAAAATAAATTTTAAAAAATAAATTAAATAAATATAAGATTTTAAAATTAAAAAGTAACTTAGATTAAGAAGTCAATAGTTAAAAACATGTTTGTGATCTAATTTGATTAAACCTGTCATTGTTGTAGAAATTGAGATTTTAATCGAAAGATTTAATAAGTAAGAAGTAAGAAGGTTTAGAGTTTGTTGGTGTGAGTAAAAAAATGGGAGGGGTGGGTCTATGTATAGTTAAATTTGCATCGGTTCGGATGCGAAGAGTTAAGGAACTTCGTATCTTGCAGGATATGAAGTACCCGTTATAAAGTTAATTTGCATTTTGTAGGATGCAAAGTTCAATAATTTTGACCGCGGTCAATAAATTTTCAACCGTTGGAATTACCTATGAGAAATTGAAACGATTTTTTGATTTTAACTCGTCAATTTCGTATCTTGCAGTACATGAATTTCTTTATATAAAATATATTTTTTTAAAATAAGATGATAGAAAATCGACATCAGCCTAATTTCGTGTTCTAAAAGTTGCAAAGTAGTAATTCACTTCTTTTAAGATATGAATTAGGTCTACGCATGCAGAAAGAAGGTTATTCTTTAAAGTAAAGTTTTAAGGGAGTTATTTTCAAATAAAAAAATAAAAAGGGAATGTCCCTCTAATTAATCCCATTAAAAAACTCATTTAAAACCAATAAACAAATTAAGTTAAAGTTTTTTTTTCTAATCTTTGCCGTTAATTTTTAGATGATACTAATTTTGATATATATTATTTTGGATAAATTATTAATTTTATTTATTTAAGAAAGACAAGAAAAAACATGTACCTAACATATTACACTCATGCTCTTGAGAGATCACCCTTTAAGAAATTCCCTAAACAACACATAAAGCATTATTTACAATATTCATTCGAATATTTTTACTATTAACCTTTACACTAACAATATCTCTTATAAAACTAATCAGACTACATCAATCCCTATGAATATTATTATATTTTCTCTTACTTTGTTTTTCTCTAATAAGATATACATAAGAGTTTCAGGTGAGTTTTAGAATGAAAATCAATAAAATTTTACCCTTGAACCGAGTATATAGCCACTCCAATTCAGCTTCTCAGTCTAACATACTCATATTGATCCCAATTGACCAAGAATAACCTCTCATATCTGATTTAAGTAGGGATAACTTGCATTTTAAAATATATATTATTCTTTTTATTGGGTGAATGATTTTCACTCCTAGATTCTCTTATGAAAGAGAAAAAGTCTTAAGTTCACGTTAAAAAGAGCGGAGAAAAAAGAATAGGGACAAGAAAGATGTTAATTATATATAGTATCAAACTCTCTTGATTCTCTGATAATAGAATATTTTCTTTCAAGTTATAATTATAAAAGTGAAAAAGATATAATCTGATTTATATTAATTGAACGATGATATTATGAATTAAAATAGTTTATGTTTTTGTGTTAGGTTGAATGTATATAAGTTACACATATGGTATCAGAGCTAGACTTTTTGAAGGGATTAACATCCACAAGAGAAGATCCAAGGAGTTTTGATCCATCCAACAATCAAAACCATGGAATTCACTCCCGGGTAATGCATGTAAAAATCTTTATCCATCACAAAGTCAACCTTTTTCAATGGAGATAATTACCCATATTGAAAGAATATGATAAGGTTACTTATAAAATCTCATGATTATGTCCTTTGAGATATAATCGAAGATGGCCTATCCATTCCGATAAAGCAAGAAGGTGATCGAAAAATCCCGAAGACTAGAAGTGAGATGACGGTAGAAGAGAGAAAAAGAATGTCAACAAACGATAAGGCATTGCACATATTATTTTGTGCATTTGACCCAAAAATTTACTCAAAGATGTTGTCACACCTCAATTCTTTCCCTTAATTAAAATATTAAATCCCTAAATCTGAAACACTAGGAATTATGGATTTTCAGTGGCAATTTCATAATTTCTGGAAATTTAGGGGTTTATTTGTTATGTTATTAAAATTCCAATCCTTATCTTGTAATTTTACCTTTATTAATTTCAAAACTTCAAGTTTCATTCTTTTTCCCGATTCAGTCTTAACTCGGGAGATTTAATTCTCCCTTAATTCCTACTTTAATCCGAGAATTTTGTTTCTTTTCTTATTTGCATTAAGCAAACCGTGAAATACCTTTTTTCCTATTTCTCTGAAATTGCTTTGAATCCTCTTTTTGTGTTGATGAAGTTTAAGTTTTGTTTCATTTTTGGGTGTTAGGAAATGGTTAATCGAGTTTTGTTTTGAGCAAGGGGCTGTTTGATCGAATCAGAAACATGAATCTAACCTTACCTAGGGGGATCTAGAATTTTTTCAAATTTTTCATGGAAAATATGGATTTTCCAGATTCCCAGGAAAAACCTGTTCTTCCACCCTATCTGACCCGATCAACCCGTTGACCCGAACCGACCCATAAGTCGACCCGGTTGATGTCACTGTTGACGTCATCTACTGACGTCAGCGTTGGTCAACGCTGACGTTAGCGTTAACTTTTTCAACCCGGTCCCACTTTATGTTTTTTGACGTCCTAAGTTCAATGGCGCAGTTCGTTTTTCGAAATTCGAAACCGAAGTTTCGTTTTTAAGCCTTTTTAGTTGGAATGCTTATCTGGAAGTTATCTGTTTTGGATTCTGAATCAGTTTCTGTTTGGTTTAGGTGACGTGGACTCCGACCCCGAGCAATTACCTCCTCCTCCTCCTAGACGACCTCCTGTTCAGTAGTCATTGGGACATGCTCGTGAGTATTCGATTTACTTCTGTTTAGTGTACTGTCGGTTTAGTGGCATAGTAGTGTGTATGATATTTTGTTCCTCGTAGGTTCTACACCTGCACATTCTAGTGGTAGAGCCAAGTTCAGTAGACATTAGTATCGACGTTGAGCAGCTTGCTTCAGGTGTGTTCTCTTCTATCAATTCCGTTTACTTTTGTGTGTTCAATTCTGTTAAACTCTGTATAATCATGCATCATTCTGAAATTTTCTGAAATAATTTTCATGTTTTATCCTGCGTTTTATAATTATATTTCTGATCCTAGAATTATAATGCATGTCTCCTGTTAAATATTAAGGCATGCATTCTAATCCTGTATCTGCATATAACATTGCATCTGGTTGGATTATATGTACGGGGAAGTTAGTGATATGTTTACTTCTGATCAGTGGCTCCACCTACGGGTCAAGATACCACTTCTGTTCAGTGGCTCCACCTACGGGTCGAGTTTCCACTTCTGTTTGGTGTGACGGAGTTAGAGTGGTTCAGGGAGAACCTACTCTTCTGTCGGTGTTCGGTGATGGGTGCATTTCATGCATTTATTGCATCATCTGCATTATCTTGTTCTATGATCCTGTTTATCCGCACTAGAGACACACTAAGCTCTCTAGCTTACACCCTCTCAGTTTCCTATTTCAGATCTCAGACCTAGGCTACGTACGGTACTTGGAGGATCCTGATTCAAATTATTATTATCGTATAATTTACAGTTTCAGTTTTCGGATTATAAATTTTTATTTGGATATATTATAATTTTCTGTATAAAGGACTTGAGACTTTATTTCGGTTTTCAGAATATTGAATGTTTATTGAATTATGGGTTGAACACAATTTAAATAAATAATATGTTTCAGTGTCTTTAAATTAATAATTATTTAATAATTTATTCGAATATTATATTTAATTTTATAAAAACCTAGCTTGCGAAACAAGTTTTCATAACGTAAACCTTAACTTGTAATCTAAGAAATTAGGTTAATTTTAGGGGTTACAGATGTCATCTTGCAAGAGTGCAAAGGAGGTATGAGATTCTCTAAAGATGACGTATGAAGGCACAAATGATGTCAAGGAAACCAAGATCGACCTTCTAAATCTCAACTACGAGAATTTCAAGATGGACTCAGATGAAGACATCACTAAGATGTTTGATAGATTCTCCGTAATCATCAACGAGCTTAAAGGATTAAGTGAAATCATTCCGGAGGAGAATTAGTTCGGAATCTCATCTACTCTCTTTCCGAGTCTTGAGATAGCAAGAGAACCATTATCATAGAAGTCAAGAATCTCAAGACCTTAAAGCTTGATGCTGTTGTGGGATCTCTTCTCACCCACGAGATTATGAAGAAATGAATGGAATAAGAAAAGAATAAAGATGAGAAGAAGATTTAGAATAAAGAGGTGAAAGTGAAGAGACAAGGGATTGCCCTCAAGGCCTCTTTACCTTAAGAGGTGGACAACACAAGTGAAGAAGAATAATTAGAAGAATTGACTATGTTAGCCAAAAGGTTCGCACGTCTAATGATGTCAATTAGAAATAGAAGATTTCAAAAAAAGAATAACTTCTAAAGAAAGAGCAAAGAACCAGGTCACATAAGAATTGATTGTCTTCAATATAAGAAGAAAGGGTTTGGGAGAAAGAAAAAGCACAAGTCTCATGTTGCTACTTAGAGTGATGAGGAATCATCATCGGATGAAAATGAAGTAGCCAAATTGTGAATCATGGCTCTTGACAATGATCCAAAGGTAACCCTTTACACCTCTTGCAATAGTCTATCTTATGATGAATTATATGATGTTTATGAGAAATTGCAAGATGATTATGATGAATTAGTTTTAGAATACAAGAAATTCCTTAAGAAGAATAAAAAGATTCTTTTAGACTTAAAGAATGAGATTCCTTAGCTAAAATAATTTAGAATTAGAGAATAAATTGAAAGAAATACATGAGAAATTCAAATAAATTGAGATGAAAAATCTTAGCATTCACAATTTACTCTATAAGGTAAAGAAAGACCACCAAAAAGAAATTGATGACTTAAAAGATTCTCTAGGTAAGATAAATTTGATTAATTACTTTAAAGGTGAATCCTATAAATCTAACCATGTTAGGAACACCTTCAGAAACTATGGACATGGAAGATTCCCTAGGCATATTAAGGGTAAAATGATTAGGAGCATATGGATACCCAAAAATATAATTGATTCTAATGATATTTTTGCGATTGCTACTTGGATTCCTAAGGGAACCAAGTTGTTGGGGACTAACTCATATAAACCCAAACAAGTTTGGGTACCAAAATCCAAAATGTGATTCTATGTTTGTAGGTTGAGCATTGCTACAAGGCCAAAGCTTCAAGTCAAATCATAAGACACCTTGATAGTTGATGCTCAAGGAGAATAACCGAAGAAAAAAGAAGATTAAAGGAGCTAGAGCTTAATAATGGTAGAGTGATGACGTTTGATGACAACTCCAAAGGCAAATTTAAAAGTATGAGCTCTATTGTTATTTATTCCTTTACTTCTAATAAATATATCTTATTTGTCAATGGTCTTAAGCATGATTTTGGTTGAGCATTAGTTTTTACATGATAAATGTTTCTATATCTTTATTAATAATTGTGTTTACATGTTATTTGACATTGAAACTATGAAATTTAATGTTCTTTGATCAATACATAGGAAATATACATATGGTGCACGTTAATTATGTCATTTTATCATATACATGTATTTAGGGGCTTTAGAGACTCATTTCAATAACTTTAGAAGTATTCTCTATAGAACCTAGCTAAGTGGTATCAAAACAAATTAGAACGATTTTGATACCTTCTCATAGTGTTCTTCATTAGGAAGTTTTTGGGTAAGCTAGTATCGAAACGACCTAAAAGCATTTCGATACACCTCTAGTTCCGATACGGGTAAAGGCTGTATCGATACAACACCGTATCGAAAGAAAGTTCTCATATATCGATACCGACTTATCGATACCACTTTATGGGGTTTTGAAACGTGCAGTGGCAGTTGTGTTTTAAGGACTGAAAACTTAATTATAATCTAATTAAAACACAAACCCTTCCTCCTCAAAAATCTAGGCCGATTTTTCACTATAAATAACCCCCTCAATCACTCTTTTATTCACACAAACATCAATTTTTTTTATGGTTTCCAATCAAAACATCAAGTCTAAGGTTGTTACAACGAATTGTTCTAAAAAAACCAAATTTCTTTATAAATCTCTACTTAAGATAATTTTGAAATTTCTTATTTTCGTTTGATTTTAGGTTTTTAAAATTCAATATTTGTATATAATATACTTTACTTACGTATGAGTTTTCAAAATCCCACAAAATTTTTGGTTCGAATATAAAATCTGTTATTCGTATTTTATGGTTCACTATTTTTCATTTTATTAACAAATTTTGTTTTAATTTTTTTTCAAATTTTAAAACCCTTAATTTATTGATTATTATAGGATTGAATATGGTTTACTATGCATATATGTTTTCAAGTGCCTAATTAATCCTAAATTGTCTATTTAGATTAATGGCATCTAGGAAACGTCAACGTAATGAGGCGAAAAGTTCATCGACCATCGAAGAGTATGCCACTTGTTCGAACCTTCCCTAAATCTACCAAAATTGTTTTCTGGACCATGCTTCCTACGAGCACTTTCACCAATACCAACTTCATGGATTCAGACAAGTTTCAATTCCGCTATCTTCACCTCTTCCAACTTTGGAAGTTCATGAAGTTTTTATCCACGCCTGGTATCTTCTTTCTCACTCTCGTTGTAATCTTTTATGCTAACTCCACTTGTATTCTTTCAAAGGATAAATCACAAGTTGTGGCTATCGAATCCTTCCTTATGGAACATCGATTTCGTGTCTACGTAAAGCTTCTTTTTGAATTTTTGGATTTGAAGATTCAGGGATAGAATATGAAGATTCTCTTGGCCATAAATTCACTGGATTCGTCATCAACCTAGATGTTCATGATCGGTTTCTACACTTGATCATATCTTGGTGGATTTGTCCCTCTAACGGCAAGTACTCGTGGATCTGACATGTTGATAGCTTTTGGATTACTTTCTTTCGCCAAGGGAAGCGTTCCAATCTTGCTAAGATCATGTTTGCGGAGCTAGTGTGGCAAGTTCAAAACTGTCACACCAAGAAATGTCTATCCTTTCTGCTACGCTTGTGCTTTAAACTTACTCTTTTTGCATTTGGGGATTGATTACTCTCATGATCTTTTGGAAATGGTGAAGGAACCAATAGGTGAGACCTCACTTAATCGCTCTCACTTTCAATTTATTGAAGGTGATTGGATTCGTGAAGAGAAACCTCCTCCTCAACCTATTGATCCTGAATCGGTCAACTAAGTTGCTCCCAATAACACTCTCACGGCATTCCTCACCGAACAATTCGTCGGACTTAACAATCGCATCGACAACCGCTTCGACAACCTTGAAGGTATGCTCGTTACTTTGACTACTCGTGTGATGGAACTTGAAGCTTCACACCTTTTCATGAATATGTCCATCAGAGCCTTTCATGATGACTGACGCAAGTCTCGAGCCTTCTGAGATGATGATAATGATGAGGATGACGGTGGAGAGAAGTAGTTTTGGTAGCTCTTAAGCTAGTTTGCTCTTAGGTTTTGTTTGCATTTCCATTTATGTTAGTTTTTAGGGTTTAAGACTTATGCACCTATGCTTTTATGTTTCAAGAACTATCCTTTGATGAATTTTATGTTGGATTTTTTAAGTTTAATGCTATGAATTATGAATTTTATGGTTTATATCTTGTTGCTTACATTCTTTTTATCCCTTTATATCTATCTTAATTTTGATCTAACAAAAAGGGAGAGAAGTCTTTAAAACTCAATTTTTAAAACATATGCACTTATTAATGGGGAATTTTGCTTAAATTTTTTATTTTTTTGTTATATAAAAAATGGAGAGATTGTAAAATTAAATTTGATTTTGATATAACAAATAAGTAAAATGACTAATTTAAAATAAAATTTTAAGTCCTTACTTAGATTGAAAAGTTAAACAATAGTTTAATTTCAAACCAATAACCCAAAAATATTTTTCTAAGTTAATTTCAAAGCCAAACATTTGATTTTGTTCTAGGCATTTCGATACACACCTAATGCATTTCGATACGGTATGCCTATTTTTGAGTAATGTTATTCAAGTTTTACCAGGAGTTTTGATAAGATCTTGGATCGTTTCAATATGTTTTGAAATTGTGAAAATTGGTTTCGAAACTCTATAAAATGGTATCGAAATAATTGTTTCGATACAGCCAAAGGTTGTTTCGATACCGTACTGCTTTTATACTTAATGAAATATTCAAGGCGTTTTGATACGTCACGTGTCAATTTCGATACCTGGATTAAATATTTGACCGTTTTTTTATAGTTAAACTTTAAAAATCAGTCGTTTCAATATGCGCATAGAGGCTTTTTGATACTCATTTTGGCATAACCAAAATGTTTCGTTATATCTCTATAGTTGTTTTGATACGCCTCTATTTTAAAGACAACTCATTTCAATACGCTGACCACGCATTTCGATACCCTTATTAATTACACATAACGACTCTTTCTATTTTTGTATCATTTCGATACAGGTACCTCGAGTATCGATACCAATAGTTACAGAAGTGCATTTATGGTGGGAAGATGAAGTCCTAACGTCCATATTTATATTCCTAACCACTTCAATGGTTAGAAATCAAAGAGAGGATATAAAATCAACCATTCCAAGCAGTAACAACAACTATTGATCATCAAGCAAACATTCAAGCATCCAATTCAACTCAAAGTACTCAATTGTCAAATCTTTGTCACCCAACTCATTAAATCTTCATTGTAATATTATTTTTGAGTTTGAGGAGTGTTATTGATTGTATTTGGGCAAATCTTCTTATGAGAAAATTTTTTTATTGCCATTCATCTTTCTTATAACCTTTGTGAGGTTGAATCAATCTTTGGGTAGAAAAATTAATTCTTTTGTAACGGTTAACTCTTGAACCGAGAAAAAGGTTGAATTCTCAATAATGAATTGATTAGAAAATCCTTAGTGGGAACTAAAGTAGTGGATGTAGAGCTTGTTCGAAGCTTGAACTTCACTATAAATCATTGTCTAAATTTTTCCAATTTTCCAAACTTTCTACAATTTTTTTTAAAGTGCTAATTCATCCCCTTAACCAAATTCGATTGTTCGATCCACTCAACAATATAGATTTTCAAAAAATCTAAATTAATATCAATAAATGACAATGAGATAATTTCATAAATAGCAGTTATCATAGAATAATGATTTTAATAGTGACATAAATAGAGAGAAAAAACCTTAAAATTTTATTAAAAAAATAACTAAAATATAAAACAGATATTACATTAGAGAAAAAACATTTTTGGCTTTCACATCAGTAAAATATCAGCCAACCATTAAAGACCTAACGAAAGTGACTAAAATTTAAATTTGAAAAGTTGAATGGTACCAAAATATATACGTCTAAAAGTGTTGACTAAACCTAAATTTACCCTACTAAATAGAGAAAGACTAATTTAACCCCATCGCTTGATATAGTTATCGACTCGATCCCCGTTGCCTTTTATTTTAAAAGTTAAAACTAATATTAGGGTTAACCAAAAAATAACAAAATCTTAGTTCTCTGTTTGGCGGAACGGAAGCCTTTTATCTCTTCTTCCTTTATTTATCTCTCTCTAGGGTTTTTTCTTTGTTCTAATTAAAGATTTTCAAAAAATGTCAAGTGCTTTAGAGATGTCGCTAAACGACCTTATCAAGCGCAACCGTAAGTCTGGATCCGGAAACTCCCGTGGTGGAGGCCGTGGATCTGGGCCAGGACCTGCCCGCCGCCTTCCTAACCGCAGAGCAAATCGCCCGGCACCTTATACCACAGTTAAGGTAAATAGCTAAGAGCATAGATCTGATTATAACTTTTTGGTTTTTGATTGGAACTTTTTATCAATTAAACGATTCTTTTTGATTCAGGCACCAGAAACGTCCTGGCAGCAAAATATGTATTCGGATAAGAGTGCTGATTTCCAGGGACAAGCAGGTCGGCCCCTCGCAATTGAAACCGGAACGAAACTCTACATATCAAATTTAGATTATGGTGTTTCCAACGACGACGTTAAGGTATTTTTATTTTTCATGAGTTTTATGATATTTTCTAATTGTATTATTAATTATAAGATTTACTGTTCTGTCTCGATTTGTTATTATTTAAATTGTTTAAGATATGCTCACGTTCCTGGTGATTATTCTGGCTTAGGTCTTTGGAAGTTTATTGAAATATTCATTGTAATTCAAAAGTTTAGCGATGCATAGCTAGAACATGCATATATGTTTTTTTACAAAATTCAATATTGATTTTTTTTTTTTTATAAAAATCGATATTATGTTAGGTTTTGTTTTTGGTTCTTTTTACCGATTATGTGTTTGCATACAGGAATTATTTTCTGAGGTTGGTGACCTGAAACGGTTTACAATCCATTACGATAGGAGTGGAAGATCGAAGGTATCTAATCGAGCTTGACATAAACTGGTACTTCCGATGAAATTCTTTGTAACATGCAGTAGTTTAGAACAAAAAAGCTCTTTTTCTTAGGGAACAGCAGAAGTTGTCTTCTCTCGCCGAACAGACGCTTTGGCTGCAGTCAAGAGATACAACAATGTTCAGCTCGATGGGAAGCCAATGAAAATTGAGATTGTAGGAACAAATGTTTCTACTCCTGATGCACCTTTAGCTCCTAATGGCACCTTTGGAAATTCAAATGGAGCCCATAGACGGTATGCCTGATCATATATTTGCTTAACTCCTCCCACCCTCAAGTTTATATTCTGATATTTGTTACCCTTGATGTTTTTGAGGTTTTACACTTACTGGATGCATAAAAGTTGTCTGTATTTTTCAGTTGGATTGTTTGCTAAAAATTTCTAGAGTTGCATTAAATCTAAGTATGATAGCTGGACCTTCTACTTAATTATTGATTGGACTTTCTCCTTAATTATCAGTTTTTCTTTTTTAAATGTAAGTCCGATAGCTGGATAAAATGTTTTATTATTGCAATGGCCATTTCAAAAATTCTCTCCTGCAATGATGTATGTTCAGACAAGCATCTTGTGTGGTTGTGCTATGTCTTATGTTTTTACTTAACGGGACATGAGATGGTTCAAAATTTCATGTGCTTTCTACCTGTACTTTATACAACATATTTGGTATAGCCACTGATATGGTTATTGTACAGTGGTCAAGGCAGAGGATTTGGCCGGCAACGTGGTGGTGTTGGAGGCCGTGGCTTTGGAAGGGGTCGTGGACGGGGTAAGGGCCGTGGAGAAAAGGTTTCTGCCGAAGATCTTGATGCTGATCTAGAGAAGTATCATTCTGAAGCAATGCAAACAAATTGAAGCATTTCTCATGTTCTATTGGTCGGCTTTAAGTCTTTTCTACTATGGACTTTATGTGCTTGATACCCGGAAATATTATGTATCTCTACCAAATTCATACTCTTCAGAGGACTAGTCATGAAGAGAACTATTAGTTTCTTGATTTATGGAGTTTGGGATTTTACTACTAGTTGTTCCTTTTGACTTGGGTATAAAGAATGTGGTTAGTAGAAAGCTCTTTGTAGTCTCCAATCTTTTGGTTTCATTGAAACTGCCTCGTCCCACAAGTTAGGAACAAAAGACAGCCTTGTCTCAGTTTTCCATATGCTGAGGAAACTCTGGCTGCATGCTGTGGGAGGTCTAATCTAGCCGTTGCCCTGAGCTGCATTGCCTTTTGGCTGTTCCCACATTGCAAAACCAGGGAGATTGCAAGTGAGGTAGATTTCTTTATGTTCTTTATCTAATGCATTCTGTTTTTCGCTGTTCCCCCCTTTGTGCTGCAAGTGATGCAGTTGCTTTTTCCTGTTTAGGTGTTTATGGCTTTATGTTGTTAAATTACCTCACGCCATTATATTATTTGCTAATACTTTCCCCGTTATGTGGTTGCTGCTGATGTGGCTTATTTTAGTCAATTGTTGTAGAATCTCTCTGCTTCAGTTAATCCAGTTGGCTTCTTGATGAAGAAAAAAAGAGATTCCTAAAGTTTGGTTCTTTGATGCAATGTCACCCCCCTAAAAAGTTGTTTTGAAGAAGGTACCAGGTTGGTTCAAAATTGTGATCGGAGGAAGTCATATAGTTTGAATGGTATTAAAACCACTAGCAAGTAGTTAAGGCCTGAATATACATGGTTAAGAGCTAAGATTGAAAAATGTTAATTTTGCATAATGTTTTCACCCGGTGAGCTCGCTATGGCCTAATTGTTTGGAGCAAATTCCTTTAGTCCCGCACTAGGGGTAAGAGACTGCAACACCTATTTGCGGTGGTATGGTTCTTCTCAGCCTTAAGAGCAGGCAGGTTAGTGAGGTTCTGGTTACCTAGATTTTATGTTATTGAATGTTAATCATAAATTTTATTGCATTTTTTTTCTCTCCCTATATTACCTATATATAAATGCATCTCTCATCCCTTTTGTTTATTTTGGAGTTAATTTTATTGCTTTTTGATATATATTAATTAGTGTTCAACATCTTTTTTGAAGTCCCACTTGAAGCCATCACCATTATATCCTCGTTTTGTTGATAATTTGAATTTGAACCCTGGATAATGAGGATGTTGATGTCACTTAATCAGTAGGACAGTAGGCCGACGGCCATAATTAGAGCTTGTAGAAGCAATAGTTTTGCTGGAATAGGATAGGGTTGTCCATTGGTATGTTGGGTCAGGTTCAATTAGAAAAAGGCTCTTCGTTTTATTTTTCCGGTTTATTTGAATGGATTTGCCTTGAATTATTATTATATGCTTGCAAAACATTACAATATATTACTTATTATATATAATTTTATTAAAACTATTAAAATGTAAAGCTTTTTCTCATTTTATTAATATTTAGTTTGAATAATAATGTATTATACGTTTTTGAATCATAATCATTTTTAATACTGAAATTATATGTATATATATTTTGTAAATCTATTTTAAAATCAAAATTAAAATATAGTAACATTAAAGTTTATTAATAATTCTTGACTTGTTTGAATAACGGCGATTTTTAAGAAAAAAGTCAACTATTTTTCTATGAATAAATTTCAGTTTTCTCATTATATTAATAATTTTATATTGTACGTTTATATAATATATATTTGTATTAACATTACAATAATGAAAGTTAACATAAATTTTTAAGATTTTTTTGTAGGTTTAATGATTTAAGGTGAAAACTGTTTTTCCATTAAAGAAATTCAGTGAAAAGACCGACAAATTACTAATAAAAGATTCCTCAAAACTTTAAATAACGTAGTTATCCAACTTTTTATTTTTTTTTAAGATAATTTTGTAATAAAACCTTTCTAATCACACAAGACTCTGAATAAGTATAGAAAAAGGCAAAACAAATGAGCTTCAGTCCGTTGCATTTTGTCCATTACATTATTTTCTACTACAATTTTACTTGCATTCGATACATGAATGATCAGTGAATTGACACTAATGAACATGAACTTAACCCATGAAATCAAGTTTTCTAAAGTTAATTCACAATTTATTAATATTACCCCAAACGTCTTTGTCATCTGAGCGATGGTTAGGCCCGTTTCGGCTGTCCTAGCTTCCCCCAACTAGAAAAGATCAACCTCAACAAGCAATAACACACAACCTTAACGTAATACTTTATAAAGTACCAACAGGAAGAAGGCCAATACCAGGGATATAAGAGTCTAAAGGACAGACTTATAAGATGACGAGGGAATCGTCCAACCTGCGCAATTCGATCAGCCATAATGAGTTGCAGGAAACAGAGTTCACAGCCCAAAACATTCAATCAGCTAGGATTACTTCTCATTTAACAAGAGAATAATTTTATATGAAATTGAAACGAGATTTAAATCAAATTAAGCCAATTAGCCTTCAACAGTTTTGGGATCAATCGATTGTTAGTTGCAGTTAAAAAAATGGTAGTTACTCACAGGAAAAAGCAAATCTAAGGCTTCCCAAGCTGCATGACGGACAGCCCTTGTAGGATAAATGGGGCCACCAGGTGAGGTAAAGCTATATAAACAGGTTTTCAACCTCGTACTTGTTGCACTTCTCAGTTCTATGCCTGCAGGAATAGTGAATCATGCATGCTCATTTTCAAGCAGCTGCATGTGTTATGTGCACACAGGCGTGACAAATACGCCTCTAATTTTAGAAGTTTATAGTAATACCTTGAAGAGCTTTAATCTGACAAAGATAATGCAGTAGGACAAGCTCCACTTTTAGTTTTTGAAGCTGGCGGATGAAAATTATCATTAATGTCTATAAAACATAGTATCTACTATGAAAAATGTTATGTAGGTTCACCTGGTCTACTAGCTCAATAATAAGTATATCTGCTGGTTCACCATCCAATGAAACATTTGGAAATGTGATACATAGCTTTAAGAAGGTTTCAAGTTTTTCAACTGCATAGAGTAAGACATCATAAAAGGAAATATCCATTTATATGTGCATTATTATTCAAAATCAAGGTTTCAAAGGAAATAAAGACAAGACCAACCCGAGTTGTAAAAGAATATGACCCTTGACATTAAAAGGTAAAGATCCCTTTGGACCTGAAAAGTACAACAAATTATTGACGGTAAACGAGGACAATATAAAGGGTATAAAATATAAAGCGAAAATAGCTGACCTGTATTGGAATTTTATTTAACTGTGTAGGCTCCAATGCAACTTCATTGAGAAGGTACTGAGTCCATAGAAGTATGAAAATTCAACAATTAGATACTTCAAAAAGAACGATAAAAGCAAGGATTCATTTCAAATGATGGTATGAGTCTTTTAAGTTCACCTGAAAGAGAGACCTAAAACGCCTGGTATTTGATTGAATGTCAATCCTGCATAAAACCATACAATTAACCCAATCTATAAGCCTATAGGAAATAATTGGGAAAAGAGTTATGCCACTACTTTCATCAAGCATGACTCGATATAATAATGGCAACTTCAAAAACTATAGGCAAGCATGTTCAGTGTTTCCAAGTTCTCTTGTGTGTGTGTGTTTGAGTATTTTTGAAAAGTTATATGCCAAACTCATGTTAAGATATGTGTTGAACAAGGATACTATACTTGAAGAAAAAATAAATAAAGAGTTGGAAACTAGTTTGACAACTAACTAAGCAACAAAAAATTCCCACTCAAGCATTAGAAATTTGATTTCCTACCAGAAAACGTTTGTTGCACCCTGAATAAGTGCAGAGGCATAACGAAGTTGAACATCTGCATCATCCAGTTGAACTTCAAATAACTGCAGACAAAAGAAAATGATAAGCATTTACAGTTTAATATAAAAGATTTCTAATTCACAGGTGAAAAGAACATTCGTTCGGTCTCTAATGCAAAGATATCTGAAGTAGATTATATAGGTGAAACAATCGTTATCTACTACTGAGAAACGTCAGTATCACTAGTCAAATCTCCAATGATTAAGATCAACATAACAGTAAGAACAATGTATAAGTTAGTGTAAATTTTCAAGGTAAAAAAGTGTTTCCAACTTGTCAGATCTGTTTTTTACTTTGCTACTTTAACCAGTTCGATACACTCAAAATTACCACATAGCGGAGCGACTAGTGCCGGCCATTGTTCACTTAAAAGCAATCTTTAAGGAAACTACCATCATAAAAGCAATCTTTAAGGAAATTTGAGGAGTTGAACTCCATCAAATGATCCATCAATTTGGAAACCAGGAAAGCTAAGCAGTTTAGAAATGATTTTAACGAAAATGATCCAAAGTTGAAATTGAAATGGAGAAAGAACTTTGAACTTATGAGTTATGACGAGTTTGCGTATGTTTACCCAATTATGGAATAAAAGGGCAAAAATGTGAGATGCAAATGACTGGCTCCACAGTTGAACAATCAAATCAAGGATAGGCTTTCCACGAGGGGGCACTCGAACATAATAATCAGCAAGAACATCATAAAAGTATAACCGATCATTAACGCCGTACGTCGCGGAAGATATTTGATCTTCTCTACTCAAAATTATATCTGTTTACAATTTCAATACAAAACAATGTGAGGAATACTCCAAAACCTCAAGCGTGAGTATATAATATTAATCCTCGCGATCAATTGAAAGGTACAGGAATTTGAACACTAACTAGTTTAATCTTATTTGATGTAAAATATAAAAAGGGAGAAATGACGAAGTCTAAGCTAACCTTTGGCTCGATCATCGATTTCCAAAGCTATATCTGCAAATAATTCTTTTAATAAGTTGCGTCTCTGAGATGAAGACGATAATGCCTGCAACAAAGAGGAACTAAAGAAAATTTCAAAACCTAAAATCGTTTCGTCGTTCCATTCATTTCCACGAGAAACAAACAGGAGAGCAAAAAAGATACGAAAAAACGAACCCGCTGAAGCCTTTTCTCGATTTCTAGTGAGAGCGCATTGAGATTGGCGGAGCTGCGAGATCTCAAGGAAGAATCTACTCGCTGCTGCATTTCCATGTTAAGATCTTGACAATACAAAGGGAAAAAGCAAAATAAGAGAGAGAATTTGAATTTGATCCAAACAAAAAGAAGGCAAGAAACATTTGAATCCTCTCCTAAGTCCTAAATGGAAGGCAGTAGCCGTTTTAGCCTTTTTACCAAAAAATAGTGGATATAGATAAAACAGATGCTAGTAATTGTTATATCACGGCAGAGACGTTTATGTGATTTTAATGGCTTTACGACGAACCTAAAATTTAAGTATTATTGATAAATATAAAAATATAAATTTAAAAAATGTGTTTTTAATAATAAATATTAAATAAAAAATATTGATCCTTTGATTATAAATATTAAAAAATTAAATCAGTAATAATATGTATTGAGAGAAAAATTAGACTTCAATTAATAAATATTAAAAAAATATATATTATCATTTGAATTTAATTTAAAAATTTTCGAGTCGAGTTGAGTTGAAGAAATTTGAGCTGAGTCGAATCTAATCGAGTTTTCAAATTATTATAAAAATTTAATTATAATTATTTATTATATTATAGAACGATCTGATTTAATTTAAATGGCTTTCACTAATTATATAAGATAAATATATATTTCATATGTGATAATATATCATAAAAAATTAAGAGATTTATCTCAAACTTTAAAAAAATCCTTTAATTATTAAAAAATCAAGTTATTCAAATTCCTATTTTATAACTTAAACTTTATTTAAATTTTTTCGAGTTGAATTTATAAAATTTCAAGTCGAGTCAAAACGAGTTGAGTATTTTCATCTTTTAATTTTGAGTTATTCGATTTTTTTGAGACGATTCGAGTTTTATCCATTCCTAATTTTTATAACAAAATTTAAGAAAAAAATAAATTTTAATAAGTGTTCTTAATAAAAAGTATTAAAAATAATTTGATTTTTAATAAATAAATTTTAAAAATAAACATTAAAACTAAGATTATAATATTCGATATTAGAAAAATTGAACCTTGGGCGGGCGCTCCTCTTACCAGGGACGGCACCGAGAGGAACTGTAAGCAAAGGTTGATCTGTCGCGGCCGAGAAGCAAATCAGTAGCCTGGATCTGAGTTGATCCGACCGGAAGCAAGTGGTGACAAGGATTTTGTCTTTTCTGGGGAGGGGAGAGTGGACGCACATGGACAGAGCAAGCCAACTTTATTAGAGTATTTATTAAATTAATAATGCCACGTGTTTTCCTCATCCTTCATTTTGTTTGTTTCTTCTGGACATGGACAGAGCGAGCCAACTTTATTATTTGTAGTATTAAATTAATGAGTCACGTGTAGTCCTGATCCTTCAGATCAGATGTCCTTTTTTAATATTTCTGGGTCAAGGATTTACCAAACCCTAGAAAACTTCGAAATATGAAAATTCGGTTCAACCAATCCAAATTGAAATGAATCTTGTGATATGAATTTCTTTTATACACAATATTTTAAATTTGAAACAATTAAATTATTTACTATTTCAGTCAATCCTATTGATATTCAAATTGATATTTAAAGTAATATTTAAACTTAAATTTGACTATTGAGTAAATTTAAAAATATTTCCCTTATTTTGGAAAATATTTAAAAATGGGAATTTTTTTAATAAAAATATATTTTAAAAATAAAAAATTAAAATCGTCACCGATTATTGATATAGATTGAATAATATACATAAAAGATTATAGATTCATTAAAAATATGATTTGAGAGTTAATTATACTTGGAAAGGATTAATATCTCCGTACTCAAAAATATTACCAAATTTTACATTGCTTTTAATAATTTAGGATTAATATTAATATGATATAGTTAATAATAGATTATTAATTATATTTTTATAATTTTGAAATTTTTAGGTTAGATTCAAGCTTTTTGTATCATCAATATAGTTAAAAATATGATTTGAGAGTTAATTATACTTGGAAAGGATTTAGTGGTTTTGTGGGTTTAATTCAAGCTTTTTGTATCATCAATATTAAATTATCATTCATGTAATTTTTATTTAATTCATTAATTGTCTTAATAATTAATTAATTTTAACTATAAAAAATATATTTATTAATTTTAATATTTATGTCGTAATATCTTGATCTAATGTATATTGATCAAATAGTCAAATTAATTTATATTGTCTAAAGGTAAATTCTAATATTGTCTAATTCACTAATTATCTTAATAATTAACTAATCTTAATCATAATAGGTATTTATTAATTCTGATATTTGTATCATAATATCTTTACTTAATTTATTTTGATTAAATATTCAAATTAAATTATATGCTCCAAAGGTAAAATTTAATTTAAAATAATATTGGACAAGTCACGAAGTCCTAATTAACCGCTTGAATCATGCATAAAAGTGATGTACTTTATTAAAACCATAAATTATGACAATTAATCTTATTCGATATCAGTTTAATCTATAATCTAATATATAATTACCCTTATTAATTAAATTTGTAATTAATACAAGCCTGCCATTTTGCTAAAGCTTATTTAATTAAATTATATATCCAATAAAAAATATTTAATTAAATTAATTCAAATCTAAATGATTTTCATCAATTAAAAGCAATGTACAATTTGCTACTGTTTCGGGTAGACGAGCATTATGTGATGCTAATTCTTTCCCATACTTAATTAATTCTCAAACATTTTTTTAATGAATCTTGTTTTTGTTTTATGGTGTTCTGTAACAATTCAGATTTTATGAAAATTCGAGGGTCGATGATACATGTATGAGATGGGTAAAATTACTTATCTTGGATAAGAAAAATTTTCGATGCAAACAACAAGATCCAAAAAAAATTCTTGCATAGGAGGTGCAAAGTGGTGAAGGCTAGGAAGTCATATGCTTTTACAATGAAGCATTCATCCGTCCACCTTTTGCCAAATTGTAGTATTTAAGATGTCGAACCCACAAGGATTAATTTTACTTACGCAATTTATTATTCTTGCACAATGGAAAACTAAAAACACAAATAATTGAGTTGTGTGATAAATAAACTAAGAAAATTAATTAAAGCGATGAAGATAAGTGATCAAGAAATCAAGGATGGAGAAGTGAGCTAGGATTCTTTTCCCTACGTTGCTTTGACCTTGACTTTCCATGCGTTTTCCAGCTCCGATTTCTATGCTGCTTGTCTTAAAATGCCCACCTTGTTTTTCTCTTTAGATTGTCAATCATATCAATATTTGTTTTCTAGGTGTTGCCTTGACATCAGTTGCCGCGGCGGAAAGTAATAATAAAGAAGTATGAAATAAAACGGGGGAGATGAAGTTCATGGGACACAAACACGTCGTCATGTGTTCTTGGGTGGCCATCCCGCCTTCACATTTTGCCGTCGAGGCAACCATCTGTTTGGCGAAACGGAACAAAATTACGACGGTCTTTCCAGTGATCCATGTACGTTTAATCCGAAATCGGGAGGAAGAGATGCGAAGACTTATATTGGGTTCCTTGATAAGAAGCAAAAACAATAACTGGATCTGCTACAATCACGACCGTTCAACAGTCCGAATCTTTAGCCTCCACGAATATAATCTCGACCTCTACTCAGTTTACCCAGTTAAGAGCAAATCTCAAAAAACTATTTTTCATGATTTTATGATTTTGGGAATTCGGAATTCTCTAATACGGCTGATAGACCAAAAATCCCTTATATATGTGTAACCCTAGGTATTAGAGTTTTATTCCAAATTTGTTATAGGAAATAATTACTTTTATTATTTCCTTAAATTTTCGGATCTATATTTAATTCAAATTTGAAATACTTTAATTATATCCTTTGTTTAAAATTCGGGATTAAATATAATCTACTTATACATATATATTTTTTTTGCTCATTTTCAAACATTGGGTGTGACCCTGTAGGCTCATTGTAACGTTTGTAATAATATTAGAACAATTCTAATATTACAAACAATGAGTGACATCTAGCAATATATCATTGTCATCTAAGTTATAAGAGATCATGATTCGATGTATCATGTCCGTGACCAACTCTCTCAATGTATTGTATCATTTTGTTCTTTTATATCTATAATAGGCACAAGTCTTGGAATAATCACACTTGTATATCCTATTTTAATATTTCTTGATATCTAGAGTGGACTACTGTTAATGAATAATTTGTGATATCTCATATCAACCTATTCAATCATGGCCATGAATTTCTTGTCTCACTCAATCAAGTGGCCTTTGATATACATTCCTATTATGTAGGAAGGAAAAATCCTATCTCGATCATTCACATCTCACTACATACACTATAATATGTCCAATTTCAGTTTTTATAGTAATAATCTCAAGTCTAAGGAAAAGTCCTATCTCATATCAACTAATTACGAGACACATTTATCTAGATCAAAACAAAAAACAACATATGTTGAGATAGTAATAATCTCAAGTCTAAGTATCATACATATGGTTGTCACTATGAGAAATATCGTGGCCGTCACATAATAATCCAAGACATATACTCACAGCGGGTCAATCCAATATATTATTCTCTATTAATATATTCATGTATTAATTTTGGCATCTCTATGTCAATGACAACTCATTGTCATCAATTAATAACATGTTAGTGTTAAGCGTATTATTATTGTCCATACCCATAATAATACTTGACTAATGATCTTTTCTTAATAATACTTATATTATTATATGAACCTTATTGTTTCTCAGTTTATGTTATACATTGACACATATATCTGAAAAAAACAATGATAATGCCTTTATTCAATAAAATTGATAAATAAAAGTATCCTTACAATCATCATATGATTGGTCTTTGGGCATACTCTAATAATCTTCCACTAGCACTAAGACCAATCACTCACATATCTAATACCGAGTGACTCAGTGTGACGATCATGCTTCTGTTGTGTCTGAGACTTTGTCAAGGGATCAACAATGTTATCATCCGTGTGTACTCTTCATATCTCTACATCTCCTCGATTTATGATCTCTCGAATGAGATGGAAGCGTCTAAGAATATGTTTGGATCGTTGATGATATCTGGGTTCCTTTGCTTGTGCAATGGATCCATTGTTATCACAACGGAGTTCTACAACATTTGATATGCTTGGAATAACCCCTAGTTCGGATATGAACTTTTTGATACAAACAACTTCTTTTGCTGCTTCACTGGCTGCAATATACTTAGCCTCTGTTGTAGAATCAACTACTGTGTCTTGCTTTGAATTTTTCCAGCTTACATCACCTCCGTTAAGGCAAAACACAAATCCATATTACGATCGTGAGTCATCCTTGTCTATTTGGAAACTAGCATCAATATAACCTTTTACACTAAGCTCTTCTTTGCCTCCATAGACAAAAAATGTATCCTTAGTTCTTCTCAAGTACTTAAGGATGTTTTTGACTGCTACCCAGTGACTTTCACCAGGGTTTACCTGGTATCGACTTGTCATGCTTAAGGCATACGATACATCAGGTCGAGTACATATCATGGCATACATGATAGAACCAATAGCCGAAGCAGATGAAATCTTACTCATTCGTTCTCTTTCTTGTGCATTTGAAGGACACATTTCCTTAGAAAGAGAAATACCATGTCTTATAGGTAAGAATCCTTTCTTGGATTCTTCCATACTGAATCTTTTCAGAACTTTGTCTATATATGTACTTTGACTCAGACCTAGAAGTCGTCTATATCTATCTCTATAAATCTTAACCCCTAAGATATATGTTGCCTCACCCAAATCTTTCATAGAGAAACAACTATTTAACCAAGTCTTAACCGACTATAAGTTAGGTATGTCATTTCCTATGATAAGTATGTCATCTACATAAAAGATTAGGAAAGAAACAATGCTCCCACTTGTCTTCTTGTAAACACAAGTCTCATCTTCGTTCTTGATAAAACCAAACTCTTTGATCGCATCATTGAAACGAAGATTCCAACTTTGATAATATTGCTTCAGTCCATAAATGGACCTTTGTAGCTTACAAACCTTTCCAGCATTTCTTGGAGCAAAAAAACCTTCTAGTTGTGTCATATACACATCCTCTTCAATTTTTCCATTAAGGAAAGCGGTTTTGATGTCCATTTACCAAATTTCATAATCTTTGAATGCAACTATAGCAAGCAAGACCCGGATGGATTTAAACATAGCTACAGGGGAGAAAGTTTTGTCATTGTCAACACTATGAACTTGTCGAAAACCTTCAGTGACTAGTCGCCCCTTGTATGCTTGTACGTTTCCATCTATGTCGGTTTTCTTCTTGAAAACCCATATACACCCTATAGGTTTTATCCCTTCAGGTGATTCAACCAAAGTCATACTTGGTTGATTGACATGGATTCCATCTCATATCTCATGGCCTCAAGCCATTTCTTAGAGTCTGGGCTCGATACTGACTCTTGATAAGTTCTTGGCTCATCTTGATCCATAATAAGAACATCTCCATGCATGGTAATGAGAAATCAATATCTCTCAGGTGCATGACATTGTCTTGTGGACCTGCACAGTGATTGTTTCTAAATCTGTTGGCTGTTCCTCAACAATTTGTGGAACATGCTCAATCTCAGGCTTAGTGAATTATTGTTTTTAAACTTCTCCAAGTTCAATGTCTCTACCCTTCCCTTTCTTATTGAGAAATTCTATTTTGAGAAAAACTCATATTCAAGCAACAAACACTTTGTTCTCTTTAGGGTTAAAGAAATAATATCCCTTAGTTTCTTTGGGATATCCAACAAAATTATACTTATGAGATTTGGGTTCGAGATTTGTAGACATCTGATGTTTGACATATGCTTCGCAACCCCAAATCTTCATAAAATACATACTATGACGTTTTCCAGTCCATATCTCATATGGTTTCTTTTGAAAAGATTTAGATGGAACACGATTTAAAGTGAAAATAGTAGTTTCTAGTGCATGTCCCTAGAAAGAAGTCGGAAGATCAGTATGACTCATCATTGATCGAACTATATTTAACAAAGTTCGATTCCTCCTCTTAGAAACTCTATTCCACTGTGATGTACAAGGTGGAGTAAGCTGTGAGACAATCCCACATTCTTTAAGGAGTTCATCAAATTCTATGCTTAAGTATTCTCCACCTCAATCTGATCGAAGTGACTTAATACTCTTGCCTATTTGATTTTGTACTTCATTCTAGAATACTTTAAACTTTTCAATAGCCTCAGATTTATGGCGCATAAGGTAAATGTAACCATATTGACTGAAGTCATCAGTGAAAGTATTGAAGTATTGAAATCCACCTCTAGCTTGTGTATTCATTGGTCCATATACATCACTATGTATTAAACCCAATAAATTGCTCGCTCACTTTTACCATTAAAAGGAATCATAGTCATTTTTCCTAGTAAGCAAGATTCACATACATCCATTGTTGCGTATAAAAAGTGCGCAATTAGTGCAAGTGTACACGTCGCAAGTAATAAAGTGATAAATATTATCGAATATCGTCTCCACATGGATTGATATACTTAATATGCCTTCTTTTGTCTTCTTGCTCTGTAAAAGAAATAAAATAAAAACACAGATGATTTGGGTTGGAGTAAACTAAATAACTTGAATAATAAAACAAACTAAATAATGAGAAAATAATCAAAATAAGAAGGTGGCCAGGATCCAGTTGTGTTGTATTGTGGATTCAATTGACTTGTCTCTGTCCAATGCAATCACACAACACTGCCTCGGCAACACTGCAGTTTTACTGCTTCGACAGTGATGATGTTCGTCCGCCGCGACATTCCCTTGCTCTTGGGTAGACTTTACCAAGATTTGGAAAAGTGTCCTTTGATGACTCAGCTTATCCCTAAGTCGAAGTGCTGTTGATGACTAATCCTTGATGATACCTCCCGGCGTGAATCAATTATAATCACCAACCAATCCCATACTTCTTTTATCCGCTGAAACTCTAACCTATCCCTAGGCTGAGTTAGTATTTTCCGAATAGAAAAATACCGTACTTATTCATTTCGTGAATCTAACTCTCCCAATATTAGATAAATATGTCTCTTACAAACTTCTCTCCCGAGCTTAAATACAAGAACAATGAATGAGAAAGAATAAGCAAATCTTGATAATTTATTGCATTGAAACAAGAAAACAAAGTTCAATCTCGTCTCACAAATACTCTACAACTTTCACCTAAACCTAAAAGAAATTAGAACATAACGAGAAACAAAAAAAACTCTAAATTCTAAGATGAACTCTCTAATTCGGCTCTCTAGTATATGATGTGTGTTCTTCTCCTTGGGCGACTATGGTTTATATAGGCTTGGCCTAGGGCGAACCTTTCCTAAATAGGAATACAACTTGGAGTAAAACACAAGTCAAGTACATAAATAAAATATTTGTTTTATTTCTAAGTTTATTCCCACAAGGATTTTTTTCCCGCGTGGCCTTTGACTTTGACCTTCCATGCTCTTCCCAGCTCCGATCCTTGTGCTGCTTGTTCAGAAACGTCCACCTCATTTTTCTCTTCAGATCGCCTACCATATCAGTACTTGTTCACCAGGTACTGCCGCGGCCGCAGGTCCTGCCTCGGCATCAATCTCTACCGCGGCATCTAATCTTCCTGCAAATGCACAAGGTGTCGTAAAGCTTGTATTTTCTATAAATATCATCTTTATAAGTCGCAAAAGCAAAATATCTAAATATATCTCACATTAAATACATGCTTTAGTCCAAGTAGGTGTATATTAAGTGATTATTGTCCATGAAAGGTGTAAAAAGTGATAGTGAATTAAGCACTTATCATCCATTTTTTCGAAAAAAAATGAATCTAAGAATCCATCTCTATGGAGTCTTGAAATGCGTTTCTCACTTATATGGCCTAAACGAAAATTCCAAAGATAAGTTTGATTTGATTCATTTTTTTATCTTTTAGTATTTATCGTTCAACAATCCGAATCTTTAGCCTCCACAAATATTGTCTCGGCTTCTACTCAGTTCACCCGGTTGAGAGAAAATCTCGAAAAACTATTTTTCATGATTTTAGGTTTTTGGAATTTTGGAATTCTCTAATATGGATGCTAGACCAAAAATCCCTTATATATGTGTAACCCTAGGTATTAGAATTTTATTCCGAATTTGTTATAGGAAATAATTACTTTTATTATTTCTTTAAATTTTCGGATCGATATTTAATTCGAATTTGAAAAGGTAAACAATTACTTTAATTATATCCTTTGTTTAAAATTCTGGATTAAATATAATATACTTATACATATATATGTGACCCTGTAGGCTCATTGTAACATTAGTAATAATATTATAACAGCTCTAATATTACAAACAATGAGTGACATCTAGAAATATATCATTTTCATCTAAATTACAAGAGATCATGATTCAATGTATCATGTCCGTGACCAACACTCTTAATGTATTGTATCCTTTTGTCCTAATTAACCGCTTGAATCATGCATAAAAGTGATGTACTTTATTAGAACCATAAATTATGACAATTAATCTTTTCCGATATTAGTTTAATATATAATTTAATATATAATTACCCTTATTAATTAAATTTGTAATTAATACCAACCTGCCATTTTGCTAAAGCTTATTTAATTAAATTATTTATCCAATAAAAATATTTAATTAAATTAATTCAAATCTAAATGATTTTCATCAATTAAAAGCAATGTACAATTTGTTACTATTTCGGGTAGATGAGCATTATGTGATGCTAATTTTTCCCCATAATTAATTCTCAAACATTTTTTTAATGAATCTTGTTTTTGTTTTATGGTGTTATTTAACAATCCGTATTTTATGAAAAATCGAGGGTCAATGATACATATATGAGATGGGTAAAATTACTTATCTTGGATAAGGAAAATTTTCGATGCAAGCAACAAGATCCAAAAAAATTCAGGAATAGGAGGTGCAAAGTGGTGAAGGCTAGGAAGTCATATGCTTTTACAATGAAACATTCATCCATCCACCTTTTTCCAAATTGTAGTATTTAAGATTTTGAACCCATAGGGATTGACTTTACTTACACAATTTATTATTCTTGCATAATGGAAAACTAAAAACACAAATAATTGAGTTGTGTAATAACTAAAATAAGAAAACTAATTAAAGCGATAAAGATAAGTGATCAAGAAATCAAGCATGAAGAAGTGAGCCAGGTTAGATTGCTTCGTATTGTGGAATCAGAATGTAATTGTCTCGTTAATATTAATGCAAAAGATTGAAGTATCGTCGTTGCGGGTCGCTCGAAGGGTCGCTGATGAGTGCATAAAAGTCCTATTTTAATACCATTTTCCCACTCGATATTTACTAATAAAGGACAGAATTAAGGGCATTAAGGGATATTTCTGTATATTTTCCATACTTCAGCATCCAAGCATATAATTCATGAATCCATCCAATAATTGGCATAAAACAGATGCATTTGATAGTTTTATTTCTTAGGCAGGAAACTACATATAAAGATAGCCAATTGAGAAGATAGATGCCGAAGTGTAGATGGAGCACACGCCAAGGCAGCACTTTTTAGGCCGCGACAGCAGAGTGAAGATGACAACCAGTGCTCGATAGAAAGAGAAAAAGATGTTGATCTTAATGGACAATGAGCGAAAGAAAGACGGAGCCAAATTACAGAGTCAAGCTTTGGTCAAAGTCACGTGCGGGAAAGAAGAGATATTTTAGGAAATAAGAATTAATTGTTATAGTTTAATTAGGAATTATACTTCTCTCTTCTTTAGAATTCTTTCCTAGCATGGAAAGCTTTAATCTAGGGCTTGGCCTATATAAGGCACACATTAGGTTTAGTCTAAGGGCAAGGAGTTTAACCTAGAAAATACCTTTAGCCTCCGACTACATCATGTTCTAAACTTCTTCGGAGGTTTAGGTTGTTTTTGGAGTAGTTGGAGAAGATAGTTATGTTATGCTAGATATTTATTAATGCAAAATCTATTTCATAGTTTATTCTCTCTTGACGTTTACTTTTCGTTGCATATGAGCTCGAGATGATAAGTATGTGAAGAAAAATCCATTTGTCTAATATCGGGAGATTTAGGCTCACGAAACGAGAGAATACGGTCTTTGCTCATGAGCATTGACTAATCCAGTTAAGAGATTAACCGCCCAGGATTTCAACGACTAACAAGACGCATGTGTTTGGTTGTTATCTGCCCTTGGTTCAAGCCGGGAGGTATCATCAAGACGTGGGTTTCAACAGTTCTCTTCGCTTAGGGATAAGGAAGAAGACATACAAGGATGCTCTGTCAAACTATGGAATGTTGAATTGTCGACAAGGCATAACCCCGCTTAGGCAGCTGCGGCGACCCTTTGTGCGACCCGCCGAGGCGGTAGTTCAACCCATTGCATTAATAAGTGGATACTTAACATAACTTGATTCTCCTCTACGAAGCACTCAACTTAGTCTCACTTAATTCATCTTTATTTCTTTGATATTTAGTTTAGTTTTAGTAGTTAATTTAGAATTCTCAACTCAACTATTACTTGTGTTTTTACTTTTTATAAGTGCAGTCGTAAGAGGTAGTGAAGTCGACACAGTCCCTATGGGATCGATAATCTAAAGTATTACAATCTGACAAAGGTGGAAAAACAAAGGACTTCCGAGCCTCCATCAGTCGCCTCAACTGCCTCGACGGGGTTATGCCTTGTCGACAATTCAACAACTCATAGTTTGACAGAGCATCCGAAATTGTCTCATCCTTATCCCTAAGCGATAAGAACTATTGAAACCCACGGCTTGATAATACCTCTCGACGTGAATCAAGGATGAATAACAACCGATTGTATGTTTCCTTTTAGTTACTGAAATCCTAGTTGGCTTATCTATAAGCTAGATTAGTCGATGCTCATGAGCAAAGACCGTATTCTCTCGTTTCGTGAGCCTAACTCTCCCGATATTATACAAATCGGTTGTTGCGGTGGATTGTTGTACTTTTTCTCGACTTGGAATTGCATCAATACAGTTCTCTTGACCTGGTTTGATCTGCTCATTCTTCAGCGTAGCATATCTCTACAATGTTTGGTGGCAAATCTTCACTGTTGTTGTTATCTTGCTGCCGTGACAACCTCCGTCGAGGCAATCTTCCGTTGTGGCATTTTATCTATCAAGGCATAAAAACAATAACAATAACCTTTTTCTACCAAATATTGCATAAATTATGGATTTAAGTGTATTAATGTTGAACTGAAAAAAATATGCAGTAACGACTCATATTGCCACTCAATTGACTCGAAAACTAACAATAGTTATATTAAAAAGAGACCTATAAAGTAGGAATTTTATGCAATTTTCACAAAGCGATGCATTGTAGATAAGAAACTGAATCTATTTTGCAATCCTGAAGCATAAACCCACTTGCAACGTATTTTTGGATGAGATCCAGGTTGTCAATTATCTTTCTAATGTATCTCAAAACGCCTCAATCAGATATCTAAAACTCAAGATACGTCTATTTTAGTAAAGATAACGTATGCAAAAATTTCTATACAGGGTTAATACGAGATTTTTGATAATTACGAATTTTCAAGATTTTATTTGATTACTTATAATTTAAATCAATATAGGATTCTAGTATTTTTTTATTATATTTAATTTTAATAATTTTAGTAGGATTAGAATTTCTCCAAGACCTATATAAAAAGGCTTCACCCACATTGTAAATTAGATTTGGTTGATTAATAAAACTTCTCTTTTGAGAATAAAATATTCTTTGAATATTTGTTTGTATGTATTCATTAAAATTTTGTTTAGAAGATAACTACAACGTTTCAGTGAGAAAGATTCTTTACACTCTTGCACGCCTAGATAATTGCATCTAGGAGGGTGGACTAGAGCCGCTTGAGGTTGCTTCCTAAGTAATTACGCTTAGGAGGTGTCGAGGAAAATTTCAACAATCATGTCATATTTCCATTAACCACGCCGATGTCGCTATTCTATCAAATTATGTTAGGTTGGGGTTGGGGCAAATGGTTTAAATTTCGGGTCAAGTCAATCAAAAATTCTCCCTTACCTGTTGGATCTCTATGGTGGGAGTGGGAGGATGAACACCCCCACAATGCACAAAAATTAATACTTAACCGATTATATATTGTTTTAATGTCAGAATTTAAAAATATGTATAGAAATTAATTATTATCTATTTGTAAATGTGAATTCTTTTTAACAATCCCACCATTCAAAGAATAAATAATAATTAATGTCAATACTTTTGGTTTTAATCCAATTTATCCCATTTTAGTAGAACACCGCATTACAAATTATTAATTCGAAAATGTAATACGAATAAAATTAAAGAATGAAATATATCAAAAACGCAAGTAAAAGATATATGTATATGATTAACATAAAATATGCGTAAGTAAAAGCTACACATCATGTACACTTTATATACTACTATAGTATTAACATCATTTACCGATACATAAAAAATAAAGACAGATTTTCGGCCACTCGTATGGTGTTTGAGTTCTTTGGTCGTTTGTTTCCCAGGATACAATAACAAGAAGATCTTCAACAGATGCACAACTATAGAGATCTTGAGCTTTTTCTCTTGCCTTTGCCAATCACTAAAAGAAAACGAGAGAAGAAAAACGATTTTGAGTGATTTGAAACCTTAGAATTTCATTCATATTTATAGGGAAAATTAGGTCAAAAAGGTGAGAGATTTAATTCGAATTAAATTTGAATATTTCATGAATAATCAGTATTATTTGATTAATATTCGTATTTTAAGGAAAACTCAACTTCTCCTTATTTTTTATTTAAGTAAAATAAAAACACTTCTTGAATTAAAAAAAAAAGCAATATAAGGAAAAAAAATTACTCACAACGGGTAAAATATTCGCAGGCCTACGAAAGGCCCGAACAATCTGAAAATTCATGTTGTTCATGTTGTGTAGGTACACCCCAACCTAAATGAGATTGGATTTACACCCTCTGCACATGATACATAAAGCCATCTTAAGTTATCCAATGATAATTATGTGGGTAAGTGTATATAAACACTTCTCACTTCATTTATCTCATCTATATGGGATAATGGAGTTTCTCATTGCTTACTTTATTCATAACTTTTCTACTTTGAGCATCAATTTCTCATTCATCACTCAACTATTTTGATCATATGAGACACTGTTATGAATATCTCATGGAGTAGAATAAAAATCAATAATTTTCTTATTCGAATCTCCATATTTACTTCTCTAAAATATGACTCAAAGTTGTATATTCCTCACTTTTCTTCCAACATATTTTATGCATGTTCAATGCTTCCAAACATATATGAAATCCTAGTAGTAACCTAGATACTATAATCAAATATGTCCCTACCGTTTCAATTATTTCAAGCTATTTATATAAGTGCACAATCTAATCTAGCCAAGTAGCATACATTATGAATTTTCTATAACCAAATTCATCTAGTCTCGTACATGTCAACTACATATCAACTACAGGTTTACAAATTAATCATATAATCTTGCAAGTCAACTAGATCAATTGACTTATATATACTTAGTATTTATAAGAATAAAAAGAGATGTTTAACATGATTTACTTCAAGTCTAAATGTCATCTTCTAGAAATAATTATATATTACCAAAACATATTTCAAAGTCTTTGAATTGCTTGTGTTTTTGTCGAGTTTCAAAGATTTGATATCAAAGCTTAAACCTATGGTTGAAAAGAAAAAAGTGATAAGTACAACTTGTATTTACTAATGCAACAACTAATCCTAACCATTTTAACAAGTTATAATTCCTTTTTGTTCAAGTTATCTAGCCAACATTAAGTGCTAAATCAAGGTCAAATAGTATACAATCTAGAGTTCATGTATCTCTAAGTCAAGTCACATTTAAATGAGTCATAAGAAGCATAGCAAGACATGTATCCAATATGATATTTAACAATGTATCAAACAAGAATTTTAATTTAAATAATCGTTATCGACCAAACAAACATGTCATTTAAACAAGTAGATCAAATAGCAAGAGTAGTCATGTTCAAGAATCATTTCAAGTCAAATACATCATGTTATCCAATTTTTAATTTCACAAAGGAACCTAATTCCAATGCATGATAGCATGTAATTCAAGTTGCTCATAAAAATCAAGCATATAATTTTAGGACCTTGAAATATAGTTTGAGATAGGTAATCAAATCAACAAGATGGTACACAAAGTACCTACAAGATGATACACAAAATATCTAATAAGAAGTACATAAAATACTATCAAGATGATACCCAAAATATCTAATAAAAAGGTGCACTAAACACCAAACAAGATGATACACAAAGTACCTAAAAAGAGAGCTCAAAACTCTAAGGCATGCCCTTTTACTTATGACCAACTAAAAACCAAGGCTTATATAAATTTATTATCAAAACTTGGCAAGTATTTTATATCAATTTTTCAAGTCTTCCAAATGATAAGTAGCATTTGTATACAATCATAAGCACCATGAATGCAATACATACCTTACATCCAAGCAAGTAACATGTCATTCTTTTAGGTATGTATTACATTATTCTACTTATCATTTGGAAGTAAAGAATAAAGGTATCCAAGCAATACAAATATAAGCAAACAAAAAAAATATTATAGCAATTCACAACCTCAAGTTCATTACAAGACAACATTTAATCATATTATGACAAGACAAATAATGTTGTCGTACAATTAATTCTTATTTTAATAATTATTGTCAAATATATATTAGTCATTTTACATAGCATTTCATATAGAAAATAGGTTGGTTAGGACCGAAGTACTAATCCTAAGGATAGTCACAATTACAATACTTCAAGCTTGAAATTCAAAATTTTCCTATGATAGTACCTTTATTTTTCTTTTTAACTTGTTCAAATTGTCTTCTCTTCTAATTCCTCCACTCTTAGATCCTCTATCAATTCATAAAAGTATAGAAAAGCTATTAAAATTCATTTAAACCAATGCATTACATTATTCTATATGCACACATGCATACACCGAAACTGTTTTTTTAAACAGATTTTATAACTTACTAATTTAGAATATCTTTTAATATACTTATCCAAGATTTACATACTTTACATACTTAGAAAGCTAATAAATTATTTATCATATCATGAAGGTCTTATAATTCATTTCTTTACCAATTAATATAAATTTTAACTTAATTCCAGGACATCCGCGTTTCTAGATAGTTTGTACTATCTAGACAATTTCATCTTCATAATTTAGCTTACAACTTTAAATGATATTTTGTTTTCTGTTAATGAAAATAGACATATACAAGTATAATACATAAAATTTTCAGCCTTAAATTCTAAGTACACAATTTATAGTGAATTTTTAAAGTTACTTCCTAAAATAGAACATTCTGAATAGATTACACCTATTATACTCCTAAGTTAAATTTCACCAATTCTAACATTATTTTTATTTAAACATAATCACTATTCATCATAAAACACAATTTTCAGTAATTTTCTTCTACAAAAATTTATTCAATTTTATATATATTGCTATCAATTTCATTGATTTTGTGAATTAATTCGTTAAGCTCTTTTTATCATGTCCACCTAAAATAATTTTCCATGGATATTCACTTGTCTCTTGTTTCTCCTTAATTTCTTTGTTTAGCCGGCAATTTTGGGTGTCTAGGGAAAAATTATATCATAGTTCAGTTACACCATGTGTCTATGGGACCAACCATTAAAAATTACCTACCTCATCAATTTTTTCATGTTATATTTTTTCCCAAGTGAATCTTCATTTGAAAATTTAAAAAATAATGAGGTGGGTAATTTTTAGTGGTTGATCTCATGAATGACGTGACCTATGATATAATTTTTTGGTGTTTGGGGTTATGACTCAGCAAAATGAATATCTCATAGCCAACTGCCTCATAAAAAATTGGATTAATTACCCCCCTAAGACCAAGGCAAGCTTCCACTTTACATGCACACCCTCTTCTTTGATATTTGTTTTAATCTCACCCTTAACTTGATTAATCGAATTTTCTTTGTTTCAATTTTGTCCTAACATCTTTTAATTTATTTAATTAAATCACTAATTTGGTTAATTAAGTTTTAATTTGATATTAATTCGAATAAATAGTTCTAGTAATTTTTGTATCAAGTAACTAGACCTAATTCCGATATTAAAAAATAAAACCTTAAAATTTATATTATATAAATATAAAAACATATCAAAATAATTAAACATACGATATTGTGGTTTCCAATCTTAAAACTATTATGGTTTTGTTCATCGGATATTTCTTTTCCGCTACAGAGTTGTAACAATTTCAATGTAGGTTTCACGATCTATATTTTATTTGTCTTTTTTATAAAATTTCCATTCAGAATTTTTGCATCAAATATTTTCTTAATGAAGTGATCGAAAGTAACCGATTAAAAGAAAAAGCAAGAAAAGAGACATAACGTTCTTGTCTAAATGTACGAGATAAACAAAGTCGTAGAGTCATCCATTGTAGTTGCGTCATCTAGTACACTATTAGGGAGTTAATTGATAACACAATGGTAAAAGCATAAAGTTTGAAAGAAAAGAAAAGCTGAGACTTCTTTTCCTTTTCCTGTTTGGATGTAGGGAAAAGCATCCTTCATCCCCATCCACTTTTCTTTTTCCAAGCATACTGAAATTGGAGCTTTGAATTGCATACTCAAGCCCCACATAATAGATTTATTTCAAGAAAAAATATATATATAATTGAGAGATTAAATCTTAAATTTGAACATACAAGAGGGGCTTAGACCAGAATTAGACCTTTGTTTCAAAATCGAATGAATTATGGATGCGAAAAATGAGCATGTTTTTGGCTGATGTTAGTCATTAGTACAATTCTGATTACTTGAGTTTCAAATGTCATTTCTGCATGTGTATATATTAAAGCGTAGAGCTGGTTGACTCAAAACCAGATAAGGACAGTGACAGAGAGAAGGAAAGAAGACAAAATATCACCTATGGTCGTTTTCTTCTATGTTCTAACCACCCATGTTCTTAGGAAAATGATAATCTATTAATAAATGTCCAACCCCCCGAATGAACAGAACCTATCTCTCACAATGACGTTGCTATATACATGGATCATGGCCAGATTCAGACAGGAAAATGAGAGGAGCTCTATGGGTGTGCTGTTTTCTGATTTTATGTTTTGGTCCTCATCTAGCTTAAAACTGTAATGCTTTGGCTTTGTTTATTATATGGTGTATAATGTGATGTGATCCGGATCCTGTGTTGTCTGCAAAAGTGAAGTGCAGCATCTTATTGGTGTCAGATTCGCATGTGCAATTATGAGCGGATAAAGTTTTGGTTAGCAGGAAGGGGTGTTTCAGTGAGTGGCCGAAACCCTAAACCCGAAATCCCATGTTCCTTTAAGGCCCAGCCACATGTGTTTCAGCGTTTGATATGATATCAGACAAAGGTACGCTATGTACAGTCTCTCGCTTTGCATAGTGGGAAACCATGTCTGCCTTCACCCTTGGCCTTGCCTCTTATGGTATATATTCACGCTCTCATGTCCTATACCGTTTCCCGTCAATTGCAACATCCTTACAAGTCTACAACCATGTAATAAAACTGTTAAGAGAGAGAGAGAGAAGTGGTGTTCGTTCCGATATCTTCTTCTTGCATCCGTTAATTAATTATTGTTGTCCATACTCCATACGCGGTATTGCACTTTAACTTTTAAGCAAATGTTTTTCAATTAGGAGATGGGAGGGGGGACAGGCGAATGTGTTAAGGCTGCCAATCTGCTTCCTTTCCAACTAAAAACTGAAAAACCTCGAGACGAGACAGCAGCCAGCATGAAAACCAGTCTGTCTAAAATTTGATAGGGAATTAGATTCCACAGCCACCATCACCAGTTTCTTTATTATTTTAAATAATACCAAATCAACTCTTCCATTTCGGAGCCATTTTAGATCATGGAATATTCGGGGTATTAATTATATATCACTAGAAACTGATGTTTTATTGAAAATAGATGATAAATCTTGTCATTTCACTTATAGTTTAGTTGGTATCTCTGTCTTAACGTATCAATGCCCTAACTATTATATTAATTATATATTGAACGTATATATCAGTTCTATGTTCAGCTTTTTTAATGAAAATCATGCATGCAGAGCAAAGTGATATTTTTTAATACTGCATAGAGGAAATTAAACAACTACATGCATGCGGGGAGATAAGAATTAGAATAAAATGGATTAATAAGGCTAATTAGTAATTAATCAGTACTAAAGAAAAAGCATTAATCCCTAAGGGAGAGATAATGGTGGTGTCGTTGGTAGTAGGCAATGGCATTTTCTCCCCAGTCCAAATCAGCCTTATAAAAGACTCCATATATTACGCAATAAGACCCCACGGCCTTGGCCAGTCGTGGCTTTGGAATCCCGACCATTTGCATCTCATGAGAAAAAAAAGATTGATTTTGATTTCCCCTTTTGTCGCAAAGTTATTAATTTAAAAAACGAAATTAAAAAGAATCTCTAAGATTGGAAATATATTTTAGCCTTACAAATGTTTCTAGCCTTGTTCCTATTCAGGATGATCAAAATATATTTCTAATGAGCATTGAACCTCTGCACCAAATCTTTGTTGATGGCTCAAAAAAACCCTTTATTTCTTCTACTGAATAGATCCTGTCATAAAAAGAAAGCAAGTCTCAGATAAAGCTTGCTGATGCATCTTTCTCTTTTGTGTTGTAAATTCTATCGTTACGTACAGAACAGAGTTTAGCAACACATACGTCACCAGTCACCACCATATAAACACGTCCACAGAAAGAGCAATGGAGCTTATCTCGGAACAAAGGGAAGATTCATTCTCGACCTTTGCTTTCTTTGAAAAAGTTGCATACTTGGAAATTATTGTAAATAATTTCTTCATTGATTTCTGATTTCTTGGAAAAAAAAAAAAACATGTTCGATTTAACTTTTAATAAAGACGAGATTATTAACCAAAGTGAAGGGTTTATATTTGGAGGAATTCGAACTCATATACTCGTAAATTTGTTAATAAGGAATTTTTCATAAACATCTGCTAGAATACCAATTGATTGTTGAAGTTTCAACCAACTATTTAACCAATAATATTTCATATATTTCTTTCAAAAGAGATACTATTTTCATAAATTTGTGAACGGTTGCTACTCTTAAAGGTCACGAGTTCGAGCACCAGCAATGCCAGCAGAGTGATTGAGCGATCAATGTCAAATGGTGGAGATTATATCTTAGAACAAATACTATTGTAATCACTATTAGCTTGTTCAAAAAAATTATAATTTAATTTCCATCTTATTATAAAAAATAACTTTATTTTTACAATATGATAATTATATTAATGCATTTCAAACCAAATTCAAGCATGGTAGGATCTGAACAGAAAATCTCAAATTTTCAAGGTCTCCTCGTTAACATAACTCAAGCTCATATTGATTATGTAGTTTGATAATTAAATGTCTAATTCTAATCTTAGTCTCTCTACTATGCTCAAATTTTGAGGTTAAAAGATCAAATTTAAAATTTAGATCAAAACTATATGAATGTGTTAAAATACATATAATGGATTAGTATTGACTATTGAGTGGATGGCTATAAAAATTTACAATACTTTATATATTGAAAATAAATAAAATTTGTCACAAACACCTAATATATATATATATATATATATATTTCAAATTGAATCAATTTGTAAAACTATATTATGGATCAAAAATATTAATAAAATAAAAAATATCCTTTTGAATTGAATCACAAAAATAAACTTACAAAACACATCGTAACATAAAAATTACATCAATATGAGCTAAACACATGAACCTAACATAAAATATGAGCTAAATACATAAACGTGAAATATGCATAAAAAATATATAATTATGTTCCAAAAATTAAAATTAAAGTTTATAATGCTCTAAATATTAAAAAAAACAAATTTATACGAAAAATGCATATATAAAAAGCCGTGTAGAATTTCTCATAATGAAAATTGAAAAAGTTTAAAGTAATTTATTTTTATATTTTTTTTAAAACTTTAATAAAAAATAATTGAGATAAAAAAATGAAAATGACCATTATTTTTTCTTATCAATATATAATTTTCACTTCAAAATCCAATTTGAGTAATGTCTATAAAAGGTACAAATTTTAATAGTACTCGTATATTTTGTTAAAGTGATAATGGCTGAAATTTATAGTCTAGGATTATAATTTAAGGTTTAGGGACTTATTTTAGGGTATATGATTTAAGAGTCTAGGTATATGTATTTTGAATTTAATGATAGTGGATGAAATTTATAAGTTAAGATTATATATTAAAACCTAAATTCTCACTATATTATCTTAACTTTCAAACTTTAAATTCTAAATCTTTACACTTAAATCCCTAAACCATACACCCTAAATTAAACTCTTAAACCCTAAAACTAAGATATTTATATAAAATTTTAATTTTTACCACCAGTATATAGGTTAATAGTCCTTAAAATAATATATATTTAGTCAACAATCTCTAGAATAAATTGTTAAAAACTCTCTACTGATATCCTTCTCTCTCTCTTCAAAATTATGGGTTTAATATCCATTAAGAGCAAATTTCTCCTCTACTTGGTGAATTGCTCAAAAAATAATAATATATATTTATGTTGTTGCACTTAATGGTCAATTTACCCTAACTGTTTTAATTATAATAATATAAGTTATAATTTATGACAAAAATTATTTGTTCATTTTTGTTATCTTTTTATATATTTCAACACACAAAAAAAATCTAAGATTTAGTTATAAATTTTAAATTATAAACTTTAAACTTTAAAATTACAACATATTTTAAATTTCGTAAATATTAAATCTAAAATAACTCAAAAAAGTAAATGATTTTTATTCTATAATTTAAAGTATAATTTTGATATATAATATTACATAAGTTAAGACTTGTATTAAAAAGTTGATCATGTTTTCGAGAGATACGAGAAAGTTAATAAAAAACTAAAAAATATATGGTATCTAAGTTCGTTCCACAATTCTTTTGATTTTATTCGTAAAATTAATTGTATAGATGACATATTTTTATATAGTGGCAAAAGGGTGATAATTACTTTTTCTATTATCTTTATATCTCTCCATGCATCATCATGCATGAACTCACTTTTTGAGCACTAAAAGAAATCCAGTCCATAACATGAAAGATCAAAGGAAGCTTATAGATGAAGAAACTTCTTCCACTAAAACCCTAAAACATATATGCAATATAATAAAAACAAAAAGCAAAGATGAGAGAATGAAGAAATAATTTGATTAAAAAAGAAAAACAATTAAACAAAAATAAAACCCCTCTCTCTCCTACCTTCTACCTCTCATCTCTTTCTTTCTTTCTTTTGCTTTCTTGGCCTCCGGTATCCACTAGTGCATGGATTCTCTACCTTATTAAAGAACCCATCGAACTTTATAAAGTAAAGAGATTTCTAAAAATTAACCATGGTTTTCTCATCTCTTCCAATCTATTTAGATCCTCCCAACTGGCAGCAGGTAAGGGTTTTTTCTTCTTCATCAATTTCTATCCATAATTTGTGCTCTCAAAGTAAAGCACATTCAAAAGATAAATATTCCTATTCCTTTGTGATCTTTTTACTGAATCTACCAACCATTTTCTTCTTTTTTTACAATTGTAAAGATTTACTTTTGTTTTTGTAGCAGCATAATCATCAACATGGTAGTGAAAATCCTCAGCTTCCGCCACTTCCACCACCTACTCATGTTGGAGCAGGTGCTGGCGGTTCCATTAGGCCTGGTTCAATGTCTGAGCGAGCCAGGCTAGCAAAGATTCCACAGCCAGAAGCTGCCCTGAAATGTCCAAGGTGTGAGTCCACTAACACCAAGTTTTGTTACTTCAATAACTATAGCCTTTCACAGCCACCCCACTTCTGCAAGACGTGTCGGCGGTATTGGACTAGAGGGGGTGCCCTTAGAAATGTTCCGGTCGGTGGAGGATGCCGAAGAAACAAGAAAAACAAAAGTAGTAGCAGTAGCAGCTCGAAATCCACTGCTTCTGCAGAGAAGCAAGGGCAGGGTGGTTCAAATTCAACAAATGCTGTTAATTTTCCATCTGAAATCACAGGTCATTTGCCCTTGATGTCTTCTTTGCAAAGTTCTACTCAGTTTAATTTGGGAAATATTGGCTTAAACTTCAGTGGAATTCAAGGTAGTGCTAGTGGGCAACAGGCTGAGACGGGATTTCAGATAGGAACTCAACAGCAGTTCCCTTTCTTTGAGCCAACTAATGGTTTATACTCATTTCAAAGTGAGAGCATGGAAGGATCATGTTCCATGGTGGGAGAAAGCCAGCTTCTTCGTTCCCTAACTTCAAGCTCTAGGGTTTCTCAGTTCGCTCCAGTAAAAATGGAGAACAACAACCAAGGGATAAATCTATCCAGATCAGTGGTGGGTGGTGTTTGGGAGAATAATCAGTACTGGGGAGGAAATAGTTGGACGGATTTATCAGGTCTCAACTCTTCTAATACTAATCATCTCTTATAGATGGTTTCAATCTTTCTTCATTGACAGCAGCTTAAAGCTTTAATGACAGATATTAGTTGACATAAAAGTTGCAGTGTTCCTTTGATCACCTTGACAAGCCCACAAGCTTCAACATCAAAAAACACAAAGATTGGCATACATAACCGATGTTTCATGTTTGATATAGTATATACATAAGTGTCTGTGTTGGTTTTATTAAGGTAGTACTATTTGTTTGTTTGTTTGTTTGTTTGCATGGGGCTTGTTTACTGATATGTTGTCTTTGTTTATGTGTGAAGTTATGGAATCTGTTATCTGACATTAGTCTAAGCTAATTTTCCTCTGTGGAATATCCTCTCTCATGAATCATGATGTCTGTTTTTTCTTCCTACTGGTCGTACAAGGTTGCATCACTATGAAGAAAGAAAAAAAAATAGTCCCGCATTTCGACAAAACGTTCCTTAAATATGCTACCAATCCTGCAATCCATGTCACAGAAGGCTGAGATTGACACTGTTGTGTAAGTTGTCATATAGCTGAACAACTACATATTGCTTCCTATCAGCCAAATAGAACTACAAGTAAACTGTTGTATCCTGCACTTGTTTTTTGTCTGATATCTATATCCTATTTCCTATGCTTTTCGATCCATTTCAGTTCTATTATGCAAGGGAAGTTAAGATTTCTATCAGGTTTCATATCCATGGATTAAATACTTTTCGGCCTTCCCATATAAACTTTCTGGAAAGACAAGTATCATGGCTGGCCATGGCATGTCTTTTGTAATTGTAATCACTTTCGGAGTTTGAGTTTTCAAGTTGAGATACAGAACCCCAGAAAAAGCATTTTGCTATTTTTCATGTCTCCAACGAGTAAAAATTATCTGACTCTTTATTGTGTCTCCTATTGAAATTTTCTAACAAATTGAATTTTAAATCTTAACCCTTATTTTTTATATACACCTTAACCTTGAACCTTAAACTCTAAACTCTCTAATTTAAAACGAAAATATGAAAAAAAATAGACGATTTTCATCCTTAATTAACCCTGCATGGTCAAAAGCAGTGAAACCTTTTCAACATCTCACCGTCTTTTATTTCATCTTTTCAGTATGGTAACCTTCGATCCTGATACCAGAAAATGAAAGATCAGATTTGGTTAGAAAATAATTAATGAATATTTTGTCTTAAAACAAAAGAAAAAGAAACGGAATCAAAGGGAGATTTACTTCGCTTTTCTTTGCAGCGACCAGAAGAAAACACTTCTTTTGATAATTTCGGGGGACAATAGGAAGTTGAAAATGACATCTATTATTTTACAAATGGTCGTGCTTATAAGCACGTGTCAATTTAATATTTTTTTTATTAATTCAAGAATAATTAGTAGGATGATTACGTAAATATCGATAAAAATACAAAAAAACTGTTGCATCTGGACGTAAAAGAATATGTGTACGTCACTGTACTTCTGGTGGATTGGTCATAGAAGCTACAAAGTTTGAATAAATGGTTAATAATCAAAGTAAAATAATGTGATGACGAAATTGCAAAGGGAAAAGAGAAACCGAGAAAAAGAAAGGGAGAGATAAGGTTGTGTTTAATGAATAATGATAGGGGTGGTGAGGTGACGGAGGAGAGATGCGGCTTTAAAGTTGTAATATTACGTAATAAATATATATTTGAAAAAGGGTAATACTTTTTTAATTGGAAATGTGGCTGAACCCATTAAAATATAGAATTTTTATACGTAATAATAGATTCAAAAATATATTTGAGTCAATGTTTATAAGATTTTAAAATTTCAAATAAAAATAAATTATGAAAATTTAAAAATTAATTTATAAAAAACTAAATAATAAAAAGTAACGTTATGAATATCTTTATTTATGGTAGATATCCATATATTAAGTTAAATTTTAATGGGTTTTATTATTAGAATTTAATATCCATTGGAATTAGGGTTTTCATCTTATGTTTATAAATATAAACTTTTGGACAAAACATTCTATACAACCCTACTTTGAGAATATAATACAAATCTCTCTTTTGTCTTTCATCTTTTTTCTCCTATTTTATTCTTATTCTTTACTTTATTCACAACACGTTATCAGTATGAGACTTTAACCAACGGAGCGATAAAGTGGCTCAATTACTGTGGTGTTTGTCGAAAATTCCCAAAAAAGATTTTTAAAAAATATTGGTGATTAAACCTACCATATATTCAAATTAGTGGAAAGTCCGAATATGATTACTTCCGAAATAAAATATACAATAACTTATGGCGATTTATGCTTAGCAGACAATGCAAGTACTCATACAATACTTAAGCATAAGAAATATTTTCTCATTTAAATACAAGAGAAAATATGAGTACTATATCTCAAAGTACTAAAATATCAATGCTTCGGAAGATCTCTTGAGAGTTTATCTTTGATAGATAACCGATTTGATATGATGTGTTATATTTAATATTTTTCCATTCTCCGAAGTAAATGATACAAAGCACATATTTTTCATTCCCCGGAGTAAATGAAATAAAGAATATATTAAAAGGTGCATAATTATGCATATTTTCCTATTTCAAGGAAATAATGTGATTACTATATCCGGAAATACTAATATCACAGAAGGCTTCGATTGAGAAAATATGTTATTGTCAAATGAAAATTTATTCTATATTTAGAGTTCATTATACTCGTCAAAGTCGCAAAGAGACTTGATTTTTAAAGATATTTGTAGAAATATATTGAGTATATTAGTCAAGGGAATGTTGACTATCAGAATATTATGAGTATAACTCAAGGCAATAAGAAAATCTTGACAAAATTTCATGCATTGTCATCCATATTGTACTACATAAGAATTAGTACAAATTGAAGCTCATGCTATTGTAAACCAAATGTTTATTGATAATTTTATTTGACATGACCGGTTAGGCAACTAATTTAAAAATTACAATAATGAGTGAAATGAAGGCACTAAAAAAGAATGAGACCTGGACTTTAGAAGAACTTCCACAAGGAAAAAAGGTTGTAAGGTAAAAGTGGTTGCTTAAATTGAAACGTAATCCTGATGGTCTATGATAAGTGCTCAACACACTATCACTTTTTACTCCTTTTAAGGGCATTAATCATCAAATATACACCCACTCAGACCAATGCATGTGCTTAATGTGATATATTTAGAAGTTATACTTATATAGATACTATTTACAAAAAAAGGCACGTTTTACTGCGTTTTCATATCTTTGCAGGAGAAACAGTGCCGCGGCAGGGACAAGGCCGAGGCAGGACCTGATGCCGAGGCAGCAGTAGAAAGACAGGAAACAAGACTATAGGCGATGGAAAGATAAAAATCCAAGGAACGTGTCTGGACTTGAAGCCCATGAATCGGAGCTAGCTAGCACAAGGAAAAGCCCAAAGGAAGACCATGCGGGAAAGCCCCTTAGCCGAGTATAAACTTGGAAATATATTTAATTATGTACTTGACTTGTTCCCTACTCCAAGTTGTATTCTACTTAAGAAAGGTTTGCCCTAGGTCTAGCCTATATAAAGACCTAGCCACCCAATGTACAATATACGAAATACCTAGGGAGAGAGCCGATTTCTACTATTGTTTCTTTCCTCTCCATTATGTTCTAAACCTTCTTAGGGATTAGGTGAAGGTTGTCGAGTATTTGTGAGAGGAGATTGTACTTTGTCTTTGATTCAATGCAATAAAGTTATCAAGGTTTGCTTATCCTTTGTTATTCTTTGTTTTCACAATTGAGCTCGGGAGAGGATATTGTGAATCATCCATTTATCTAAGCTCGGGAGAGTTAGATTCACGAAAGGGGTAAGTACGGTGTTTCAATCGCGAAATACTAACTCGGCCTAGGGATAGGTTAAGAGTTTCAGCGGCTAAAAGAAGTGTGAGATTGGTTGGTGAGTATAATTGGTTCACGCCGGGAGGTATCATCAAGGACTAGTCATCAACAACACTCTGACTTAGGGATAAGCAGAGTCATCCAAGGACACTTTGTCGAACTTTGGTAAAGTCTGCCCACAAGCAAGGGATTGCCGCGGCAGACAGTATTGTCGCTGTCGAGGCAGTAAACTGCAGTGCTGCCGAGACAGTTATATACGATTGCATTGGACAGAGACAAGTCAATCAAATCCACAATACGACGCAACTGGATCCTAGCCCATCTCTCTCTACTATTTCAACTCGTTATTTTTATTTAGTTATTTTAGTTTAGATAAATCAAATCAACTCACTTGTGTTCTTTACTTTATCTACAGAACAAGAAGGTGAAGGAAGCATATTAAGTATACCGGTCCCTGAGGAGACGATAACTCGATAAAATACTTATCACTTATTACTTGTGATGTGTCCACTTGCACTAAACGCGCACTTTTGACACGCGACAAGTTTTTGGCGTCGTTGCCGGGGACTGACAACTAAATTTTGTTTTCTTTATTTTCTTGTTTATTTTTATTTTTATTTTACTTTTTTTTGTGGTGTATGACCAGGGCCAATCCAACCAACCCCTTGTACGAGTTAGATCCAGAGATCGAAAGAACAAGGCAACGGTTGAGGAGACAGATCCAAGGAGCCATGGCAGAACACCCGGCAGGACAAAATTTACCTGCCGGCAATGGAGGACTACCGCCGCCACCTGGGCCGCGACAGCTCACTGTCAGAGATTTCCTGGAAGATGACTTAAACGGATTAAACCAGGAGTCGTTACACCGGAGATTGAAGCAGCCCATTTTGAGCTCAAACCCGTTATGCTCAATATGTTAAATACAATTGGACAATTTGGTAGGTCTGCAACTGAAGATGCAAGGCAGCACCTCAAGTCCTTCATGGAAATCTACAACTCCTTCAAAATCCAAGGAGTCCATGAAGATGTCTTACGATTAAAGCTATTCCCCTATTCACTGAGGGATAGGGCGAAAGCTTGGTTAAATAGAATTACAGCAGGATCTATTGGATCCTGGAGTGAACTTTGCCGTGATTTCATTACTCGTTTTAATCCTACTAATTTATATGATAGAATCCGTAATGAAATTACTTCTTTTCGACAGGAAGAAGACGAACCAATGTACGAGGCATGGAAACGCTACAGGGAGCTATTGCACAAGTGTCCTTTGCATGGATTTCCCCTATGGACACAAGTGACAATGTTTTACAATGCCACGAATGCCCCGACAAGGATGATGTTAGATGCCTCGGCAAACGGAACACTCTTGGATAAAGCACCTAAGGAAGCTATTGAAATACTGAATAAACTCGCAAAGAATGACTTTTAGTTTCCTACATCTAGGCGAGGAGGAGTAAGACGCCAAGTCACGGTACATAAATTAGACTCATCAAGTTCAGTGGCAGCACAATTGGCCTCTCTTACCAAGATGGTGCAAAACCTGCAGTTATAACAAAATACCCGTGAGGTTAAGGTAATTGATTCAGATTGTGACCTATGTGGAGGTAACCATAGTTCCTCTGATTGCATGAATCAAGAAACTGGTATGTATGTTGGGAACTACAACCGCAACAATGTGATGTCCAACACATACAACCCCTCATGGAAGAGGCATCCAAACTTATCATGGACTAACCCTAACAATGCCTTAAATCCAATCACCCAACCTTCGGGATTTCAGCAACCGATGCCGCAGCAGCAAGTCCAGCAGCCGATGCCGCAGCCGCAGCAGTAGATGCAACAGCAACCGGTAAGTTCATTGGAGAACACGCTAAAGGCCTTCATGATGAAAACTGAGTCATACATGACAGAAAATAGTAATTTCATCAAGAGGACAGATGCCTTCATGAATAGAACTGAGATGAGGCTGCAAAATCAAGAAGTGGACATAAAAACGCTGGAAACTCACGTTGGGCAGTTTGCTCAATGCATAAACACTAGACCACAAGGAGGCCTACCTAGCAATACTGAAGTTGCTAAGGTAATGAGCCATGAACAGTGCAAAGCAATCACTATTAGGAGTGGTCTACAGTTGAAGGAGAAGATCCTAGAGAGCCAAATCAATCAGCAGATCGAGCAAGAGAAGAGGCCGAGCAAACTGAAGTTGACAACACTTCCCCGGTAGAGAGCACTGCAGCTCCTGAGCAGCCTGCCGAGGCAGCAACAACTCCAGTGGTGCCAGGTATAAAATTTCAAACTAAAGAAACCTTGGATGAGATGAGACCACCACCACCTTTCCCACAAAGGTTAAAAAAGCAAAAACAGGACCAACAATTCAAGAAGTTCCTCGACATCTTGAAGCAAGTCCACATCAACATACCTTTCGTTGAAGCTATTGAGCAAATGCTGAACTATGCCAAGTTCTTAAAGGACATGGTGTCAAAGAGGAAACGAATAGGTGAGTTTGAGACAGTGGCTGCTACCGAGGGATGCATGGCAATGCTGCATAACCGCATGCCACCAAAGTTAAAAGATCCTGGTTTCTTTACTATAACTTGTGTAATAGGTAAGGATTATGAAGGTAAGGCCCTATGAGACCTTGGAGCAAGCATAAACCTCATGCCCAAATCAGTCTTTCAAAAGCTTGGAATTGGAAGGGCGAAGCCAACAACAGTGATGCTCCAACTAGCGGATCGATCCTATGTGCAACCCGAAGGCAAAATCGAGGACATACTGGTAAGAGTTGACAAGTTTATTTTTCCTGCCGACTTCCTTGTCCTTGATTGTGAAGCAGATGACAATGCACCGATCATCCTTGGGAGACCTTTCCTTGCAACTGGACGCACCCTCATTGACGTGGAAAAAGGAGAGTTGACAATGCGGGTCAATGACCAACCAGTCAAACTCAATGCATTCCACAACTTAAAGAAGTATGATGATCCAGAGGAGTGCAAGGTCATCCACACAGTAGACAATAAGATATCCTGCCTGGGCAGTCTGCTCGGCAGAATATTCGGCAAGAAGATTAAGCCCAAGGTGGATGGACAAACAGCAAAAAGGAGTGGCCCACAACCGATTCACAATTTGGGCCTAAGGGAGAGAATAATTTTGGGAGATGCATTTGCATGCTCTCCACCAGTAACATGACCTATCCCCTTTTCTTTATTATTATATTAGGGTTAGTAGTTTATTTTTATTTTTCTAATTATTTTTGCTTTAACTATTTTTCTTTTGTGTGTTTTATTTAGGAATAAAAAGCAAGAATAAAGGAGAAATAATTCACAGAAGGAACTCTGCCGAGGCAATAAAACAGTGTCAGGGCCGCAGCAGTCCCAACGGGCAAAACAGTGTAACGGCTAGTCTGCCGAGATTCCTGCCGCGGCAGAAAAAGGAAACGGTTACAAACGGCTAGTGACTTCAACGGTCACAAGGCCGAGGCCTATATAAGAAACTCATTCCTCTTGAACTATTCACTCTTACTTTCTTGTTTTCTTTAGCATTCATAACAATCTCTCTCTCACATTACTCTCTGCCTACTAATTCTTGTAAAATCTCCAGATTCTCTTCAACAAAAACCTCCAAGAACTCACATCTCTCAATCTTGATGGCAACATACAAAAGATTTGCCCCAGCCAACGTTGAAGATCGATTCAACCGATCTTTCATCGCTAGGCAACTTTGGGAAGAGCAAGGTTTCCAACATGCGGACGAAGAGAACTACAACATTGAGCACTACCTATATGACAGAATTAAGTACCAGAATTGGGAAATTTTTTGTCTGCAACCTGCCCAGGTGAACGCCACAATCTTGCGGGAGTTTTACGCTCATGGTCCCAGCAAAGACTCCCTATTCGTTCACTGCCGCGGCAGACCAATCCAGCTCGATGCCGAAACAATTAACAACTTCTACGGCCTCACCCCAAACAGTGATATCCACGCCGAATTCTTAGAAGATATCACTGTCGAGGACTATGAACTCATTAAAGACGATCTTTGTTACGGGAACACCCCATGGGAAACCGGTACCCATCGAGGATCCGTAACAAGACAAAGCCTAAAGCCTGAGGCCAAGACGTGGAATACCTTCGCCAAACGACGCCTCATCCCAACATCACACAATAGCACGGTGGATCGCAAGATATTGGTGCTTATACAATCCATCATCAACAAGAGGACCATCAATGTTGGCGAGATTATCCTAAGGGAAATTCACGAGTGCGGTAAGAAAGATAGGGGACCATTGTATTTCCCTTGCTTGATTACGGGTTTATGTGTTTCTGCAGGTGTACCCATTGAAGAAACAGATGAATACACGCCCCCACGATGAGGAAGGACAAGGGATTTCTGTCACAAAGTCATGCAGATCACTCAAGCAGAGCCTATCCAAGCGACGCCGCAGCAGTTCACTGCCGATACTGCTGTTGGGGCCTAGTACACGGCAGACATGCCTGGTACTGCCCACACCTCTGCCGCAGCAGACCCGTACCAAGAAATCTTTCAACGGATGGTAGCAATGGACCTTAGACAACAACGGTACATGTAGTACCAAAGGGACTTCAATGACACCCTAGCCCAGATGATGATGCACGCTTTCCTGTACCAAGGAGAACAATTTCCGGAGTTCCCAAGCAATATGTTCGTCACAGCCGCACCTTACACCGAGACTACACCAGCCTCGGGAGGACCAAGGCCATTCTTCCATACGAACCCTCAGCCCCAATACCAGGCTGCCGGCCCATCTAGGGCGACAGATTCTGCCGCGGCCTTGTCTGTCAACAGAAGGCCATCTAAGCGAAGGGTTGTTTTCAGCACACCACCCAGATCACCAATTATCATGGGCAGTCTATCCGCCGAGATAGATGCCTACGTACACCAAAGCTCCACTACCGCCGGCCCAAGCACACACCACACCGGAGGAGCAACAACAATGGGAGGAGGAACGGACGTAATACTCACCGAAGAGATGGCTGATGTAGAAGAATGAGAGGAGGTAGAGGCTCCAATGCAAAGGACACCACCCACTCGAGTCCAACCGCCCCGGCAAGCAAAGACACAACCATCGCCTTCACCAAGGACAAAGCATTTAGCATCAAGGCCACGGAGGAAAATCGTTACAAGCAGCTCTTCGGAGTCGCTTTAAATTTCTTTGTCCTTAATTCAATATTAATTGTTTTACTATTTCTATTTGTTGTTTTATATTCATATTTTATTTTGCCGCTTACTTCTTCAAATATAAAGCATTGAGGACAATGCTTGGTTTGAGTTTGGGGGTGTGTAGATTCACTGCCAAGGCAGCAATCTGTTGTCGCGGCCTTGTCGAAAAGGGAGTATTCTAGTGATTTTTTTAAATTTTTATGCTCCCCGCCTTACTTGAATTTACTGCTTACACTTTTGCACTGCCCATCATCAGTATTGCCTTAGTTTATTCTTTAAGGCTATAGAAATCTTTCTCCTTACTATGTTTAGGTTCTGTTAAGAGAGCTTAACCTTAGGATGCTTAAGGATGAAAACTTAGAAGCTTACTATAGGAAGAACTTTAAACACTTTTGGGACTTGTTGGATTATAGGAATTCTTTTAATGAACTTAGGTGATAAAGACTTAGATTTTTGGAAAGTAACTAGAGGTGCCTATCAACGGCTCTAGAAAAATCTCTTCTTCATGCTAGAGGTGCCCGAAATTGGCTCTAGTATGTTTTAAGGAATATTAAAAAGAAAGAAGGAATTTTGTGAAAAGAAAAACACAAGTCTTTGAGGTGCCCGAAACCGGCTCAAGATTTGGGGTTTGAAAAAGAAGAGAACACTTAACCAATGTCTATTTGTCTTGAACTTAGAGTTTATCTAAGAAAGCCTTTAATCAACTTGTCCACAAAAACGCACACACTCACAATTCTTATAGTTTGTTTCTAGGTAAACCCTTGAGTAACCGAATGGTTAAGGCTTAAGAATAGGCCTAGTTATGGTGGGGAGAATAGATGGACATGTAAGACCAAGAGAGAGTAGAGTTCGGCAAATTGATGGTTTGCATTGCTTGAGGACAAGCAATAGTTCGAGTTTGGGGGTGTGATAAGTGCTCAACACACTATCACTTTTTACTCCTTTTAAGGGCATTAATCATCAAATATACACCCACTCAGACCAATGCATGTGCTTAATGTGATATATTTAGAAGTTATACTTATATAGATACTATTTACAGAAAAAAAGCACGTTTTACTGCATTTTCATATCTGTGCAGGAGAAACAGTTCCGCGGCAAGGACAAGGCCGAGGCAGGACCTGATGCCGAGGCAGCAATAGAAAGACAGGAAGCAAGACTATAGGCGATGGAAAGATAAAAATCCAAGGAACGTGTCTGGACTTGAAGCCCATGAATCGGAGCTGGCTAGCACAAGGAAAAGCCCAAAGGAAGACCATGCGGGAAAGCCCCTTAGCCGAGTATAAACTTGGAAATATATTTAATTATGTACTTGACTTGTTCCCTACTCCAAGTTGTATTCTACTTAGGAAAGGTTTGCCCTAGGTCTAGCCTATATAAAGACCTAGCCACCCAATGTACAATAAACGAAATACCTAGGGAGAGAGACGATTTCTACTCTTGTTTCTTTCCTCTCCATTATGTTCTAAACCTTCTTAGGGATTAGGTGAAGGTTGTCGAGTATTTGTGAGAGGAGATTGTACTTTGTCTTTGATTCAATGCAATAAAGTTATCAAGGTTTGCTTATCCTTTGTTATTCTTTGTTTTCACAATTGAGCTCGGGAGAGGATATTGTGAATCATCCATTTGTATAAGCTCGGGAGAGTTAGATTCACGAAAGGGGTAAGTACGGTGTTTCAATCGCGAAATACTAACTCGGACTAAAGATAGGTTAAGAGTTTTAGCGGCTAAAAGAAGTGTGAGATTGGTTGGTGAGTATAATTGGTTCACGCCGGGAGGTATCATCAAGGACTAATCATCAACAGCACTCTGACTTAGGGATAAGCGGAGTCATCCAAGGACACTTTACCGAGCTTTGGTAAAGTCTGCCCACAAGCAAGGGATTGCCGCGGCAGACAGTATTGTCGCTGCCGAGGCAGTAAACTGCAGTGCTGCCGAGACAGTGATATACGATTGCATTAGACAGAGACAAGTCAATCAAATCCACAATACGACGCAACTGGATCCTAGCCCATCTCTCTCTACTATTTCAACTCGTTATTTTTATTTAGTTATTTTAGTTTAGATAAATCAAATCAACTCACTTGTGTTCTTTACTTTATCTACAGAACAAGAAGGTGAAGGAAGCATATTAAGTATACCGGTCCCTGAGGAGACGATAACTCGATAAAATACTTATCACTTATTACTTGCGATGTGTCCACTTGCACTAAACGCGCACTTTTGACACGCGACAGTCTAATTCATCGATACAGGGCTCGGTTGGTTGCTAGAGATTACTCTCAAGTTCTTGAACAAGATTATCAAGAAACATTTAGTCCAGTTGTGAAGATAATAACTTTGAATATAGTACTTTCTTTGGCCATGAAAAAAATTTGGAAACTGATGCAAATAGATATAAACAATACGTTTTTCAATGACAATTTATATGAAGTTGTGTACATAAAGTAACCATCTAAATTTTAAAAAAATGAAAATAGATGAAAAGTTGTTGAAATATAGATTAAGGAAAGCTCTTTGTAACATGAAACAAGCCCCTAGAAATTAACATAATAAGTTGAAGGAATATTTCATGAGTATTATATTTTATTGTTCGAAGATTGATACTTCTATTTTCATAAAAATTTTATAAAGGAGATATACGTACATGCTTGTGTTTGTAGATGATATAATACTTACTGAGGAGTCTGAAGAAGAAGTAGAGCAGGTGATTATTGCTTTGAATGAAAAGTTTTCCTTGAAAGATTTAGAAGAGTTGTATTTTTTTGGTATTGAAGTAAGCATAAGCTTAAAAAAGTTATTTTTGAATTATAGAAAGTATATACGAGAGCTATTGAAGAAAATAAAAATAGAGAATACGAAATCAATTTCTACACCTACGTTACAAAGTATGGAGGCAGTGTCATTCCAAATGCTTATTAATATAGAAGTTTTGTAAGAGTGTTGTCATATGCACGTCACACTAGGCCTGATATAGCATTTAATGTGAATGAAATGACTTATTTTATGCATGAACTATGTGAAGAACATTGGGTGGCTGTTAAGAGAATATTAAGATATATGTTAGGTACAATAGACTATGTACTTATGTTTACTGTTGAAAATATAGAAAAAGTTATAATACAACGTTTGCAGATACAGATTAATCTTATAATACAGATGATCCACGATTAATGACTAAGAATTTTATGTTATTGAGTAACAATCTAGTGTCATGGTCTTCGAAGAAGCAAAATTCGATTTCGAGGTCAACTTCTGAGTGTGAATATAGAAGTATTGTTGATGTTGCATCTGAGATAACCCAGATAAATTCTTTATTAGGTGATTTGGGGATAGAACAAGAAAAGATTCTAATAATTTGGTCAGACAACGTGAGTTTCATAATAATGAGTGCTAATTCGGTGTATCATGTCAAATCCAAGCATGTTAATCTCGATATTTATTTTACCAGTGAGAAAGTTACTGCTAAACAAATTCAAGTGAATTATGTACAAACTAGTCATCAAATAATTGATGGATTTATCAAGTTTTTGTCACGAGTTTACTTTGTAATCCAAAAACAAATGAAGCAGGTTAATGAAACGTTAAAACAATTTTTGTAAATGAAATAGAAATAAACATGTAAAGATCACAGAAAACAAAGGAACCAATAAAAGATTATGAAGACTTGACTGAGGCATGTGCTATCACAGTGTCCTTAAAACAGATTCGTCCCCTCCCGGTGCTGGAGTTACTATGGAACGTCTGTCTCCCAGGATACAACGGTAGAATACAGTAAGAAGAGTAACGCTACCTTACTGCAACGACGAACTTTACAGAAGCAGAACACTATCTAACTAGAGGATATTTATGTTTTTCAGTGTGTTGAGATAGGAACAATGGTCTCTGTTTATAGTGTTCAGGCAGGGGACATGTTTAATTACAAAATTAATCTGTAATTAACAATTTCTTGAAGAGTTATAACTTTCAGAATTCAAAATGGGATTTATCACTGAATTAATCCAAATAAATTGGAGGTTAGAACATGAAGAGCTTCTATATATAAAGCTTTCCACATCTATGTTCCCAACAAATTTGGGATATTCTCTTTTCATTTTTTTCAACATCATGAGTGTTACATTGAGTAACAATTTCTCATTCACCCATTAAATATTTTGAGCATGTAAATATACAAATTTCATCTACTCTTGTAGTAGATTAATAATACACTTAATCCAATTAAATTGACTAATGAAACCTACTCAAATTTAAGTTCTAAAATGTCCATATACTATACCATTTTTCTAACCTACTTTGAAGAATTCATAAAAAAATTGGTGTCATAACATAAGGAAGAAACAAACGGAGCTGACAGAATATTGATGTTTCTCAGCTTATGCATACGTACAACAACATGCATCCCATACATACGTACATAACTTATATACATGAATGACTTTTATAATTGTTGAAGTTTGTTAAGGTTATTATTAACAATTAGGTAATTATGTAGGTTGTTAAGCCTTATAGTTTGTGTATAAAAGAAGACCTTCATCTCTTATAAATTTCAAGAAGTTTCATATTCATTTTCGATAAAAGATTAAGGTTTTTAATGTTAACCGATCTATAATCCTATTAATATTTTAACTTAAATATTCTTTTTTATGTACTCATAAACTTTTAAATATTTTTTCTTTATATCTTTTTATAATATTCGATTTAAAATTAATAAATTAAATATAAAATAAGCCTAACAGATTGATTTTGAATCACGAAATTAAATTTTGTAAACATATTTTAAAATTCACACGTCACATTTTGTTATTAATTCTAATAATATTGAAAGTTTCCATATAAAATAAAATATAAGTGGAAGAGAAACCGGGTTTGCAGGTTTGGAGCGCCTGTTGAAGCGATCCCTCGCCTACGGAAGATAATAAACCGAAGGATCCGGTAAAACAGTTGAAAAACAACTAAAAAGTTTTTTCTTTTAAATTTCAAAAGCCTATCATTTTTAAGTTACCATTTTCTTGTTCTTTTGGCGGGTAACTCAATATCTTTCTCATTGCTTTGGTTTTTCGCAGGTGATTTCTCTATACCTTCTGTTTGGTCTCTGAGAAAAAATAATACCTGAAGCGAATTTCAAATCCCTTTTTCTTATGAAATATTACAACTCTTGATTTTTCGATCTTCACTCTGATAAGTTGGCGGGAATTGTATGTGTCCATTCTGATAAGTTTGGATCTTTGGTAAATTGTGGTTCACTGGCTTCTAATGATTCCATCTACGGATGTTTTGTGATCCCAGTTTTGATAATGATCCTTGAATTAGCTTTCCTTTTTCTTCCTTGTATTTCCGATTCTAATTATCTTATAGATCAAAAAGCTCAAAAAACGAGAATGTATGATCTTATGAAGGTTTCTGTTCTACGATTATTCATAGTTTTTCCATGTAGATTATTTATATAGCGTGCTAGGCGTATAACTTTAAAATTTCTGGGTGAATGTGGATGATTTGGTCTTATATCTTGGCTCGTAGTTGCTTCAAATCATGATGGTTGAATTGCGGTCTGTATAATTGTTGTGATGTTGATCTAAACTCCGACGTTTTAGTTAATACAAGATGGCAGATGGTGAGGATATTCAACCACTTGTCTGTGACAATGGAACTGGAATGGTGAAGGTATCAAATTTGGAAATTGGAACTGGATACTCTTCTTCTTTCATGTTTTACATATGATATTATCTTATGATGCGTTTTGGGTGTTTGTAGGCTGGATTTGCGGGTGATGATGCTCCAAGGGCTGTTTTCCCTAGCATTGTGGGGCGTCCGCGTCACACTGGTGTGATGGTTGGTATGGGTCAGAAAGATGCATATGTTGGGGATGAGGCTCAGTCCAAGCGTGGTATTCTAACTCTTAAATACCCAATTGAGCACGGCATTGTTAACAACTGGGATGATATGGAAAAGATCTGGCATCATACCTTCTACAATGAACTTCGTGTAGCTCCAGAAGAACATCCGGTGCTGCTCACCGAGGCACCTCTTAACCCAAAAGCCAATCGTGAGAAAATGACCCAGATCATGTTTGAGACCTTCAATGCTCCGGCCATGTATGTTGCTATCCAGGCTGTTCTCTCCCTTTACGCCAGTGGTCGAACGACTGGTAAGCAATTTTTTACTACACTCTATCCATGTTACTTACTTAGATTCAACCATTCAAAGGCAAGTGTCTCAACTATGATGCAGTATATATATATATATATATATATATATATATATACAGATCATGTTTGTGGATTATAAAGTAATTAACACCAAGTTGATTCACGTTTCCCCCTATTTTCTTGTTTCATCTGCTAACCATTCTCAAACAATGTTTGATGTAGGTATTGTTCTGGATTCTGGAGATGGTGTGAGCCATACTGTCCCCATTTACGAAGGATATGCCCTCCCTCATGCCATTCTCCGTCTTGACTTAGCTGGTCGTGACCTTACTGACGCCCTCATGAAAATCTTGACTGAGCGTGGTTATTCATTCACCACTACAGCAGAACGAGAAATCGTGAGGGACGTGAAAGAGAAGCTGGCATATATTGCACTTGACTATGAGCAAGAGCTAGAAACTTCTAAAACCAGTTCCTCCGTCGAGAAGAGCTACGAGTTGCCCGATGGTCAGGTGATCACCATCGGTGCTGAGCGCTTTCGGTGCCCGGAAGTCCTTTTCCAGCCTTCCATGATAGGGATGGAAGCTGCCGGCATTCATGAAACCACATACAACTCCATCATGAAGTGCGATGTTGACATCAGGAAGGATTTGTATGGAAACATTGTTCTCAGTGGTGGAACTACCATGTTCCCGGGGATTGCTGACAGGATGAGCAAGGAAATCACTGCCTTGGCCCCAAGCAGCATGAAAATCAAGGTGGTGGCTCCACCCGAAAGAAAATACAGCGTCTGGATTGGAGGCTCTATCTTAGCATCTCTTAGTACTTTTCAACAGGTATTATCTACTCATAATTATGGCTGCATTTGGTTGTTAAAAGAGATAATTTAGTTATTTGCACGTATGAACTGAGCAACATTTATACATTATCCGTCTCGCTTTTTGATTTCCATCCAGTAAAAAACATTAGCATACCGAAAACATTCACTCATTTTGATTGGAATACAGATGTGGATTGCCAAGGCAGAGTATGATGAATCTGGCCCATCTATTGTGCACAGGAAGTGCTTTTAGTTCTTCAAAGTGTAAGAGGGGCAAAAGTACTGTCTTGGTTTTATTTGGTGACACAATTGCAGCTCGCAAGTTGTTTTGTTTTCTAATCTCTGTCTTAATGCTCATTGTTTTTTAAATGAATCAAGAACAGTGAAGATGAGGATAGAGTTGAAAATTCACTTTGTTTTTATTTAACCGTTGTTGAATGATTTGTCCCTTCAAGACCTGCGAAGGGTAAATCAAAATGAATGAATTCAGTGTTATTCTTGTCAAATTTTCTCCTCTAACACACTTTTTCAAAATGAGTTTGCAGATGATTCTGATATTCTCTTGGATACTCAAAGTACTTCATCTTCACCATTACAGTAATTATTTTAAATCTAATCAACAGCCATGGCATCAGAAACCCCATTGGTAGCTTCTATCCCACTCTTCTGCTCTTCACTCGCCAGTCTCATCTCCTCAATCCAACTCTTCTGCTCCTCATCTATGGTACTTTGCAACTCATCCACCTGCATCAGGGTGATGTAATACAATAACAAAATTTTAGTAACACGTCATAGGGATTCAACTTATCCATTATCATGCAACAGAGAGCAGAAAGGCATAGCATTGAGGGCAACAGAACGCAAAGCATAAAGGGATAGCAGATGAGATTAGAGACAAATAAATCTCAAATTATCACAATCACAAACTTTAAGTGCCAAAGTGCAAAATAAAACCAACAAACTTAGAATCTAGATGACCCCAGGGAATGAGGTAAGCATGAAATGGAACCGGCAGCAAGGCCATTGTTAGGAAATACATAAGATTCAAAAGAGATTAAATATGGACAGTGTTACGCAAAGAATATTCATGGAGAGGATTTCTAGAGATTGTATTTTCACAGTTAAGATTGATTTGCAAACAAATTCAAACAGCATAAAAGTTGTTTCAATTCAACCATGCTTAGAATAGAAACAGTGAAAACTGTAAGTTGCAGAATTAAACATACCACATGCAGCAGCAACGCAAACTGTTTTCTTCGAAGCTCCAGTAACCTTGAACCAGCAGTATTTTCTGCCTCCAATGCTGCGATCTCTTTCTCTATATCTCTTATGCTTTTCTGTGTCTCTGATCTTGGTGGTTGTGCAGAGATCAGTTTCCTAATCGCCTCACACTCCTCCTTGTGTTGCCTCTCAATCTTACTTTCCAGTAGTTGTTTCTTCAGATCTTCTATATCAGTCTGTGACAGAGGGATATCTACCTATTTATCTCATCTTTTAACTCATTGAAGTTCTCCTTCTCTCTAAGATGTGCATCAATAACAGCTTTACTCTTTAGTAAAGGAATATCAAATGTAGACAACTCTTGCAAGAACGCCTTGGAAAGTTTTGAACAGTCATTATAGTTACCTTCATCCCTTTCAACCTCTAAGACAAATGCGGTGAACTTCCTTTGAAGCTTCTTCAATGGTGGTTCACCTCTCATAGTAGTTGTACGGTTCAGAAGCCTCTAGATATAATGCTTGAATCTCACACTCTGTATTTATAGGAGACATGGGTGTAGCCTATGTTTTATAATAATATCATCTTCACCCGAGCCAAAAGCATAATTTGCCATAACAGTCTCTGCTCTACCAGACACTTTCCTTTCTTTCCTCAAGATCAATATGTCTTATTTATTCACCCAACCCAGCAATATATCAGTTCATGAATAACTTCAAGTTAAATGTCATATATATCCGCAATAGCTAGAAATAAAACAGCATTTTACCAAAGAAAGGTTTAATGCATTTTCCCTACATATATCATCTAATAATAGATTAAAACAGATTAGACTTCAATCCTTTAATGCAACATATTCAGAATTTCATAAAGAAAAGAAAAACTTAGAAGTGAAATACGCAGCAAAACTTGTTTAATAATACCAAATTAACTATTTACATCAACAATTGCAGGGTGTCCCAAAATTCTATTATCTATAATACTTGAAACCCTAGTAATCACAAAATATCCCCATGAAATGAGAGATTATTAGGTGAACCTTGTTTACCACATATTCATGGTTCAAGCAATTAAGACTGTTATCTTTAAATAACTATCTAATAACTGCTCAACCACTAGTTACATGTAGGAAAGAGGTGATGATTTATCTTGAAAAAATTGAGATGAACCATCCTTAAGAAGTTTAATACATCCGAAAATATTTTTAGATAAATTAGAAAAAAAAAGTCTATTACAAAAAATGTGAGCATCTACATTTGTATGTTTATCGCAAAATCATCCACTAAGTGACCGCAAATCTCAAAACTGGAAAAGGACAAAGAGTATGAAACAGAATTGGACTAGCTAGGGAAAAGAAAGATTTAGGGGTTGGGCTGGCAAGGCAGCATGCATGACCAGTTTCAGCTCTGGTCTGAAAACACACGTCTATAACCCAGGCCTTAGCATCGTAGGTCAAGGTTGACTGATTCTGTAACAAATGAAAGCTCACCCCTCTGTTGGTGTTATGTCAAATCAAAACCTGTACGATCATCTCTGCTGGTTGACTGCCTTTGGGAATAAATTTCATGTGATTGAAGATGATTAAGAAATATCAGGACCTGGCTACTACTGATACATCATCTCCATTTTAACCTAACAGTGATGGATGCTCTCGGTTCCTCTCGCAGCTATGTTCATCAGCTAACTACAAAGAAAAACAAGGCATTGCGCAGCTAGTTCTGTGGACCACTCATTTCTTCAGTTTTTTTTACAGGAATTCTGATATGCTGTAGTATTTACTTGAGCACTCACTTTATAAACCTATCATCCTAAAAGTCCTATTCAAAAAGAAAAATATCATCCTAAAAATGAATAAACGAGTTATATTTTAGAATCTAATTTTTTAATATTGGAACGTATAAAGTGACACTGAAAAGAGAAACGATTTTTATCGTGTTTGATAAAAAAAAATATGCTAAGCTTGAATCAGTAATCAAAGATAACTAAAACAATAATCACGGTTCTTATCACATGCATATGCAACGCCAAACAAGTACAATGCATGATCAAAGAGAGAAAGTGAAAACTTTGATCTTCGCTCCAAATATATTATAAAAGATAAACAGAGACCAATTGAAAATGAGAAAGCTGAAGGAATCGGATAATTAACAACAACAACCCAAAATTAGAACCGAACATCAGCTCTTGAAACAACGTAAACATGAGAAGAAAGCATTTTGTAAAAAGGTTGTAACCCAGAAGAAAGATAAGGATAGGTTCCAGTCAGCTATAATTGTTGTATGCTTATGTTTGATGTCGTTAAATGAGGCACAGCCTCATGTCACTGAGACTGAGGAGTTTCACGTACTTCAAAGGAGGACCGGTTTTTGACGACAATGTCGTACATGTGTAAGGACCTGAAATGAGCGAAATTTCTCGGGAGAGAAATGAGGTGAGCCGAGTTCTCTGATTTGTGGAATTGGAGAAGGTGAGGTTGGCTGAAGTTGTTGTACCGAGTCCAACCGAGTTCAACCAGTCGCTGCTCGAGCTCGGTATAGGATTTGATGACTTGATTGGTTGGGAGGTAGACCAGGACCCGTGGGCGAGCGCCGGGTGCAGTTGAAGTTCCTGGATAAATCGGATCTTTTTGCTCGAAGGATTCCCTGGTAGGGTTGGATATCAAGCGAGCCACACCTCTCTTGTCGAATAGCCACACACCAGACATACTTAGAGAGACAACGTCAGGGGAGATGGCTGATTAGCCTAACTACTGCTTTAGTAGGTTTTTGAAATCAAAGGCAGCCTGCCTGGTGGGGGTGCCACATTTATAGGAACAACAAAGTGCAAACATTGCTTCTTTTTTGTGTATTAATATTATCTTTAGTTTCTTACTCCACCTGTCTTACATCCTTAGAATTTTGCATGCATTGAAAAGAAAAAGAAAAACGTGCAAATATGTGTCGTCATGTTTCTTTCCTGGACTGAATTGGTATCGAGGGCGATGGATGAATATTCTTAGACTAAGCAAGGTGTAGGTTGATTCCAACTCCCCCACCCAACTTTCCCAATTAAATTTGATGATGGTGTTCAATACAGTATCATCGATATAGCCTATGAATAAAGTAAGTAAAAATGTTAACAACGTGAATGTATGATCCGATCAAAAATTAAGATTATGACATATGACGATGAAAGGCCCGAGGGGATGCATTTGGCTATGCAAAGTGGCCGATTCTACCCCCATTTATTCCTATTTTGATGTTAATTATGCTTTTAATTCTCTTCTTGGTTACGTTTGGTGGTGCTACAAGTTAAATTAGGTATACAAGTATACAGAGGTAGGCTCATGTCGGTATAGTTGTGGAGGATGATTGAATCATACACAAAAAAGGATGTCTTTCTTTATCTGTTTAATGGATTACATACATACATACATACATACCCTTTTCCAAGATTTTCCTAGTTCCTTGTATGGATTCAAATTTTGATCTTGGAGTGTATCCAAATCACAACCTTGATAATGCATCTAAAGAGAGTCCGGAGTCTCCCATCGAATCATCTTCGTCATCAGGTATTAGTTCAGAGACACTTACTCTTGACAATAATCCTTTCGCCAGTGAAATGCTCAAATATATATATATATACACGAGATGCTAATGGAGGAAGATCTTGCAGGATTGCTTGGCTCTCCACACTGCTGAAAGATCCTTCTATCAAGTCCTCAGCCATGAATATAACCTAGACTATAATCTCACCCAGAGCAGTAATTTAACAGTCGAACTTCTCTTGAAGGAACCTCTTTCTTTCCAGATTTACAAAGAAAAGACATTAAACAGCTTGAGGAAGCTAGTAAATCATCATCTGTCAATGTTGATGAGGTATTTTTGGCTTCTCAATGTGACCCATCAAGGCCTTCAGGGTCAAGGGGAAGGAAAAAGTATGAGCGTGAGGATGTGGAAGAAGGTAGGATCAACAAGCAATCTGCACTCTCTTGAGATTCAGAGCAGTAGCCTTCGAAGATGTTCGACCATGTACTGCTCTGCAAAGGTGAAAATGAGGACTCTCCAGAGTGTTTTATTGATCAGAAATCCTGCAGGATTGGCGGATAAAAGGGTCTAATTACAGGGGAATGACACTCCTGAAGAAGAAAAACAAAAACAAAAGTGAAGTGGTGGATCTATGGAATCTTCTGGTTCTGGAGATGGAACACGAAGATAGGAATATTACTTTGCTGATTCCCTTAAGACACGTTAGGCTGGCATGGGAGAACCATTGTATGCACATCTTCTGAGCAATAAGTCATCGTCTGCTGGTGAGTGGTGTCTTAAAAGCTTATGGACTTTTTGTTTTAGCATTTCCCTTTAACAGGATGTCAAATTTGTTTGCAAATAAAATGATAATGGAAATGGCTGAAAAGGCAATCACGCTCCACATTGTTGATTTCGGCATTTGCTATGGGTTTCAACGGCCTTGTCTCATCCAGCACCTCTCAGGGCGGGATGGTGGACCTTGCAGGCTTCATAATACCAGTATCGAGTTTCCGCAACCACTGCAGAAAGGGTGGAAGAGACGGGACGTCAATTGAAAGTTGAAACTGATCAGAAGCATAAATACAGAGTTATTCATAATACCGGTATCGAGTTTCGCCTCTCAGGGCGTTGTTGACTACTTGTATAGGCTAAAGAACTTCCAGATGGCACAGTAACTAACACCAACCATTGCTAGAAATACCGTTCTGAAACTGATTAAAAGCATAAATACAGAGTTATTCATCCATGAGGTTGCAAACGGGACATACAATGCTCCCACAAGGTTCCAAGAGGCAGTACTCTTCCATTTCTCTACTCAGTTCAATATATTTGAAGCTATTGTAGTACGGTTGGCCGGGACTATCCTCAAAGGATGAAGTTTTAGAGGAAAGTACAAACATGGGAAGGACATTATGAACACCATTGCATGAGGATAAGGAAAGGGTTGAAAGGCAGAAGACGTACAAGCAATGGCATCAATGGAGCTCGTGAAGAAGGCTGGATGTTGCAGGAATGAAAGGGGAGAGTTATTATTGTCCTTTCAGGTTGGAAACCTGTTATGAATTAACTTTCTGGCCATAAATTGCAGCAGTGTCTAGAAAATGTTTTCATATATTCAGAGATCAAATATCATATCATGTTTGAATACACATATATATATATATATATATAAAAGTACATTTTTTTAATGAAGTAAAAAGTTCGGATATTATAACTAAAATGACTCATGTTACAAAGAGTGGTGAAAACACACCAAATATAGATTTATGGTTTAAGAGCTAAGCTATAACTGTTGTCTCAACAGGTACCTCCCCAGCATATAGAATGTTCTCAACCTTCCCGTCTGCTGTTTCCTAGAGGCTAGAGCACTGGCAATGCTTCACTGATATTGTGAATGCTCTCTAATGCATATTCCACACCTTCCGTTCGTTAGAAGTCCTCACCTATATTGCTATCATGGGGAAACGGGTGAGTAAAACCTATAATTTGCTCGAATTTGGATGGAATCTAGAAGGAAAAAATTTGGGGATAAGGCAAAATAAAACAAATATTTGGCTTCTAGGGAAATTTGAGGCATATTTTGGTTTCTAAAAAAAATTTGTCTTATAGACATAACGTTATTTAAAAACAATTTCATGTCCTTAATAATACCTTACTATCTACCTAATAAATTGGGATAAAAATCATTTACCTCTTTATCATGTCTTTTTCTTGTTAAAAATTTTTAAAAAATGAATTTTTAACCTTAATCCTTATTTTTTATATCCTAAACCATATACCCTAAAAAATACACCCTACCTCTAATTCACTAAACCCTAACCACAACCTTAACCTTAACCTCTAAATCCTAAACTCTAAACTTCTAATTTAAAACAGAGACACAAATAAAAAATATGAGAAAGAGGTAAACTATTTACACTTAATAAATAGTTGGTTCAACTTACTGCGAAATGTCTGGTGGTAGAACGTCACTTCGAGATAACTTCTTCCTCACCAATGTTGTATGCATGTAACAATTAGTTTTCATGTAAATTTTGGTAAGTTTAAATTATTTATATATCAATATTATATATATATATATACACGAGGATATAAAAAAATAAGAGTGTAATTGATTATAAATCTTCCTGATGTAAAGAGCTCAAATGAAGAAAAGGAAAATATTATCGTTTTATTTAGTTTAATCAAGTTATTTTGTTTTAGTTTAAAATATTGAGTTTTATGTTTATAAGGTTACAGAGGTGAATACCTGTAAAAGATAGTTATAGAATGACTTTTTTTTAATTCTATTTTTACTGTTTTATTATAGTGTTTTATTTTTCTTCAAATCTATTTTTTTATGTCTTTATACTAGATATTTTAAAAGTAAGTAATCTGTATTTTTTATTAATATTTTTTTAATTAGATGAGTTTATAGGATTTTTTTGTGCGATTGAAAAGTTATTTAATACATATGTTTAATTATTTTTTTTGAAAGATTAAATCATATTTTTTTTCTTCATCTATCATATAATTTTTTATTTATTTAATTTTAATTAGTTAATTTTATAATAGTTAATTATTGTTATATATACTTTTGTATTTACAAATTTAATAAAAATATTATGTATATTTATCAATTTTTTCATATGAAAAAATATTATACTTGTTATATTGATAATATTAATATTATTATGATAATTACGATCGTAATTTAGATTTAAAATTAAATTTTATAACTAAAATTTAAAATTTTTTGTGAATAAAATAAAGAATAAGAACAAAATAGATGAAGATAAAAGACAAAAGAGAGAGACTTGTATTATATTCTCAAAGTATGATTGTCTATAATTTTTTCTCCAAAAGTCTATTTATAAGTATAGAAAGAAAGTCTTAATTCCATTGGGTATTAAACTCTAATAATAAAATACATTAAAATATTATTTAATCTATAGATATCCACAATAAATAAAGATATTCATAATACTCCCCCTTGGATATCTATAAAGATAATGTGTCTCGTTAAAACAATACTAAGATAAAAACCTTGTAGGGGAAAAATGCTTAGTGAAAGAAAAAGAGTACACATATCTTTAATATGCAAAATATGTTACCTCACTAAAAACCTTACCAGGAAAATTCAGTGGGACAAAACCTAGGTTAACAAAAAAAAGTTTGCACTCCCCCTCATGAAAATATCACATAAGATCTTTGAATCTTCGTAATTCAATATTGAATACAATCTTCAAATGTTGAAGTAGATTATGCACTAGTGGATAATCTTCCAAAATTATTGCTTGAAATGATTCATCAAATACTATTCTTCTAAAGATCATGAGGGACGAAACTTTAAAGAAATATGTTTTGTTTTATCACATTTGATGTATCCACCTTGAGATATAAATTTTGCATTATCATTACACAAGATAGCTTGCATATTATCTTGTGAAAGCAATTCACATATATTCTGGATATTTTTAGTCAAACACATATTTCGGCTTTGCCTCAAGCAAAGTAATTTTTAAAGGTAATAGTCTCGTAGCACTTAAATAGTATTTCTAGAGTAGTTAAAATATGATGCTTTAAGATCAATTAATATATATATATATATATATATATATAGTTCTTTTAGACCAAGAATATCATCACCTTTTTCTTAAGGCGGAATGGATCTTTATTTACATTAAGAGACCTAGCAATCAAATACTGATCAACGAATATGCATTATGCAAGTAAAGTCTTTTTAAACATTTTTATGTATGTTGATTAATGCACAAGGATTTGAGGAGATCTCTTCACGAGTCTCAATGATATTCAAATTATCAACAATAAAAACAAAGACAAGAAGCCCAAAGCTAAACTTCTTAATAAAAATGCTCGGGAAAATTAATTATTTTTATAGTTTTTCGCTAATAAGTATTCAATTGGACAATTATACCAAATGTGCTCAAAATGTTTTAATCCATAAAATATATATTCAATATAATCTAATAATGTTTTTGAGAACTTGAATTAACTGTTTTTGACATTCTAAATTCTTCTATAAGTTTTATGTAAATGTTGTTATCAAGAGACTCATACAAATAGGATGTAAAAACATCCATTAGAAGGAAATTGAGTAATTTTATTTATTGTCAGATTGATCAAAATCTAAAAGTAGCTAAATCCACCATCGAGGAATATATTTTCCTCATAATTGATTTCATGTCTTTGTGAGAATCTTTGTGCAACCAAATGAGCTTATATCTCGTGATTTCCCCTTTTTATTTATCTTTCTGACAAAGTCTCATTTATATCTACGAGCTTTACACATTTCAATGTACGGGCTATAGGCCCAAATACTTCTCTTTACGAAAGAGATTTTAGTTTCACCACAATTGCCTCTTTCCATGTTGGCCAATCATTTCTTTGTTTACATTGCCCAATTGAAAATGATTCATGATCTAAATTATCAACCAAAATCTATTGTACTATATTACATGCAAATATATTATCAACGTCGATTTGATTTCAATTCCACTCATGACATAATCTTTTGAGATCTCTTTATTATCATGTACTTGAGTCATGTCAATGTCTTTATTGGATACCTTTTAATCTCTTTTAAAGATTTTCATAAAACGTTGATTCCTCGATCAGACTATCATAAAATATAGCTCATTTTCTTTTTTGAGGAATTTTATCTTTGGAACCTACTTGTCTACCACGTTAAAGGTATAAGTTACACTCGTTAGCAACTAGAGTTTTTTCTTCCAGGATATCAAATTTAATCGGAGCATTCATAGATGGTATACATTGTTGAATACGTGGATCAAACTAAGAAAATAATAATAATTTATTACAACTTATTTCTTTTTCCAACTATTTTATTTTCTCCCCTAATATTGGTTAAACTGACTCATTAAAATGATAATCGGTAAATTTAAATGTAAATAAATTTCTTATCAGAAGCTCAAGATATTTAATTATCAAGGGAATTTAAATCTGACATATATTCCCAACAGAACTCATCTTTTTGCGTTATGATGGAGCAATTAGAATATACCGCATACCAAAAAAAATATAAGATGAGAAATATTTTTTTTCTTGACCAAAAACCATTTGCAATGGGGAGAACTTATAATCATTTGTTGGCTTGATGTGAATTATTAATACTACATGTAAAATGACATGTCATCAACATTACCAAGATCGATTGTCTTTATATGATAATCTAGAAAATGTGCTTGTAATTTTATCAACTGAGCAAATAGCCTCGCAAGCACCAAGTTGTGGGTTAATAAAAAGGATACATATAACCATCTAGTCAATGCATCGATTAAAATCGTAAAATATCGAGATGAATTGTAAGAAAGGTGTATGGGCTCACATATATCACCTTATATTCGTTTCAGAAAATTAATAGATTTGCATTCTATCTTAGTTGATGATGATTGAATAATCAAATTGCTTTGATAGCAAGTATCACATGAAAAAATTACTTTGAAGAAAATTTTAGTTATTCAATAAATGACCACATGAAAGTGTCAAAAAAATTTCACATCATATTTGAACCGGGATGGCTTAATCAATCATGCCAAATAAAATTATCAATAAACATCTGGTTTACAATAGCATGAGCTTCAATTTGTACTAATTCTTTTGTAGTACAATATGGATGATAATGCATGTAATTTTGTCAAGATTTTTTTATTTCCTTGAGTTATACTTCTAATATTGAGATAGTCAACATCCTCTTGACTAATATTCTCAATATATTTTTGTAAATATCTTTAAAACTCAATAAGTCTCTTTGTGTGACATCCTCGCCCCAGGTTAGGAGACGGGGCGTCGATCGGACTTACAAACCCGAACTTGTATTCGAAAACAAGCTAATTCGTTCATTGTATAATATTACGAGTCAAATGCTAATAGCTCTCTTTATCAATTTTTGGACCAATTAAAAAATTTTCAATTAATTGTATGGCAATTCAAATATAACTTATATCTTACAAACCTCTAGTCCATATTGCACATATTAAAATTGGTCTAATTTAAAGCTTTTTCAGATTCAATATACAAATTATTCGATCTTATGTTTATCTCATTCTTCCAATGGAATTTTACCTAATACATGATTTCATTCTTCAAGTTTTAACTTAATTCAAATGGATGAGCTCAAGGTGTCAAGGGGTATCGGAACACCCTTATGGTGTATCGAAACAAGGGTATCGAACCCCAATTTGATACCTGGTCAACTATGTTGACCCATTGACTTGTTGACCAAAAGCTAGAGTAGCCTGGTTCGATACTGGTATCGATGCAATTTCGTTATTGGAGGCCCCGGTATCGAACCAGGTATCGAACTGGCCTTACTCGTTGACTAAGGTTGGATAGCCTGGTTCGATACTGATATCGAACCAGGAAGCTCACTGCCAAGCTTGGCATGGAAACAGGTATCGATGCCTTTTTGCTACTGGAAGTCCAGGCATCGAACCAGGTACCGGACCATATAGGCCTTAGACAAGGGGGTATCGATACCCATTGGAATGGTATCGATACCCCTGCTCGAATGACAGGTTTATTGCTTCAAAAGCACTTAGGCACTAACCAAAAGACCATATATGAGGTCTCAGACCATCCCTAAACCTTAAGGGACAATTATAACTTGCTTAAGTGGCAACAAACACTTACCAATTCTAACATTTGGCCCAACCATTACCAATTTTATTGTTCATGAGCCTTGAACATACCAAAGCTATAACTTCTAACCAAATGGCCATTCATACCACCATATGCCATCTATCAATTTAGCTACCCTTATGACTTACATTTCACTATGTGACTAACATATATATATCTATGGTGTGGTTCTAAGGTTTCACATGCAATCTTACCTAATTCCATATTCACATACCAAGTCCATTACTTACATATTACATGCTTAATACAAGGCCGTTATAAACATACCATAGATCAATCTCCAAGGATATAAGGCTAGCCTATTATGTTTACCTTGCCTTATGGCTTACATACCGAATGTTCGAATGATCATATATATATAAACTATGACCAAAATATCAAAATGCATGAGCGATTCTAAGCATGCTCTCTATGCCACCATAAGCTAGGAGTTACAAAAGTACAAAATACCATACTTGGGCTTGCTTGTTTTCCTTGCTCTCGGTCAAAGTCGATCTATCTCCTTAGTCCGATAACCTGTTGTTTTGGGAAGGAGGAAACAAACGGTGGTAAGTACTTACGAAGTACTTAGCGAGGCAGCCCTAAGTCTAACCAATTTAGACATTAAATATATATATCAAGGTTAACATGCTTCAATTAAGCAATAAATCGATTCATATCCATATCACAACAAAACATACCAAGGATAGTAATTGCCAACATCATGCTTAACATGTTTCATATTACCATGTCACTAGTATGCAAACCAAATTCACATCTATATACTCATTAGCAACTTATATTCAAATTCTCGATGGCAACTTGTGATCAAATGCTCAATGGCAACATGTTATCGAATGCTCAATGGCAACATATAATCAAATGCTCGATGGCAACATATATTCAAATGCTTACTAGCAACTTATAATCAAATGCTCAAAGGGAATGTCGTATCAAATGCTCATAGCAATATCATTTTCGGATGCTCGATACCAATGTCATATCCAATGTTCATAGCAATATCATATTCAGATGCTCAATAACAATATCATATCAATTTTAATCTTTTGAATTAGTTACAAATGATGCCTTGTTATAGTTAGTCTAGGTAAGCGAGTCAACAGAAGTACCACAAAGGTACTGACAGAAGTGCCACAAAGGCACTAACAAAAGATACCCACGGTATCTACAAATGGTGACTAACCACCAAACAAAGGTACCCATAGTACCAACAGAAGTACCGAAGTACTAAACAGAAGTACCGACGTACCGGGCAAACTAACAAATGAGCTCAGACCCTAGGCATGCCGTAAAACCTATGACCAACTATCGACCAAGGCTCAATCAGAGTTTTCAATTCATTTAATCTTTACATTTGTATTAAACAAGTTCCTTATCACAAAAGATGTCCATAACATGCCATTGTTCAATGCATTTGCATCGAGCTACCATTCCAAAAGCATATACATCATGCTAGCATATCCAAAGCATATATCATAATAAGATATCAAAAGCATATGTCATGCTACTGTATCAAAAGCTTATATCATGCTATCATATCAAATCATACATATCATGTTACAAATCTAATAATCAAACCAACTTAAACATGCCTCATGCATGGCTCACGTACATGGCATCCGTATCCGCGTGCCGTAACTTACCTCGGCATTTCCGACCTTTGCAAATGTACTAAGCTAACAAGCAATTCATATTGTCAAACAAGTTGTTTATCATTAACCTCCTTCCCTTTTACCGAATATAAATTAGTCCATTACATGACAATATAATCAATTAAACAAGGATGGTTACCCTAAGGTTTTCCACACTCACCGTTGATTTCGAGCTATTCAAGGGTTGAAGATCGCGATTCCTTTCCCTCTTTTCCTAGCTTGATCGTGTCTTTGATCTTCTCCGATATTTTCTTCTCTCGGACTCTCTAACAAACCATATCCACATAATAATTCATTAGGGGATATCTAAATCATTCAATTCTAAGGATTACATACTTTAACAAGTGTAAATTTGCTCATTTACTTATTCGGGACAGATTTGCTATCCTTTCGTAATTTGATCATATCTCCTAGATCCCATGTCCGAATCGAGCTTATTTTATGTCGTTAGAAATCTAATAGGACCATCTACAAGGAAGAGTTAACCTTAAATTTTAATACTTTCCCGATCAGTACCAGAATTCATTAGGATCAGACCTATCCGGATTTCGGGACTGCTCGAACAGCCCTACGGAGAAGCTTATAACTTTTTCTACCGAACTCCGATTAAGGTCCCGTATATTTTTCCTTAAACTAGGTGTATAGGAGTATCACACTTTAAAATTTCAGCTCCTAATTCCTTAAATCCCGACCTAGGGAATTTTCTCAAAAGTACTACTCAGAATTGCATTTTCTAGGCAATATCGGCTAATTTCATTCCATACATTTAGTTTCCTAACCCTCAACTAATTCACATGAATTTCCAGCAATTTCAAATATGAAACAAACACTTCAAAACTCATTTTATAGTAACTTAACAAATCAAATAACTTACATATAACATTTACAACATCTCAACTCCAACTCTCTAATTCATCGTTCGTGCTCCAATGAAACCCTTAACCATCAAAATGCTAGCTTTAGATTAAATATTATAACAACCTAACCTAACAATAGAGCATTATAAAAGCTTCCAAAAATTTAATAACCAAAGCTTTCAACGTTTGGGTTATGGAGAAAGAAGCTTACCAAAGCCTTTAAACTTGATTTTCTTGTCTAATTTCTTAACCATGCAAAGGTTTTGTGTAGGACTCTCAAGCTTCAATGGAAATCTCTCTCTCTCCCCCCATAATTTCTTGTTGCCTTGAATGAGGAAGAAGGAGGGGAAATTTTGGATCTTTTGTTTGTTCATTTTATGAGGGTGAAAAGTCTATTTTACCCTTAATGACATACCTAAACTTGATTTATCACTAGGGGTAGTTTATGGAATATTTATATTTATTATGCAACCTCAATATTTCTAATCTAATTTAATTTAGTCCCTCACTTTTAAATTCAAGCAGCACACGACTCAATTTAATTAAACTCTCGAATTACTTGAATTATTATACCGACCCGGTTTTAGGGGTGTTACACTTTGCGACTTTGACGATTACAATGTATTATAAATATGGAAAAAAGTTTCATTTGGCAATAATATATTTGCTCAGTTGGAGCCTTCCGTGATATTAATATTTCTGGATATAGTACTCACATTATTCTATTGTATTTAAAATGGGAAAGTATGCATAATTATGCACCTTTTAATATGTGCTTTATTTCATTCACTTCGGGGAATGAAAAATATGTGCTTTGTATCATTCACTTAAATGAAAAAAATATTAAATATAACATATCATATCAAATCGGTTATCTATCAAAGATAAACTCTCAAGAGCTCTTCCGAAACATTGATATTTTAGTATTTTGAGATACAGTACTCACATTTTCTCACTTCTCTCTTGCATTTAAAAGGAAAATTATTTCTTATGCTTAACTACAATATGAGTACTTGCATTGTCTACATGACATAAATAACCACAATTCATTGTATATTTTATTCTAGAAGTAATAATATTTTTCAAAGGATAAATTAACATAAAGCGTAAATAAATAATATGTAAAGTAAACTAATTTAAATAAATAATAAGTAAAAATAAATTAACATAAAAAAAATAAAAGATCAATTATTCCCTTTAGAGGCTATACGAGAAATAAATGAAGAATTATTCCCTTCAAGGGTTATGAGAAAATTAACAATATCTAATTGAGTTGGACCAACAAAGCCATAATTATTTTCGCCACAAAAAAAAAGCTCTGTTTATATTTTCTTTCATTTATCATTCATGATTATTGATAAAGTCCATAATACTTCGACGTTTGACAAGTACGAGACCAATGGTTTGTGTCATCACATCGTTAACAAAGATTTTGATATGATCTCTATCATTCTTGTCATCCTTATAATCCCACTAGTGGATATAAGCATTCTCAAAAGAATCATCTTATCTATGTCTATTTTATGACCTCAATCGCGACCACAATTACTAATGTGACATTTATTCTTTCTGCTATAAAATATTATAATTACTTCAGGGAATCAAGTGGAGACTAATAGTTATTTAAAACTTTTTTCACGTTATTGTGTCTACAGGACAATATTAATGTGTGAAAAGTGGAGTATGTTTTTTAATATATCCTCATCATTGTTACTCTGAAACATAACTGATGAGTTTTATTCACTAATCATATAGTGATTATCATGTTTGTATTCACTTCAAGGAATGACATAAATCCAATAATTGCATGGAATAAGCATCATGCATGCATTCACTTCAAGGAATGTCTCTCATAAATTTTTTTAGATCAAGACAATTTTCGTAACTTGAACTTGAGAGAAGTCTATAATCGAGTTTTTTGACACAAAAAATATTGCTTTCAACCAAATGTAGACTTTATAATATTCATACTATTAAATAATAATTGGTTAACAAATATATCTACAATACACACAAAGAACAAAAATTTAATCCTCATACGCGACATTGTTAAATCAGTCCACAAGCTCCTTTAAAAAAGAACCTTCTTTGAGATCAGTAGCCTCGCAGAACAGGATGTCCAACCAATATACTCGAATTAAACCAACATAATAGAGAACATATTAATTAATTAAAGATTCAATATTTTGTTCTAATATCATGTAATACTTAAAATATAATTAAAAATACAAATTTTCATCATCAAAATAAACATATATTGGTCATAACTAAAGACAAAAAAAATCTCATATTAAATAGATACAAAACACTACTCGTATATGTCATTTTATTTTAAATATATGATAATTTTACGCTTTGAACAACCATCCTTATTTTGAGAATAATTAATTATCCACTATAATAAGTAAAACATATCGGAGTTTCCAAACTAAGTTAAATATATGGTAAACTTAGTCACTAATATCTTGTTAAAAATCTTTTTCGGGAATTATCGACAAGAACCTTGGTAATTGAACAGCTTTATTGCTACACAAACACTAAATAACCAATGATTTTTTAAAAATTAAAAATCAAGTTAAAGATCAAGAGAGAAAAATATTGATAATTAAAATACAATAGAGGGAGAAAACTTATCTTTGATTCATGCTAGTAACAAATTCTTTTCAATAACTCCTTTAAGATTTGAACGACAAATATCTCCGTTGGTTAGAGTCTCATGATGATAAATTGTTGTGAATAAAGTAAAAAATAAGAACAAAATAGATAAACAAAGATGAAAGACAAAAGAGAGAGACTTGTATTATATTTTCAAAGTAGGATTATTTATAATGTTATTTATAGGAATAAGATAAAAATCCTAATTCTAATAGATGTTAAACTCTAATAATAAAATATATTAAATTATTATTTACTATATGTCACGACCCAAATTCGGATCCGAGTGTCGGGTTAACCCGAGGGGTTGGGCTTAGGTTGGGCCCCGAGTTTGAGTGTTGGGCCTTAGGCTTTTGGGCTTGCTTGAGTTGTTAGTTGGGGGCTTTTTGGTAAATGGACAAATAAGAGGACAAGAGGGATTTTATTTCCCCTATAGAGAGTGAGCTCATCTTTTCTCTCTTTTCTTCTTCTTTTCCATCTTTGTGGCAAAGGAAAGGGAGAGCAAAGGTAAGGTTTTTAAGAGTTATGTTTGGAATCCCGTTTTTGTGTTAGAGAAGATGTTATAAGGCTATTTTGGATCTATAAAATAAGCTAAAGAAGTGTTGGTTTGGAGGAAGTTGAAGGTTTAAGAGGGGTTTAAGGTTGAGTTCGGGATTGGGTTTTTAGGAAGCTTAAATCCCATCTTTATGATGTTTTTAAGCTGTAGAATTCATCCTCAATCGTTCTAAATCGTTGTGTATCCTTGCTTTGTAGAGAAAGAGCTTGGTGAGTCTTCCAAAGGCTTAGGAAAGGAGAAGGCTTGAGGGTGTGGAAGAAGAACGGTTGTTGCTGTTTTTGCTTAAGGTTGGTTCTCTTCCAACTCATAATCATCATGCATATCATGTTTTAAGTTTAAATGCATGTTTGTTGATTGGTTTGAAATGTTGGTAGCTTAAGGATGGTCATTAATGGTGGATTTTGGTTATGTTGATGAATCTTTGTGAAAATGATGTAAAATTGATTAGGATCACTCCCTTAAAGTCTAGGATCAGTTTGGTATTAAATGGATTGAGTTTGGATAGGTTTCTAAGTGTTCAAACTGCAAAAACTGCACTTATCGTGCAGGGGGTATTGATACCGGTTGCCCGTGTATCGATACCCCTGAGAGAATTTAGGCTACAAGAGTAGGGGTATCGAACCATGGTTCGATACCGAGCTGTCCAGTAGCATAATGGCATCGATGCCAGTATCGGAACAGGGGGTCTTCCTCTTTTGACTTTTGGAAGGGTCAAAGGGGTTCGATACTAGTATCGATACTGGTGTTTCGATACTCCAAGTAGGGGTATCGATACCCTAAGGCAATTTAGCCCAAGTTCTTGTGGAAAAATGGTAAGGTCTCACAATGCTATTTTAGATGTTCTAAAGACTTGTTTAAACCTTAAAATGAATATTAGACCGAGAATTAGACACCTAGACCTGTTAAAGAGATAATTGAATAATAATTGGAGTCTAATGGTGTAAACCGTTATTTGGAACCGTTAAGGGTTCGTGTGACCTATTCGAGTCACGTGGCTTGCTAGGAACCTTGCTTAGTGCTGATGGGTTGCCTAGAGTATATATTATATAATTATGAGATAATCCGGTAACCTTGCTTAGTGCTGATGGGTTACTAGAATAATTATTATATAAGATGTAAAACTGATAACCTTGCTTAGTGCTGATGGGTTATCGGTAATATTATGCGGAAGACCAGTTAGGACCTTGATTAGTGCTGATGGGTTCCTTAGCGGATATTGTGGAGTGGCATGCCACGGACCTTGCTTAGTGCTGATGGGTCCCCTACTTCTATACTACTACGAGGTGATATGGACACCGATATATATATATATATATATATATATATATATATATATATATAAGTATATAGATATGAGATAATAATACGAGTTAAGAATTTGAGATGCTATGTGGTCTTCTCTTGTCTTGCATATGCCATGTGCTGATATATCCCATCTTGATATCATGTGTTTAGGCGGATATGGTAGCGCCATTGTATTCATGCCATGTCATCATTCATGTTGTTATGCTTATTTTATGCTATGCATGATGTGGACCGATTGGTCGAGTACCCACTGAGCTTTAGTAGCTTAGCGTTTCGAAATATGTTTTCGTGCGTAGGTTAAGGAAGTTGTCCGGAGGAGCATCATCGTGGTGGGTTCAGCATCGACATCTGTTGTCAGAGTACTGTTATTAGGCATAGTGGGCATTCGTACTTGTAGGACCCTATATGTGTAATTGGTAACTCTGTTTTATTTATTGTCGAATGTTTTTAAACGGTTGTAATATTTTGGAGCTCCGCTACTTTAATTTATTCGGAAATTATGTTTTAAAAATGGATTTGGATTTTATTATATTACGATGGATATGGATTTGAACCCAATTTTATGGGCTTTTGGAAAGAAATTTTGAAATACAGGTTTTGGGCCGGAGGCCCGATGTGGCACCGGGTCGAGGGTGTTACACTATATGGATATTCATTATAAATAAAGATATTCATAAAAAACTAAAATTTTAAAAATTAAAATTATAATATATTTTATATTTTAAAATTTAAGATACATAAAAATAAAAAAAAATACGCATTATAAATAAAACTGCTTAATCCCAGTATATGCAAGGTTCAAGCTTTCCATTTGGGACAAAATCAATACTAATAAAATGAGGGTACTTTAGTATTTTCGTTTTCTTTTGTTTCCGTCTCAAGTGACGGTCTTTTTGAACCGTTGATGTGGTTATCATCAGATTCAAAAGCCACGCCTTCCACCTCCCACCACAACTTTCCTTGCTACACAATTTCAGAGCAAAAGAAGAGAGTTTTTGCATCCAAAAACCAGACTTTTATGAATATCAAATACACTATAAAAGGGGGGTAATTCATGACTATGCACGGACTGTATCGTTCTTTAACACCTGCTCTTATCTTTGTCCCTTACGTATCTCCAAGATCAGTTCAAAAGCAAGCAAATTTATCAATACCCAGTTTCAGATATTGCCAAGGTGGTGGCTTTGGATTTGGATGTACTCCAACACCGTCTGCTTCGGGTCTTTTCAGGTATTATAAGAAAAGAAATGATTGTATTCTTTTGAGAGCAAGCTGGAGAGAGTCTCCTTATGAAGTTTTGGGTGTTTCTCCTTCTGCAACTCCAGATGAAATCAAAAGGGCTTATAGGAAACTTGCCTTGAAATATCACCCTGATGTCAACAAAGAGGTAATTCTGTCAAGTAGACAACTAAAATTCCCATGACCCTGTATTTTGGCTTATTTGTTTTGCTAATTTCTTATTGAAACAATGGCATTATGGCACTAGGAGCTTTTACATAGAGATTGAAAAAATGGCAACAAGGGCTTTTACATAGAGATTGAAGAAATGCCTTCTCTGATAGTTTCCAAGTTCATATGCTACAAGCCTCATAGTATCATGTTTCTCAGGCTTTGTTCTATCACTATTGTTCAAAACTCTTCTTAGTTCAGGGTTTCAGGTTTCACAAATAAACTCTCAGGGAACTTGAAAATCCTTTGCTTGAGAAGATATATGAGATCTAAGAATTAAGAAGTGATTGAAAGCAATGTTTACTATATGATAATTCCAAGTTTGTTGTTTATGCATTTCTATCATTCTTCTTTCAAACTTGGATTGCCTTTCTAAGATTTAATGATTTCGATTTTATGTTTATGGCTTTGGTATATTGAGTGATTCTGGTTTACAGGCAAATGCACAAGAGAAATTTATGAGGATTAAGCATGCTTATAATACATTGCTGAAATCGGAATCTCGGAGAAGATACAACCCTGGTGGTAACCGAACATCTGATTTTTCATACTCAGGAACTCAACGAAGTCAGAGCTCGAACACCCAAGATGAAGAATTCTATGGATTTGGTAACATTCTATACACCTACCAGAAGCAAATTAGTTTTTTTAGCTCTAAATGATTATATTCTCATCGTATGTGTCCATTATTTACACTTAATCTAGCTTTTTTTCTTATAGCCATTTAAGAGTTCGTATTTCATTTTTATTTTTTGTTGAAGGATCACAGTTTCTATATGTTCTTGATCTTTGATGAATTATGTTGGTAGTCCATGTCGTGCGTTGCGTACTCTAAACAGGCACACGACATCAACCACCGATCAAAGGATACTTGCAATTTATATGTTATATTTCTAAGTGTGAGATTTATTTTTGTTATTCTTATACTTAATGCTTCATGCTGCAGGTAATTTTTTGAGGGATGTTCAAATTACGCTAGGTAGATTTGTACTCTGTTGAGATTATGAGGAGGATAAGATAAAATTGCATCATTTCTAAATCTTGTCTAGTATCTGTTTTATGATACTCACTTCTCTTTATAGCTCATAGTTCGATTTCTGTTGCAGAGGACTTCTTTAGAGACTTTCAAGAAGAATTTCGGAATTGGGAAGCAAGTGTGTCACAAGAAAAGCCGAAAAGCTTGTGGGAGGAATTAGCGGTATGATGTCAATATTTCTAGCAGTTCCAATGTACATGAAAAGCTTAAGTACAGTCGATCAAGCTTAATTTCTCTTAGCTAGTTGAATTCACCCTTGGCAGGCAATCGGAGAGGAATTTGTTGAATTTCTGGAGAAAGAGCTCAACATATCTGATGACGAAGCTGAAGAAAACAGCAGAAATGACTTTAGTAATCCCAAGAAAACAGGAAGCAGTTTTCAAAATGAAGCTACCAAGGGTAGCAGCATCGAGGAGAACATTGATGAAATAGAAGCTACTCTTGCTAAGCTGAAAAAGGAGCTAGGTTTGTAACAAGTGCAGCTTTATATTGCCCTGACACAGGTCGAGCTGTTTTGCGAGCTTACCATGCCGGGAAGTTAATTACAATATAGCATCCAGATATTTGCGACACACTGCAAGATCCATCTATATCCAATATAAAAGCTCCGAAAATGGGAAGAAACTTTGATACATTTTTCAGATTCGAAAGGTTGATATTTGTCCTTGCAGTAATTGTAGAAAAATAAGCTTTTTGTCTTCATTTTGTTTTCTGGTAGCCGAACGCATCATGAGTTGGTTTCTTCGATGTAGTTGTCTTCAACTTCTTACCCGTCTAATGTTATTTTCCCAACACGGGATCATACCTCCATCTGCATCACATGCAAATTAAATAGACACATCCAACTCTTCTGGCGTGATCCTATAACAAGTAATTCTCTCATCTATCCTTTGTTCATCATAAACAACTCTTCCTTTCGAATTCACAGTGTTCTTAAGACTTGCACACGAACCATCTAGTCTCATTGGTTAAAGGAACGGTTATTGTTCCTGGAGGTTACGGGTTTGAGTACCAGTACTATCAGCACAATGATTGAACGATCAATGTCCAATGGTTGAGAGTATATACTCTAGAACAGATACTACTGTAATCACTGTAGTTAAATAAAAAAAAACTAAGCATTTTTTCAACTAGATGAATTGGTTGAGCAGACAATGTGCAGATCTTGGATTTTAGCTTCAATTCAGGTGCAGAGTTTTCATTCTTTAATTAGCACTTTATGAGAACAAATCAGTCTGAAGATGTATCATCGTTGTACATTTCTGTTGGCCTTTTTGTTTGACTTAACCTCTATGGTTGGCAGCTTGTTGATAGTTGTGCCTGGGATTTTGTTTTCTAAAATTTGCTGGTTCTCAGATTTGTTATGTCCTAATTGTGATTTGCTTTAAAGTCTTAAATCTAAAAGGTATGTATGTATTTGCAGTGGTTAGTTGTGCATCAGAAATTTTGTACGAATTGATTTATTAGAGATCCAAATCAGGTAAACTGCTTTATTTATAACTAAATCTGATCATGTACATGGCGTATGGTGTATATTCAAAATGTAACTAGGATGAAATTCCTTATCATGTATGGTGTTTTTTCTGAGTGGAGTATTGATGTTTCCATACTTGTTAGTGAGTGTCTATCTGCTGTACTATTGTCTGACCTGGGGATTTAGCTTGTAAGCTTTTAGTGAGAGTTAACTTTAAGCAGTCTTGATAGCTTTGTTCTGATAGCATGCATATTCCACCTGATTACATACCCAAAATCCTTTCCTTTCCTATCTGTATCTGATATGGAGCTGAGCTGATGCATCGCCGCACTGGGCCTACATTGCTAGAGCACTTGGCTTATATTTTCTTCTACTCAATCCCATCCCATGACTTCTGTTTTGTCCACCCCACCCTTTTCTGCTGTGACGTTCAACATGAAATGAAAACTCAAAAGCATTATTATTATTTTTCTGACATGACATGTGAGTAGGACCTTGGTAGCTTAATTAGTCGTGTTATCATCTTCATATGCCACAGGCTCTGAATAACATCCTGTGCACCACAGGCGATAACTACTTGAAACCTTATGTGAGCTGTGAGCCGTTGCCAGAGGAGGTTACAATTACGGATTGGATGGCGGTGTTTGATTCTAGCGACTGTTGTCAGGATGTAGTTGATTAAATTATGATAACTAGATGTGGATTGTTGTGATTAATGTTTGTTTTTGAGTTATTTCTTAAAAGCTACTGCATGAGATCTTTATGTTTTTATATGATATTTAAACTATTTATAATTTCTTTAAACTCTTAAATCCGGCTGCACTGAGTCAGACTCGGTCAGCAATACCCAACAAGGTATGAATTTACGTTGCAAAAGTTAGTTGGCCTTGCCAGATTTACATGCTTGGCTGTCATGAGGAATGATAGAAAGCATTCGATTGTGTGATTCAAGTGTGTCAACTTTTGATAAATAAACACTAATTTTATTAACTTTCATTTAATAATAAAATGATTATTTTCAATAAATTTAATACTTTATTAAAGTAATGTTCACATCTGAATCTTACGTTTGTGTGATTCAAGTGTGTCAACTTTTGTTGGATTTCTAGCTCTCAAAGTTATGAACTTGAGACAAAAACGAGAGAAAATGAAAGAAAGACAGAAAACCTTTTCCAGTGCTGGAAATCAGTTCATCTCATTGCAGTAGAAACATTTTACATTAAAATCCAGCAAGCTTCTACCAAACACAACTACTACAAGTCTTATCTTTCAACATCCTACATAAGTAATTTATGCAAAAAGATATCAACCAAATCATTCAACTAACACTGACATATCAGTGTACAAAGTTAACATATTGATCTAAACAAAATAAAACTAAAAGATATCAGCAGAGTAGTCATTTAGCTCAACACTCCTCCTTAGCTACTTTGCTGTGAACACCGATTTGCATCCTTAAGTCTTCAAATGGCTTGGTTAACAGCAGCAGCAACAACAACAATATATTCGGCTTCTACTGTTGATTGAGCAACGGTTTCTTGCTTTCTGGAACTCCATGAAAAAACACCAGAACCAAGTGTAAAAAAATATCCAGAAGTGTTTTTCATATCATCAACTGATCCAGCCCAATCACTGTCTGTATATCCAATAAAGCTCAATTTTTCAGCCTTCTTGAACCATACACCATAATCTGAAGTACCTTTCACATACCTCAACACTCTTTTTGCAGCCTTGAAGTGAGAGACATTACAACAGTGCATAAATCTTGATAGTAAACTTACAGCAAACATGATATCTGGTCTGGTTGTTGTTAGATACAACAAGCATCCAATGAGACTTCTGTAGGTTTTCTCATCAACTCTTTCAAAGTCTTCTTTGCTGCTAAGTTTTTCACCTTGAGCAATGAGAGTGGCAACATACTTGCAATTCTCCATGCAAAACTTCTTCAAAATCTTCAATGAAAAACTTTGCTGACTTATGAAAGTGCCTTGTTGGGATTGCTGAACTTCCATCCCAAGAAAATAAGTCATTTCACCAAGATCTGACATTTCAAACTCATTTTCCATTTGTTTTTTGAACTCCACCAGCAACTTTTCACTACTTCCAGTTATTAAGAGATCATCAACATACAAGGATATTGTCAATGAAGTTTCTTCTTTTAACTTCTTCACATATAAAGTAGGCTCACTCACACTTCTATCAAAACCCAACTTCAATAGGTGAGTATCATTCCTCTTATACCAGGCCCTTGGTGCTTGCTTCAGACCATAAAGAGCTTTCTTGAGGCGGTAGACTTTTGCTTCATTCCCCTCGACAATGAAACCAAGTGGCTGCTCAATGTAGATTTCTTCCTTTAGAAAACCATTCAAAAAAGCAGATTTGACATCAAGCTGGTGGATTTTCCATCCCATTTGTGCTGCCAAAGCTAGTAACAATCTAACGGTGTCTAACCTTGCTACTGGTGCAAAAGTTTCAGAATAATCAACTCCAAATTACTGAGCATATCCCTTCACCACAAGTCTTGCTTTAAGTCGATTGACAAAATCATCAACATTTAGTTTCGTTCTAAACACCCATTTCACACCAATTACCTTCTTTTAAATTGGCCTATCAACCAACACCCAAGTCTGATTTTTTTTGAATCATGGACATCTCACTTTGCATGGCTTTCTTTCAATCTTCTGAGTTGATTGCTTCTTCAAAATCAGCAGGTTCAAAGACTGCTATATTGCACCTTTCATAAACATCAGAAAGTGGTCTAGTACCTCGTACAGGATGATCATCATCGGATTCTTCAAAATCATTTTCATCTTCAACTTGTTCTCGAGGCATGTCAGCTTCAAACTGATTTTCTTTGGAAAGCTCGACTTCACACTTGTTCCAATTCCAAAAAGCATACTCACAAAAATTAACATCTCTGCTTACAAACAGCTTGTCAGTATAAGGATTAAAAATCCTATACCCTTTCTTTTTACTGTTGTAGCCAACAAAAATTCCAAGTTGAGACTTCTTCTCCAGCTTGTCTCTTTTAATTTTTGGAATGTGAGCATAACATATTCATCCAAACACCCTTAAGTGAAGCATTGAAGGTTTGAACCCGAACCAAGCTTGAAATGGTGTTTTTTCTTTCACAGTTTTAGTTGGCAGCCTATTTAGCAGATACACTGCTGTATTTACAGCTTCTGCCCAGAATTTTTTAGGCGAATTTCTTTCAAACAGAAGACATCTCGCCATTTCCATCAGTTTTATTTTTTCTTTCACTGACCTTATTTTGTTGAGGGGTGTAAATGTTTGTCAATTGGTGTTCAATACCAGCAACTTCACAAAAATTTTCAAATTTTTCAGATGTGTATTCTGTCCCATTGTCTGATCTAACAATCTTCAGCTTGCAACTAGACTGGTTCTCCACAAACACTTTAAACTTCCAGAAGACTTGTGCAACCTTTGACTTTTTCTTCAAGAAGTAAACCCAACAGAATTTGGTATTATCATCAATGAACAGAATAAAATACTTACTTTCATTGAGTGACAATGTCTTCATAGGCCCACACACATCAGTATGAACAAGATGTAATTTTTCTGTTGCTCTCCAAGATTTATTCATTGGAAATGGCAGCCTACTTTGCTTCCCCAATTGACACACTTCACACATTTATTATGCTTTACAACTTTTGGCAAGGTTAAAACAAGATCACCTTTGTACAAGTGACAAAGTATATTGTAATTCACATGCCTCAATCTTTTGTGCCACAAGTTAGTTTCATCAACTATACCAGCATAAGCATTTGATGCTACACTATTCCAATCTAAAACAAAACTTCTTTCATTCATAGCAACAGACACAAGTTCGCAACCAAACGAATCAATAATCAAGCAATTTTTGTTTTTGAAGACAATTAAATAGTTCCTTTCTAACAGTTGACCAATACTAAGTAGGTTCTGATCAATATCAGAAACGAACAAGAAATCAGAAACAATTTTAGTACCTGTTGGAGTGTTTACAAATACATCTCCTTTTCCTTTTGCTTCAATAAACTGTCCATTGTCTATTTTGACCCGTGAAATGCTGCTTTTATCAATGTTTTTGAACGTACTCTCATCTGAGGCCATGTGGTTTGTACAACCACTATCTATTAACCAATTTTCTTTGGTTTTTCTGCTGGTTGCATAGCAAGATGCAGTGAACATTTGCTCCTCCTCAGATTTATTTCCATCAGCAGCTTGAGCTTGTGCATTTTGCTATTGTTGGCCTTTGTTCTTGCAAACTTTTTCCATGTGACCAAGTTGCTTGCAAGATCTACATTGTATGTCTAGTCTGAACCAGCAATACCTCTCCAAGTGAGTGATTTTTTTACAATGTGCACAAGGTGGATATTTCTTCTTTTCACCATCCCTGGCATTGTCTTTGTCTCTTCTTTGCTTCTCCCTTCTTTCATTCCAGTTCTTTCTCCCTTTATTGTTTGAAAAGTTTACTCTCTGATTACTTTTCATCTAAAATGCAGCCTCTGAGTGTTCCTCTTGCCTGCTTGCTCTCCTTTGCTCTTGAGCATAGAGTGCATTTATCAACTCAGTCAAAAAGATACTGGACAGATCTCTTGAGTCTTTAAGAGAGGAGATCTTGGACTCATATTTTTCTGGAAGGGTTGTAATCACCTTTTTCACAATTCTTTTATCACTAAATTCATCTCCAAGCAGCCTAATGATATTAACAATAGCCATAATTATGTCTGAATACTGCTTGACAGTCTCACTTTCTTTTCTTTCGTCTTCAAATTCTCGAAATCCCTTCTTAAGTTTATAAGTTGCTGCTGTCTTGTCTTTTCAGACCCCATAAACTCCTCTTTCAGCTTGTCCCAGGCTTGCTTTGGAGTCTCACAAGCCATAATCCTTGTGAAAATCACATCAGAAACTCCATTTTGAAGGCAAGACATGGCTTTGTGTTTCTTGACACACTCTTCACTGTGTTGCCTCATTTGAGCAAGCGTAGGATTAGCTCTCAAAGGTGGTGGATCACTATCCATCTGAACAACTTCCCACAGATCCTAAGCTTGCAGGTAAGTCTTCATCTTCACTTCCCAAATATGATAATTTTCTCCAGCAAAGACAAGAGGTGGTGGAGGAAAAAAATTGGCTGATGACAAGAGAACAACAACAACGAAACCAGAAACCTATGTTGGTAAACTCTCAAGAACTTGAACAAAAAACTCAGGCCCTCAAAGATTACAACTCTGATGCCAATTGTTAGATTTCTAGCTCTCAAAGTTATGAACTTGAGACTAAAACGAGAGAAAATGAAAGAAAGACAGAAAACCTTTTTCATTACTGGAAATCAGTTCATCTCATTGCAGCAGAAACATTTTACATTAAAATCCAGCAAGCTTCTACCAAACACAACTACTACAAGTCTTATGTTTCAACATCCTACATAAGTAACTTATACAAAAAGATATCAGCCAAATCATTCAACTAACACTGACATATCAGTGTACAAAGTTAACATATTGATCTAAACAAAATAAAACTAAAAGATATCGGCAGAGTAGTCATTTAGCTCAACAACTTTTCTACGTAGAAAATAAGAGTAATCTTTGTTAAGGTTAGTGGTCAAACCACTAACTATGGGTTTTGTTTAGAACAGTTGGTCTTTCAAGAAATTTGGATGGTTTGCAGTTCCTGTGAAGCAAGCAATTTATAACATAATAATCTTGGGGATTTAAATTGTTTTGTTATCTTAGAGAAGCTTGCAATCAATCAGGCTGGTAACAGAGTCCTGTTCTTGCAGCTTCATACAGTCTCAGATCCATCCCTGTTTCATGAGATTCTAACAGGGAAAGATGAGCAGGTCGAGTCAATGAACAGACAAGGACAAGTATTTCAACATATGCACGGGTTAATGAAGTTGCAATCCCTTTTAACATGGATAATATTATATTCAGCCAAGAAAACCGAGGAGTTTTTGAGTTTTAAGACTTTTACTATATAGAAAAACATACTACATTCTTTTGATACTTTTTACTGTCTTTTTCTGATTGTGTTACATTTATCGGGATCATACAAGTAAGCACATATCGACAGACAACGAAAAGATCATAAACCAACAGCAAACTTTTAAATTTGTGTCGTCTACTTTACTTCTTTCTGATGCACCGAGAGAATACCCACGGCAGTTTTATACGTATACCATTTGGCAATCCCCAGGAAAACCACAAAGTTGGCCACGCTTAGAGCAGCCAAGAGCCAAAAGAAGTGATCAACATGTCCATAATTAAGGTTGTCGGGTATCCACCCTAGCTTCCCATGTTGTGTTGTCACGCTGGTAACAATGGTAACAAGCAAAGAGCTCAAGTAGCTTCCCAGAGCCACGGTTGTTAACGACAGCGCCGAGCAGAAACTCCGCATAGCATCGGGGGCTTGTTCGTAGAAGAACTCCAATTGTCCAATGAATGTGAAGACCTCGGCACATCCTATGAGAAAATACTGCGGAACTTGCCAAAATATTGTCAATGGCATTTCCTTTACGTTATAATAGTTGTGTTCTTTCACTATTTTCAGCCTTTCTTGCTCGAGGATGGCGGCTGCTACCATGGCAAATATCGATATGAAGAGTCCAATTCCCATCCGTTGAAGTTGGGTTAGGCCGTTTTTGTGGCCCGTGAATTTTCTCACGGTCGGGACGATGATTTGATCGTAAACCGGCACCCAGAAGATCACACTCAAAGTGTCGAAGATCGAGAGCGATGCCGGTGGGATATGGAAGTTCGAGTGACCGACTCGAGTATCCATTCTTTCACCTTGCAAAGTGAATAAGCTACCCATCTGGCTGTAAACTGTAGAAAAGATGATCCCCGAGGCCCATATTGGAAGCAACCGAATTATGGCTTTCAGCTCCTCGACCTGTGTGACTGTGCAAAGACTCCATGGATTTACTGAGCCCTTTAATTGATCTGTTTGACTTTCCACTGCTGCTTTGTCAAAAAACCTGAAGACATTACAACAATATTTGTGTACGAAGTTATCAAGAGAATCGGATTGATGAGTATGTATTTGATTAAAGCCGAAGAGCTGACCTGAGACTTCCGGTGTGTTCGATCTTGCGGCTTCCTTTGATATTGGACTCTGCATCTGCTGTCTCATACAGAAGAGAACTATCATCAGGTACTGCAACATTATGTTTCCTGATGGATGCCACCAGAACCTGACAGAGTCGCGTGATCGAGCTGCCTGCTGGTTTTTGGTTCCGATATAAACGAGTTCCTGAGAAGAAAAAACAGACTGCTATAGCCATAGCTATAGCAGGGATGCCAAAACCCCATCCCCAGCTCTTATTGGTTTGAATCCACACCAGCACAGATGCTGCAATAAGAGCACCGATGTTTATGGACAAATAGAACCAATTGAAGAAAGAACTCTTCTGTTTCTTCTCCTTGTCATCTGCATCGTCGAATTGATCGGCACCGTATGATGAAACACAAGGCTTGATCCCTCCTGTTCCTAGTGCTATCAGGTAAAGCGCTATAAAGGTCATGGCGGTTTGTCTATCAGTCGGATCACACTTATCTTTCGCATAACACCAAGGTTTCATGCCATGGACCGATGCAGACAATGCTAAAAGTGTCATTCCCTGTGCAAAACAAAAGTAACATTTTCTTGTCACAATTGCAGTATGGATTTTGTGTCAATTTTTTAGTGGTGAGTGAGACTTACAATGATATAGATGACTGAGAAACAGGCAATTGTCCAATATCTTCCTAGATAAGAATCGGCCAGAAAGGCTCCAATCAACGGCGTAATGTAACATGTTCCGCCCCAGTTCTGGTTATTTTTGGCAGCATTAGCGTTTTTCTGGTTTAGTTGATGCTTGAAATAAATCACCAAATTGGTGCTCATCCCATAGTATGCCAATCTTTCACATCCTTCATTTCCTGTTTGATAAAATACCATCAAAAGTATCATATCTCCATCTCACAATCACAAATTTCAAGTTCATCTAATGGCTTCCATTACTTACCTATGATATACGGGCAGGCTTTCCAGGTTCCGGTTTTTTTCTTATTAGCTGGATTTCCCTTGTAATCCACTGTCCCATCTTTTGTATATATATCATCTTCTTCCATTTGATTTCCAGAAATTTATCTAAGCCTGTTAGAACAAAGTTTGGAACTCACCCAGAAGTCTCAGAACTTGAGATTCAAGCATATAATATTATTCATGAAAATATAGTTGAAACGGTGTAGTGTTCGCATGTCTATATAATAACAGAACATTGATGCATGACAAAAAGAACATTAGGTTACCTTAAGTTCCAAGCAACAGTGGATTTAACGATGGTTTCTTATGTCTCAAGTCTTCTAAAATAAATGAGGGTTTGAATAAATAGTTTTTCTGGTGACAGAAACAATAGAGGAGATGTCTTAGGTTTCGATAAGGGAAAGCGTTGGGTTCATCTACGAGCTGTCTCTGCTCCTTTATAATTAGCTCTTCATATGCTTCCAAGTTCCAAAATCCAAACACAGCTTCGCTTGAGTTGCTTCTTCTACTTCAATTCATTAAAAGAAGGAAGCATTGGTCCAAGACTAGGACAGATTTGGACCGACTTCAAAAACATGTAGTAATGTGAACAAAAAAGCAGTTTCAGACCATTGCTTTGAATTTTTTGCCCAAAATATGACAAGCTGGATGACATACACAAACTTTCTATCAAGCAACCAATTCCTTATTAATTAGTATCTTAAGGCTATTTTTAATCATTGATACGAAAGTTATATTGCCTTTTAAATGTCTTGAAACCGACCTTATAATTTAAGATTACAATATAATATGAACATGATATATCCTATACATGTAAACACAATCAATATATATTTAATATGTATTTATGGATAATTTATCTTGTAATATTTTGTCTAATTAGACCTACCGTTTTTTTCGGAATAACTTGTAAAGTTATATTTTGATAAAAGCTATATGACAAAATTAAATCCTTTAGTAAGACATAAAATAATTATATTCGCAAGAAAACTTTTCGTTAGGGATGTTGCTATTATCATATAATATACAAATAAAATTTTACAAATGTTTTATTATATATCTGAAAAAAGAACAAGGGGATTGTGAAAGTGGATAAAGCAATGAAATTAGATTCAAAGAACGGTTCTATTTTATGTACCTTAATAGGCAAGATCGACGTATTCAAGATTTATGGCATCTGAAAAGGAAAAATCTGTTAAATACCATTAAATTATATTAATATTAAACATTACATTGTCAAATAATATTAAATTAGTTAATAAAGATTAAAAATCTTAAAGACTTAACACACGATTATAAATTATTTAAAATAAAATTTTAATTAAATTAATTTTATATTAAACTGTTAAGATTTTTAATCTTTATTAATTAATTTAATGTTATTCAGCGATAGTTAACAGTATTCGTTATAGTAGACTCATCCTTCCGAAAATTGCTACACTAATTCCACAATAGAAGAGTTTGAGATATTCTACAGTGGAATTGTCGAGTGTAACTCTGATGTTGTCTCCAAACTGATGGCCTGACAGAATTGTGTTAATCCCCTCATTTTCCCACTGCTTTACGACCATTTCCCTCAGCTTTCACTTCAGATTCTGTTGGCTTCGATGCTTCCGTGGCAACCTTTCAATTTCTCAGAACCACACACACCCATACTCATGTTTAAAAACAAGTCTAAAAGTAGACACTTTATTACAAGTGTGTGACGGATGAAATAAAACAATGGAAAGCTTATTTGTTTCAAAAAACAACTGCTTTTGAAGAAAACATGTTGATTCACAAAAAAAGAAAAATAGGTACAAGAAAGATAGCACATACTACCGGTTTTTTCAAGTAGAACAGCATACTCTCTTAGTGGTCACTGATTCATCACCCACATTAATGGTTGTTCCCTGGCCAGGAATGGAGGCATTGGCGGTGGCTTCCTGTGATGCCAAGGCCTTTTTGCTTACGATATGGAAGATATCGCTCAATATGGTTTGGAATGCCTTTTCGATGTTGGTGGCATCCAATGCCGATGTTTCGAGAAAGGAAAGACCTTCCTTCTCAGCCAGAGCTTGACCATCCTGCTCAGAAACGGCTCTGAGATGGTTCAGGTCGGACTTATTTCCAGCCATCATGAGGACGATGTTGGAATCTGCATGGTTCCTTAATTCACGAAGCCACCTCTGAACATTATCAAAGGTTTGCCTCTTGGTTATGTCATAGACGAGAAGTGCACCAACGGCTCCTCTGTAGTAAGCACTAGTGATAGCTCGGTATCGCTCCTGACCCGCTGTATCCCATATTTGTGTCTTTACGTTCTTTCCCTCCACCTACATCATGATAGTGAAGAGAAATGAATAGCAAATACAAACCAAACAATTTACCAATCTCCATTAACATGATTACTAGTGAACAAAGAAATGAAGATTCTAACAAATCTAACATCAAGCTGGCAAATTCAAGAAAAGGTTGTTTAAATCATGTGGCCCGTGGCCATGAATGACAATAGCAACATACTCCCTATTAATAATGATAAGAATGGGGATAAGACAGCAGAATAACAACCTGGAGTACTATAATAACTTAAATTTCAATTCAACGAAATAATGTGAGAGATGTTTTCCCTATGCTGTACAATTTGTTTGTGACAGATAAGGATATAAAGTTCGACTCAAGTACACTCCAGTTTTTTTTTCATATATTTGGATTGGAGCATCATAATTCATGATCCATACCTCCATCCAAATGTGTTAGAACTTAGACATAAACATCAAACACGGATTCTTTAGAGGAAATGAAGAGTCCGCAAAAAACTATTAATCTTTCCATCAAAATAAATAAAAATTGCCTTGAATGGATCAAATCTTCAATATTTCTTAAATGTAGAATTTGTAACTGAAAATCAAAATGGAACAGCTATCTCAGCTCAACAAAATATTATCCATGTAATAGGAAAAAAAAAAAACATGAAAGCGCCTTTGATGGTCATCACTGTCAGATCATTTTTATTTTCCCTCATCTTGTTCTTACTACATATCATTCACAATCAACTTCCAAGCTAAAATCAAGTTGCGAAAGAACACAATCAGATCCACCATGTAGTATTAAAACAGGTTTTTACGCACTAAATGTTTAGCTAAGCATAAGAGTTTACAGAAAACTTCGTCACGCAATTTCTTTCCCTCGAAACTAAATCGGATTATAAAGTAGTCTCGTATACTTCAAATTATCAAAGATGAAGAGATTAAGAGGTCAAGTTCTAGAAATTTCAAGGTACGAGGATCAATCCAAGAGGTATCGATTGAATAGATGAAAAGAACCTGGAGAGTTCTCGTAGCAAACTCGACGCCGATAGTGGATTTTGATTCCAAACAGAACTCGTTTCTGGTGTACCTAGATAGGATATTCGATTTTCCAACTCCAGAATCGCCGATCAAGACGATTTTGAAAAGGTAATCGTACTCATGATCTACTCTATGCGCCATTTCAAATATGTCTTTATCTCTTCCCTCTCAAACCTGCAGGATCCAAACATCAAACGAATCAAAAAGGAAAAAACCTAAAAGAATCAGATATAGAATGAATCGATTGAAAACTTACCCGACTCGGCTAGATCGAGAAGAGAGAATTTTCGAAATGTAAGAAATTCGATAAAGTAGGCCTAGCCGGGAGGGCTTTGATTTTTGAAACGGGATGGATTGAATTTTGAATACTATATAGGAGTCCATGTATTCGATCACGGTTTTCGCCATTTTGGGTGGATGAAACTGTGGCTTTGAAATGGCAATTGTGTAAAATGGACCCTATTGAAAGGTCAAAAATGAGTCAGAGCAGGCTGTCTAAATGATTTTTATTCCCAATCAAGGAGCTAAAGATTCTTACAAGTGGAGATTGACTGATTGGTTGTAGAATCATGTCCAAATCAAATATTCTTCTAGCAGATGATTGAATGGGCCAACACACAATACAAAAATAAGTTTGATGGTACAGATCTGTGAAACATAAAACCAACCATAAGTTGGAAATTAATAGTAAGGTAACCTTGTAATTCCAAATGGAAGTTGTTCAGCCAGAAATGTCGATAGCTTTAACATAAGGTTTAGGGACTTTCATCTTTGGAACAGTAACAGTCAGCACACCATGTTCCATGGCAGCCTTGATCTCATCCATCTTGGCATTCTCAGGCAACCTGAACCTCCTCGTGAACTTACCACTGCTACGTTCCACACGGTACCATGTGTCGTTATTGTCTTCCTTTTCCATCTTCCTCTCCCCGCTTATCTGCAACACCCTTCGTCCTCCACCTCCACCTCCACCTTCACCTCTTCTTTCTTAAGCCCCGGAATATCGGCCTTGAACACGTGAGCTTCCGGGGTTTCCTTCCAGTCGATCCGTGTGCCGACAAAGGCCGAGGTTTCTCGAGACGATGTCATCAGCGAAGAGGAAGTGAAGTCCTTGAAAGGGTCCCAATCCCAAACATCGAGAGAGAAGGGATCGAAGACATTGCTGCGTCGGTTGCCGAAGAAGCTTGGAATCAGAGACATTTTCTGAAGTCTTAAAAATCCTTGAAAGCTACTTGTGAATGTTTTGTGAGCTTTGCTTGTTTTTGTCTGATATTTTAGTGATCTTGTAGGGGCGGGTGTTTATTTATAGCCGTGGTGGATGATTCTAGCCTTCACAAGATTTTTCTATTTTTGTTTCCAACATCATTTTCAGGGACATTTCTCCAGACACTTCCAGTTCCCTTCTAGGACATTCATGAATCATCTTCATATTCTATATGGGCTTTGTACATAGACAAGCGGAGGACTTAAAGCCCAGTAAGAAATGAATTGGATCCTTTTTTTTAACATTAGATTTGTAGGATTTAGGAGTAGGATTAAATTTATTATTTGGACTGAATGTGACATTAATATTTTATATATATATATATTTGATAATTGTTATTGAATTTTTATTAAATTTATAGAAAAATATATTATAATTGCAATGCATTCGAAAAAACAAAAAGAATATTTTTTATGGAGATAAGCATACCATCAAAATTCAGAAGTTTCATGAGTCTTTTTCTCTGTCCAATCGAGGCACATAACGGGTGAAGGAGTGGTGAGCGATCTAAACCATCAAACAGAATATTTTGCTACCTAGGACTGATTATATTAGTACACAACCATCAACCAAGTGGGGATCTAACCTTCAATGACCACCGAAAAAATCATAATCAGAAACTAACACTGATTCAAATCTCTGCAACAATAAACTGCTAGAGTATACTGAATCATGCCACAAGGACAAATAAAATAAACCACAAAAACAAAAATAAAAAACATGTCACAAGAATAGAGGAAACGTTTGCCATGAAGTCAAAGATTCTTATTAACATATGAGTAAGTAAAAGAATAAAAAAATAAATAAATATGGTGGTCGACAACTAATATAAAAATTAGTTACGATCACATTAAAAAAATAAAAGATATTCGATGAAGAGCGACGGTAGAGCCAGAGAGATATGACAGAGAAAGCCAAATATGCGACAGAGAGACAGACTGATTAAAAAATTTCTTATATTTTTGTTTTTAAAGACTAAATAAGTCAGTCTACATCAGATAAGTCCTATTGTAACATGTACACATGGATTGTTAGTAATAAGTTACATTGTCAAGGCATCATTGTAATAGTCAAAGATAAATTTTGTTAGTCAAGTTATATTGTCAAGGGACAACATTTGGCTTAGATACCTCCCTGTTTTGTTCAACCAGGCCGTCGGTGCCACCATACCCTTTTTCACAGCAGTTTTCACGACGGTGATGACTGCCAAGAGAGAAGGTTGGCATACTTATGTCACACTGATTCCTGTTGTCGCCGGTGTTATTATTACCAGCGTGGTAAGCACTTGGATTGTCACATCATCTTTTATAAAAAAGTATGTCATGCTAGGGCTATCATCAAACTGGTTATTGATTTGGTTCTTGTGAAAATGCATGGATTGAAGGGAGAACCATTGTTTCATCTATTTGGATTTATAATGTGTATTGGTGCCACAACTGCAAGAGCTCTTAAATCATTGCTCCAAGGGATTTTACTCTCTTCTGAAGGGTAAGGTAGTCTTCCGAGTTCGATTGTGTTTAACATCTCTTTCGAAATGAAACCAGTTTTTTCGACTGCAATAACGATGCTAAGTTAGCTTTCATTGGTTAATTTTATTGGGGAAAAGCTCAACTCCACGAACTTGCTAATGTACAAGGCACCTGTAGATGTCATAACCCTTTTTTCATCATCTCTTTACATGGAAGAAGGTGTTGGAATCACCATTGCACTTGCAAGAGATGATTGGAAGTTCTTATTGTATCTCCTCTTCAATTCTGCACTTGCATATTTTGTCAACTTGACCAATTTCTTGGTCACTAAACATACCAGTCCCTTGACTCCTCAGGTAATATTACTTGGTACAAGTACCTAACACAGATATGTTAAATTCTTCTTTCGAGTATCCAAGGTCTTAAGCATGGTCGTCGTTGACGTTGTTGTATTATATGCATAAGCTATCTAGAAAAAGAATAAGGGGATTGTGAAAGTGGATAAAGCAATGAAACTAGAACTTTTAACTTTCACTTCAAGATACGGTTCTACTTTATGTACCTTAATATAGACAAAATCGACATTTCAAAATTTACGGTATCTGAAAATTGCTACATCGATGGAAGAGTTTCAGATTTTCTACGATGGAAGTGTTGAGTGTAGATCTGATGCTGTCTCCAAACTATGGCCTCTCGATGTGACAGAATTGCACAAATCGCCTCATCTCGCCACTGCATTGCTATCGTTTCCCTTAGGCTCGACAGGTTTTACTTCAGATTCTGTTGGCTTCAAAGCTTCCATGGCAACCTTCTGGTTATTAGCGTTGTGGTTATCCTCCTTCGACTGTGGTGGATCTATGATACCATCATGACCAGTCAAATTCTGTATCTTTTCATCATTTTTAATGTTATTCAAGCTATTACTTTCTCCTGCTGAAGTTGATAGGCCTGTGTTGGCTTTAGCTTCGGTTCCATGTTTAGTACCTTCGACAGATTGAAGGGTTGCTGTCTTCACATCTTCATGTTGATTTGATTTTTCAGGTCCCTGGAACACCTCTAGTCCAATTGAGAAGTGGGGTTCACATAGATTTGTTGTTGACTTTGCCTCTTCCTCCTTATTGACTATTGAATCATTGATATTTACGCCAATGTTACCTTCAACTGTACCCTTCCTTGATGAATTTGTTGGTTCCTTTTACAATTTAACAGCACATGAACTTGGTAATCTAACAGTTTACAACGTAGTTGATCGATTTAAATTACTAAAGATGCATCAATGACATATATTTATATCAAATATTATATACGACTCTAAAAATTGTTAAATGTATTAAAAGAACAAGATTTACCAATCCTCTCACACTGACCTTTAATGTTCTGAAACTGCTATTATCGGGTAATTGATCCATTGAATTCTCAGCCAACTGTTGTGCATTTTGGGGTATGTTATAAGTTAGGTCCATCTGTGGTTGCTCAACATCTGATGAAAGCATTTCATCTTCCAGGACGTATTCTGGTAATACCGACCTCGGAGATGAGAATGAGTTCTCAGGAATTTGTTCAATCACCAATCTTCGATTTAGAACCATGGAACTCGAACCATCAAATCTTTGATCCAATCCGGAAATGTTATTCTCTGTCAAGTTGTCTCTACTTTGAACTACATTTGGTGCATCCCCGTTGTCATGCTTAGGCTCCAAGTTTTGAGTATCTTCTTCAATAAGCTTTGAAGGATGGCTTTCCTCAATCTTCTGTTCTGATTCCGAAGGTGTTTTAAACTCATAAAATGTTTCTAAATTACCATGACTATGCTCGTTAGAACCTGGACCAATTGCCTCGGCTGTTTTTTTCATTTTTCTGGAAGCTTCAAGCAATATTTGGGATTCATTTTCTCTGTTTTCTGATGATTTTGAGTCTATGATGCTAGAATCTCTTTGAGTTATCAGCTTTTCCATCAAATGCATGGTTTTCCCTGGATTTTTAGGTGATAATTGATCAGAAACATTGAAAGTCTCCAATCCACCAACCTTTTCACCTACATTTTTGGTATCTTCTCGAGTTCCAGGGTTCTTATTTTTCGGATAGGATACTGCTGAACCTTTGTTATTCAAAACATGCTTAGCTTTCTGCTCAGATGGAAAAGGGGAAGCATTCGGCTTCTCGTGTTCCCTCTTTAGACCTGAAGCGTCTACTTCAACAGAATCCTCTTCAATAATATCATGTAGTTTTTCTCCATTTGCCTTTCCTCTTGATAGGTTAAATGATCTTCCCCACACTTCTTCACCGGCAGAATTGATATCCTTATCAACATCCTCATCATATGTAACTGAATCACCATCAGCAGATGAAGCTGATGCATCTGTTGTTAACGGAGGTGAACCAACTTCCGAGACCTCAACTTGCAAGTCGGAAGCTATGGAACAAGTTGAAACAGGACGATTAAGCCTATATGTACCATAAAATAAATTAAAGTCTGACCTAGGCCTTTCATTTGGAGATGGACTGAAATCATAGGGAAATGTATGCACACTTCTTCCTTTAGGAGGAACCAAAAGATTAAGTTTGTTCCGCATTTGCTTCCTACGTAGCTTAGAAGATTTACTTGTTTGATCTGAGACCGATTCCGTGTCTTCAGATGAAGATGTGTAGCAAGAATAATTGTTGTTTATTGAATCCATCTCCATTTTGATTTCATTTCTACCTGCATCCATCTTCTCTCTTACTTTGATCCCATCCATTGCTCTTTCGGATGTGTTCATTCCTTTGTTGCTATTCAAGTCATCTAGGTTAATACGATCAAGATCACTTGATATGCTAGAAGAATTATGATGGTGGTGACCTCCTTCTTTAACTGATGAAATGAGAAAGTGTTAGATTATTCCATAAGATAACAAGAAGATATAGTTCTTGTGATTACCTGATTGCCATCTGAATCTAGGATCGGGTGGACTCTCCACAAGACTTCTCTGCGTACAATAATAGTGGTTAAAATGATCACTATTCGAATCTCGAGTCAAAAAAGTTTTACGACAGAAGCTTTCGTGCCTGCAGTATTCCTTCTGATTGACTGTCATGAATTCTTGCTGAAAACCATCTGCCGTAAGATTTGGTTTGTCTTCGTGTGGATCATAAGGCAGGTCAAAAGGATTCTCTTTAGGCAACGAGGTTGAAGGTGCAGAGCAGGGCATTTGTAATACTTCTTCACATGAATCATTCGAAAAACCAAGGTTGCTTTTAGCAGTCTGAATGGGAGCAAGATGACTAGGAAGAATAGCATCCATGTTCATACGGCTTTTATCCACTGTCATTTTGAACAACTTCCTTGCTCTACGTCTCGCCATTAAACTTTCTAGCCTTTGGTTTCTCTCCAACTCCAAACTCTCGAGAACCATAACATTTTTATGGTCTTCTTCGATCCATTGGATCGCATTTTTCCCGTCATCCTCCTCATCCATACTTTCTAGCTTTACCTGACCCTCACCATTAGGACTCCTTCCTGACTGTTCTTGAAAACTATCATCATCAAGTGCTTGATCATTTCCTGTCTTGGTATTGGAGGAACTCCCTCCATGTTCCATGTTGTTCCTCCTTTTATCGTCGAAGATTGACTTTGGATTTTCTTCCAAGAAATTAGGATTACTAAATAAACTAGAAAGCCCGTAAGGACTTCTAGGAGAATACACTTTCATTTCCTCACGAAACAAATTGGCAATACCATAAGGACTTCTAGGAGAATACATTTTCATTTCCTCACGAAACAAATTGGCAATACCATAAGGAGTTCTAGGAGAAAACCTGTCCATTACCTCCCTAGCTAACTGTTCTTGAAAGCTATCAATCGACCGCGAATTCTTATCATCAAGTGCTCGATCATTTGTTGCTTCAATATTGGAGGAACTCTCTTCATGTTCCATGTTATTCCTCCTATTCTCATCCAAGATCGACTTTGGATTGTCTTCCAAGAAAGTAGGATTACTAAACAAACTAGAAAGACAGTAAGGACTTCTAGGAGAATACATTTTCATTTCCTCACGAAACAAATTAGCAATACCATAAGGAGTTGTAGGAGAAAACCTGTCCATTTCCTCCCTCCTTGAATGTCCTTCAAAATTATCATTGGACCGCAAATTCTTCTTATCAAGTTCTCGATCATTTGCCGCCTCAATATTTGAGGAACTCCCTCCATGTTCCATACCATTCTTCCCTTTCGAGTTTGGATTTCCGTCCAAGGAATTAGGAATGCTAAACAAACTGCCAAGACCATAAGGACTTCTAGGAGAATACATTTTCATTTCCTCACGAAACAAATTAGCGATACCATAAGGAGTTGTAAGAGAAAACCTGTTCATTTCATCACTATCTTTTCTATTCCATTCTAGAACCTCCATTCGAGCATTTCGTCTAACACTTAACGAAGGCTTGTTTGATCTTTTTACAGCAACATTTGATTTCTTGTCACTGTTTTTTCTCTTAATCAATTTGGATTCAGGGTGTTTGGTTTTCAAATAAAATCTAATGGAAACGAAAGTGCAAACAATAATAGGAGAAGAACACATCAGATAGTAGAAAACAAGAGGAAACCATATGTAGAGGAAGAAAACAAGGACATGAGAACCTAACATAAGTGGATGTTTTCTTACATATCTATAACAACTTGCAGAAACTGTAATAGGTTTCCACAGAAGATGTTGAATGCCCTTTGCATTGATACTCATTTTTTAAAATTTACACAAAGCAAAACATGAAATAAACCAAACTACTCAATGCCAAGGAAATGGGTGAAGAATTCAACTCCAAACCTGCATTTCAGACATAAGAAAAAACATGTCTTGTTTGATTAACCGAATCATAAAAATTGTAGAACAAATGTCAATAGATATGTATTTTTTTAGAAAAATTCTCTTTGGTGGATAGTTCTCGTCAATCCTTGGATTTAGGATTTCCTCTGCCAATTTTTGCTTGATTCATGGGACAATACACATGGCAAATAGGAAATTAGCTTGAACAGAAGTGACGGCTAATATTGAAGTCTATTTTATGCATAGTACTGTATATAGGAATTAAAATGCGTAGTGTGTTATAATACAGGGACTTGTATAGTAATTTTCCACTTACATCTCATAGTTAATCCGATGCCAAAGGAATTCGATAAGAACCGAGTTGTCTTGTTGTTGGCTTATCCTTTCTCTTCTTCCCATCCCATCCATACTCAAAAATGGCGACTTCAACTGCAACACTCTCTTCTTCACTTTCCTTCTTCTCTTCCTCCCTTTTCTTATCATCTCCCTCCGCAAAGCTCCCGACTTTCCTGTCTCTCTCTTCCAACTCCTCTTCTTCAAAACCCATCCTCTCAATTTCTTCCCAACTTTCCACACTCCCTATTTTATCCTTCACTGGAGAGAAAGTGGGCGAAACCTATCTCGACCTTAAGTCTGCTCCACCCGAAACCGCTCGAGCCGTCGTTCATCGAGCAATCATCACCGACCTTCAAAACAAGCGTCGCGGCACAGCTTCCACACTCACCCGCAGCGAAGTTCGTGGTGGAGGGAAAAAGCCCTATCCCCAGAAGAAAACAGGAGGGGCACGTCGTGGGTCTTCTCGCACTCCGCTCCGTCCTGGCGGTGGTGTTATCTTCGGACCGAAACCCAAAGACTGGTCGATTAAAATCAACAAGAAGGAGAAAAGATTGGCGATTTCGACGGCATTATCTAGTGCAGCTGAGAACACGATAGTGGTGGAAGATTTCGGGGACAAATTCGAGAAACCGAAGACGAAGGATTTTATCGAGGCATTGAAGAGGTGGGGATTGGACCCAAAACAGAAATCTATGTTTTTGATGATGGATGTGCCGGAAAATGTGGATAAATCGAGTCGGAATATCGGGGGTTTGAGAATGTTGACGCCCAGGACACTTAATCTGTTCGACATTTTAAATTGCGATAATCTGGTGCTGACTCCGGATACGGTGGACTACTTGAATGGAAGATATGGAGAAGAGTACGAAGGTGAAACTGAGGATGAGGAAGAAGATGAAGGTGCTGAAGGTATATCTCCTTTTAACTAAGCATAATTAGAGAATTGTTATTAGTGATGGTACTATCATTGTCATCTTTCATTGCATTACATTTTTGATCTGATATGTGAACTTTTAGGACATGATGATTGTATGTGCGAACATAGATGAAGATGCATTTACACAAGTGTAGTTCATTAGAATGTTCAGAGATCGAAACCCAAAATTCGAGAACAGACATGATCTTTGTTGGTAGTTTAAGTGTACATTCAAATGGTAAAGATGCATAGACAGTATTGGAATGCTTATGCAATACCCGAGTTCGCCGCAATGAAGAAGGAATATATCTTTGTTTTCCTCTTTGCCTGAAGAATGATAAAAGGGATTGCCCTTTTCAGATACTCTGTTGATTTCTTTCCTCCTTGTGTTAATTTCTTGAACTGTTTTTTTTCCGAGGCAGATCAGAATGATGATGGAGCGCAATGAGCTGCTTTTGCCTTCGGTTAACCTACAAGCAATTTCATATATGCTGAAGGAATTCAAGGCTTGGCCTAATTCAAGACTGTTGTAGGGTAGTTTTGGTGATTTATTTAGTGCATTTTCTTTGTATCTTTGCACATTTTTACAAAATTGTATCTGTTTATTCTTGAATGCTGTAGTAACACTCCTGCAATTCAAGCATTGCCCTGTTTCATTTCTGTTATTCATTACAATGGTAAGATTAATATGCTTGCCAGCAATGATTATGAACAGATCAAGTTTATGTAACATTAAGACATCCTAAACCTGAAATTTGGGAACATTTAGTGGGGATTTAGATTTTACAACCTTCTCTGTGCTCACTAACTTGAACCAGCCTTTGTTCTAAAACAGTATCCAAACAGCAAGATATCAGCTAAGTTGATGTTTAAACCATGTCATATAATAAATTATCAAAGATTTATTCTACCTATTTATCATTTTTAGGAGAAATATAAAAACAAAAAATGTCCAAATTAGAACATGTAAATTTAAACTATAATTTAGGTATTGTACAAGGAGACAGGAATTTGACCTATAATAAAATAAACTCTGAACTTGAGGAATTTTTTATTATTGTCTGATACTTTATGATTTAATACATTCCAACAAAGGAAATGGTCTTTATCTCTGCTTCAGCAGCATATAATTATATTATTAATGGAATAAATGCAGTACAAGAAACCGGATGAAGATACAAAAACCTTATTAAGGAATCCAAAGAAGCAGAACTTGCAATTACTAACATTTTTCAAAGGAGAAGATGGTTCTTTTTATCCTCTCATATATATATATATATATATATATATATATATATATAACTAGAAAAATGGCAACAACTTTTCATGTCTGCAAGCTCAGATCTCCAAAATGTAAATATTTTTCAAAGGTGGGAAGAAAATGGAAGATTGGAACGTCGACATCCTCAAGACGGGGGTGTAGAATCCCCGGAAAAAGGCGGAGCCGACTAGGCTAGGCTGAGTTGAATTCCATGTTGACCTTAGTTTGATCTATAAACAAGCAAATTTTGCAATTAATTAGTGTTGATTAATGAAGAAAAAACTACAAGGACCGAATCATGGGAAGTTTAGTTTTACTTACCCAATGGAGCTGGAACTTTATGAACAAAAAAACATGCAGAAATGGCAATGTAACAAAGGCAAAGAACTAGTCCTTTCATGTAATGTGAAGTTCCATCCTGGCAAAAGAAAAAGAAGAAATTATAAATACTGTAGATTTAGCAACTTCCTCCATCAAAAAACAAAAAGAAGAAAAATAAACCTGTAGGGTAAAGGCCACAACAAGTATTGTTAAAGCAAGACATCCAGTTTCAAGAAGACTGAAATCAAGGTCCATTGGGATTCTCATAATCCACCCAACTACTACACACAAGGGAATCTGAAATATGTGTTGATTTGTTAGAATTGATTATTTGAAGATGACAATATATTGAAGATGTTTTCGAACTTGTTTAAATCTTACAGCAAACATAGAAATTTGAGTTGCAGAACCCAGAGCAACACCAAGTGATATGTCCTGAAACAGGTCCCAAAATACATAGTAAAATAATGAGCATTAAAAAATTGTATAATAAATATGGGTTTGGGTTTACCAATTTATTCTTGAAAGCAAAAATGATAGCTCCAGCATGCTCAGCAGCATTCCCCACAATAGGTATCAAAATTATGCTGATAAAGCTAATGGAAATCCCCCAAGTTTCTGATGCAGCCTGATATCCATCAACTCACAACTCCATCACACTATACATACCACAATCTATATATCTATATATATTATAAATATTATGTACCTCAACTGTGCCCACCACATACTCAGATAGCAAAGCTATAACGAGTGTCATGCCAACTAACCAGCTGAATCCACTCCAAAATCCTATCACTGCTTTTTCTTCATCTTCATCCTCACCATCATCTCCTTGAGAATCGAAAATCTGTCTATGAGTTTTAAGCTGGAAGATGATATATCCGATATAAGCCACAAGCATAACCACACTACTCGCTCTAGACAACTCGAGTGTAGACTTGGCAATCGAAACCCCAGTAGGCTGTGCAGCGTATCTGAACATCAATGGCAACATGTGGCATAGCAGCCCCAGCAACAGCAGACCAGAGTTCACATCAGCTTGTTTCTGCACGTCATATACATAATCCCAAAGCATTAACAACTTAATATTCTCAAACTTTTATATGTATATACGTATCGAAAATGTGATCTTACTCTATCATATCTTTGCTCTTTCTTGAGGTTAGCTAATCCACCGCAGAGGAGAGAGGTCCCAAGAACAAGGAGGAGATTTGAGAGAACTGAACCCATGAGAGAGTACTTGAGGACATGGATTTTGTTCTGGTAAAGTGCAAATAATGCTATGATCAGCTCTGTTGCATTTCCGCAAGTTGCATTCAGCAGCCCTCCCACTGCAAAATTTTCAATCCATTCGTCAGTCTTTTACTATTTGTTTTCAATTCTCTCAGTATCTTAAGAAAGTTCAGGTATCAGTAAGTATGGTCTTGGAAATTTAATACCTGTTGGACCTGTATAGTATGCGATTTGTCTGAATTTATACAAAGAAACCCTTGTCAGAAATCTTGCACATAAAACTATAGAATATAGGTGCATGAAAGGAAATGGTTAATTTGTATATGGACCCCAACTATATTGATTTTTTTTCTTTAGGTACCAGATTGATAAAAAAAAAAGTATGGTTCAAGGGTCAATTTATATATTTATTAATTAAACAATAGTTAAGGACTTTCTATAGAATTTGACCGAAGCTTACTCGGTGAGAAAGCTGACACGTTCAGCAAGGGGGGTAAGTCCAAGCAAGCTCAAAGCAAATATCCATGGCTATTAAGCATCCATAAAAAAAATGATATTGAATTAATAACAATCAACAATCCAAATTAGGTTAAAACCTTGAAAATTAATTAATATAACAGGAACGTACTCTTCCAAACTTGTAATACTCAGCAGCAATGGCTAAAGGGATGGCAGGAAAGAGAACAACAAGCTTCGTCCCAAAAATCACTTGTTGCAGATTGGCTAAGAACTGTCTAAGCATCTGAAACCGAATGGTGGAAACCAAGATGGGGTCGGATTTCTTACGCATAAACGAATTCGATCTGTTTTGTGCTGTCCTAATAACCCCTCCATTATTATTATTACATGTTTCTTTTCCCATCAAACTCTTGTTAGACTCCCCATTTTCCATGCAAGAAAGCTCTCCTGCAGACTCCATTGATGCAGATATTATGAACAAAGAAGCTGCAAATGCAGGCTGCAGGCAGCAGGTGTTGTTTTGTTTACAGAGAAATTATTAAATGAAAGTAGTGGGGAATGTTTTTGGTTTTTATATATACATTCAAACAACTCCTTTTTCCTACCATTGTTGTAAGAGTCGAAAGGTGTCCGTTTGATTTGATGCATTGTGTTTGAAGTTTCGTAGAATTTTCCCGCTCTTTTGTTTCCATTCTTGCATGAACTTGTTTCACGTACTGTTTGTTTATCTGTTGGAATTCCTAGGATTCCACCTCTGGGTTAAAAAGTACATATTCATACACATGTCCTTACAGACGTATTAGAGACATTGTCGTGAGTTTTCATTCAGTTTGTTTCCATTGTCAACACCTGGACCTTCTTTTCTATATAATATGGCCAAATTAATTTATAATATATGTGTTTGAGAGAGTGAATAGATGCATTAAGTTTGATGAACATAGTTTCTAGGTGGTTGATAAGTATGTGGTGGTTGATAATATAAGATGCATGATAATATACGAATATAATAAAATTTATATAGTTTTAGAGGTCATGTGAGGTCAATTGATATGTTTGTAAATTATTATATGATTGATTGACTGATTGATATATAATGATGTCTTGTGTGTTAGCTAAATAAATTAATATATTTAATTGAATATCAGTTAAAAATAATACTGATAAATACTCGATGTCTATGAATCATGAAATTCTAATTGATTAAGTGGATAAAAAGACTAGTAAGTGATAATATATAATTAAATACACTAGTAATATATTTAAATGACTTTCATTCATTAGCTTTAGAAATCAAAATAACATTATAACATCGAAATTTAAAAACTAGTATGAACTTGTGAATAGAATATTAATATGAACTTTAATTGTACCAGTAAGTGATTGAAGTTGTATTAGTCGGATTAAACCGTACTGATAATTATAAAAAATAAGAATTTTTAATAAACTAAATTAATATCAGTATAAGTGTAAGTACTATTAACCAGGGATACCCTATTGGTACTCATATTCGAGTACCGATACCCACTAAGTTAAATAATTTAAAATATCAATAAAAAATAAAAGACAATATGTAATATCAATAAATTGATCTATGCCTTAATTTATGAGATAATGCATACTTTAATAATATATTAACAACTTGGTAAAATTTAGATAATCGCTTGTAATAATAAATCATAGAGATCTCCAATGGATTGAATGTTAATGTCTATAGTGTAATATCAAGATTCTTGTTAATGTCGAATGAATGTATACTCTCGATGATGTATGACATTGGGCCTCAATCGAAGACACTCAATGAGAAATGTTTAGTATAGGTGTACTTTCTTGACGATGTGTGACACTAGGTCTCACCTAGAGAGTGTGTGTATACGTTCCTAAAGTTGTATGACACTAGGTCTCACTCTAATTGTACGTTTTCAACGTTGTATAATATCACACTTCACTTTAGATTTGTGGTATGACTTGTGTTGTGGCCGTCCCAAGTCCGAAGCCACAACCGAGTCTTTAGCGGGACGTCTCAGTTTAGGCGTCTCAATGTTTTAGGAAGAGTGTCTTTTTCTTTCTTTTCGTTTATGTAGTTTTTCTAAGTTAGGAATAAGTGTCCCCAGTTCGAGCATTTGAACGTCTAGTAGGGGCATTTTCATAAAGTTTATTTAGCATATATGTAGGGGTGGACAGTCGGCAGAGTTTGGACTGATCCACTGGTAAAGGTATGTAACCTTCCTACACACCATCGAGACAGCTCCTACCGCCCTAGTCGATGGTGTGGGTGAGTCTTCTATGTAACCCGAAACTTTTTTATTTTAATAAAATTTCCCTATTTTCTTTTTATAAGAAACTAGGGGGGGTTGACCGTGTGCATCCGCTATGCCCCACGGTTTTCCCAAGTTGAGATGCGAGACTCACTTGTCGCTTGTTTGCTTTGTGTAGAACTATCGAGAAAGAAGGCTGACTTGATCGAGAAATATCCTTGTCAAGTGTCGCACGGATTAACGGCCCTAAGGTGCGAGGGCTAAGTCCGTGACACGTGGTATCCGAGCCAAGTTGAGTAGTAGGTCAAGGCGGTGTACTACTTAGTCCCTGTCTTTGGCATAAGGTGCGTGAGAAATAGCATAGAGATGCTTATTATTATATAAATGAAGTGGAAACAGTGTACGGAGGTACCTGTCGTTAACCACTTCGGTGATCGAAGCATACGAGGTGCTCGGTCCTAGTTAGCACGGTGGTGTTTTATTGAATAGTTGTCCTGGAATCAGTGCATGCGTGGTGCCTGACGTTAACCTTGACAATTGTTCGGACGCGTTGGTATTGGTGGCTTGGAGCACCTTGGGTGCTCCACCACTTCATAGTGGATCCTGTGTGCAGGAGGCCTAAAGGAGAATATTGCTTGTGTAATGCAGGCATAGTGAAGATTGTGCGTGACCATGGAGATGGTGACGACACGAAGACGTGGGGCCAGTACGGCGGCGAGAGCAGACACTCGTCCCAGTGTGGACCCGTCGGTACAAGAGACCCGTCCAAGTGTGGACCCGACACCACAAGTGATTCGTCCAACTGTGGAGCCGATGCTTCAAGGGACTCGTCCGAGTGGGGACCCGATGACAACCTTGAGGATGGTGACATCAAATGATAGATTGAAAGCGATTGAGGAGAACCAGAAGGAGTTGGCCAATGCTCTCAAAGAGTTGGGCAAGGAGGCCAAAGAGAGTTTGGATCGTGTTAATTTTGAACTGGACGAGCTTAAGGCTCAGGTGAACTTGGTACAACTCGCTGTGGGTAACTCAACGGTCGTTGATAGGGGATCGAGGACTAAGGTGCCTGAACCTCAGAGATACGAGGGAAATCGGGATGCAAAGGAGCTCGAGAATTTCCTGTTTGACATAGAACAATACTTCCGAGCCTCGTGTGTTGAAACAGATGCAGACAAAGTTGCGATAGCATCGATGTATCTGTTAGGGGATGCCAAGTTGTGGTGGCGGTCCAAATTTGTGGATGGAGTTTGCTCCATAGATACATGGGAAACATTAAAGAAAGAGATGATAAGCTCATTTTTCCCTGAAAATGTGGAGTATAAAGCGCGAAAGAAGCTGAGGGACTTGACGCACACAGGGACTATTCGCGAGTATGTGAGGGAATTTGCTGCGATAATGTTAGACATCAGGGATATGTTAGAGAAAGACAAGATGTTCTCCTTCATGGAGGGATTAAAGCCGTGGGCTAGGACTGAAGTACAAAGACAAAAGCCTCAGGATGTGGTTTCAGCGATGGCAGTGGCCGAGTGTCTCAATGATTATAGTGAAAACTCAAACAAACGTAAGGTCGCAGGGTCTAGTGGGAACAATACCAATGCTAACAACAACAACAAAGCATTGAGAATTGACAAGCTAGTGGTTTGGGGAACAAGCCGAAGACCGTTTACCCGGGAAGAGACCACAAACAAGGGGAACGGAGTAACTGAGACTGGCGGCGGACGAAATCGTTTTCGATCGGGATGTTTCTTATGTAAAGGCCCTCATCGGATGGTTGAATGTCCTCACAGGGGAGCGTTGAATGCCTTGGAAGCTACGCCTTTAAGGGCTGCTCCTGTGGATCCTTCCATTGAAAATAACGCAGTAGAACCCTCACAGGAGGGATCTGTCCGGTTTCTAACGGCACTACAATCTTAGCTGAGTAGCTTGAAGAAGGAACCGGAGAGGGGCTTGATGTATGTGAAGGTGCTGATAAATGAGAACTCATCATGGGCTCTAGTAGATACGGGAGCAACAAATACCTTTATTTCTCCTGGGGAAGCTAGGAGATGTGGCTTAGAGGTGGCTAAAGATATGGGGCAAATGAAAGCCGTCAATTCGGCTGCTTCTTCGATTTGTGGGAGCACTAAGGGAGTGCGGATCGAGCTAGGGCCGTGGCGAGGTAGCGTGGACTTCACTGTCACACAAATGGATGGTTTTGATGTGGTATTGGGGCTCGATTTTATGACAGTGGCCCAGGCAATCCTTGTGCCTGCAACAAGTTGTGTGTTATTTTTGGGTGATTGTCCATGTGTTGCTCCTGCAATGATTGTTCCGTGTGGGAGCAAGAAGATGTTGTCGGCGATTCAATTTAAGAGGGGGTAAAGAAGGGAGAGCCTTCTTTCCTAGTCATGCCTGTGGACAAAGAAAAGTCCCATGCGGAGAGGCTACCGAAAGAGATCCAGAAAGTATTAGAAGAGTACAAAGATGTGATGCCGGACAAGTTACCCATGGGTTTGCCACCCCGACGGATGGTGGACCATGTGATTGAGCTAGTCCCAGGAACTAAACCGCCTGCCAAGTGTCCGTACCGCATGTCCCCACCCGAGTTGGCGGAATTGAGGAAACAGTTGGATGATTTGTTAGAAGTTGGGTTCATTCGACCATCTAAAGCCCCTTTTGGAGCGCCAGTGCTCTTTCAAAGAAAACATGATGGAAGTCTACGATTATGTGCGGACTATCGGGCGCTAAACAAAGTGACAGTTCGGAACAAGTATCCTATTCCTTTGATCGCTGATTTATTTGACCAGTTGAATAAAGCAAAGTATTTTACTAAGTTGGATCTTCGTTCAGGTTATCACCAAGTGAGAGTGGCTGAAGGGGACGAACCTAAAACGACATGTGTAACTCGTTATGGGGCATTTGAGTTTTTGGTTATGCCATTCGGGCTAACTAACGCACCGGCTACCTTTTGTACTTTAATGAATCAAGTGTTCCGGGATTACCTTGACAAATTTGTGGTCGTCTATTTGGACGACATCATGGTTTATAGCCCCTCCTTGAAGGAACATGAAGTGCATTTGTGTTTGGTGCTGGAAAGGCTCCGAGAGAACCAATTATTTGTAAAAAAGGAGAAGTGTGAGTTTGCACAGACACAAGTTCGTTTCCTTGGTCACGTCGTTGAGCAGGGTCATATCCGTATGGACAACGGGAAGATAAAAGCTATCCAGGAGTGGCCTGTTCTGAGAAATGTTAGCGAACTTAGGTCCTTCCTTGGCTTAGCGAACTACTATCGTAAGTTTGTGGAAGGCTATTCGAGAAGGACCATAAGGCTTACCGATTTGCTGAAGAAAGGAGAGAAGTGGGTTTGTCGGATGAATGCGTAAGGGCTTTTGAGGATTTGAAGTCAAAGATAGTGAGCGATCCTGTACTAGCTTTGCCGGACTTAGAGGAACCCTTGGAAGTGGAAGCCGATGCCTCAGATTTTGCAATACGAGGGGTACTTGTGCAGAAAGGAAATCCCGTAGCTTTTGAGAGTCAGAAGTTAAATGGTGCAGAAACAAAATATACCACTCAAGAAAAAGAATTGTTAGCCGTGATCCATTGCTTGAGGGCTTGGAGGCACTACTTATTGGGTTCTCGATTTGTGGTGAGAACGGACAATGTAGCGGTGAGCCATATTTTGACTCAGCCGAAGATATCAGCAAGACAAGCTAGATGGCAGGAATTCTTAGCGGAGTTTGATTTCCAATTCGAGCATAAAGCCGGAAAGAAAAATCAAGTCGCGGATGCCCTGAGTCAGAGGGCAGATTTAGCAGCTCTAAGGAGGATTGCACCCATGTCAGCGAGTAAAGTATCCAATATCATCCAAGAACTGGTTGTTCAGAATTTATAGAAAGACCCACAAGCGGTAGCAATAATGGAGTTGGCCAGAAAGGGACGGTCAAAGGCATTTTGGATAGAGAATGGAATGTTGATGACAAAGGGGCCACGTATGTTCGTGCCTAAGGTCGGGGAAATAAGGTCAAAACTATTACGTGAATGTCATGTGACACCTTGGGCAGGACATCAAGGCTGGCGCCGCACCCTCGCTTTATTGGAACATGGATTTTATTGGCCTCATATGCGCCAGGAAGTGATGGACTATACAAAGACGTGTCTCATTTGTCAACAAGATAAAGCGGATCGTCAGAGAACATCCGGACTCTTGGAACCCCTACCAGTGCCTACAAGACCTTGGGAAAGCGTTTCGCTGGACTTCATAACAAATTTGCCTCGAGTAGGAGATCTTGGAGCTATTCTTATGGTGGTGGACCGTTTTTCCAAATATGTCACATTTATTCCGGCGCCTAAGTTTTGTGGTGCTGAAGAGACGGCGCAGCTCATTTTTAGACATGTGCTGAAGTTTTGGGGCATTCCCCAAAGCATAGTCAGTGATAGGGACGCACGCTTCACGGGGAACTTTTGGAGGGAATTGTTCATGTTACTGGGTTTCAAGCTAAATCTGTCATCGAGTTATCACCCGCAAACAGATGGTCAAACGGAACGGTTCAACGCTTTGTTAGAAGAGTACTTGAGACATTTTATCCAGGCCAACCAGAAGAATTGGCCTCCGCTGTTGGATGTGGCTCAACTCTGCTTTAATGCACAAAGAAGCTCAACCACGACAAAAAGCCCTTTTGAGATTGTGACGGGACAACAACCACGTCTGCCCCATACAGCCCTTGAGTCTTATCAAGGGAAGTGTCCTAGAGCTCTCAAGTTTACACAAGAGTGGCGCCGAAATGCTGATATAGTCCGAGCGTATTTAGACAGGGCAGTTAAACATATGGAAAAGATGGCTGATCGAGGCAGAAGAGAGCAACAATTCCAAGTAGGGGATCTAGTGATGGTCAAATTGATGGCTGAGCAGTTAAGGTTCTTACGGAATAGAGACCGCAGGCTAGTACGTAAATATGAAGGTCCTTTGCCGATCGTGGCCAAAGTGGGGAATAATTCTTACAAGATAGAACTACCCGCATGGATGAAGGTACACCCGGTATTTCATGTGAGCAACCTGAATCCTTATTATGCTGATGCGATGGATGCCAATCGGGGACAACCAACTAGAGAACCTATTTGTAAGAAACCCCCGTCAGAGCAAAAAGTGGAGAAGATTTTGGCCGATAGGTTCGTAACAGTGTCCAAGAAGAAACCCGTTCGAGAGTTCTTAGTCAAATGGGAAGGTCTCGGCATTGAAGAAACAAGCTGGGAGAGAGAACACGACCTAAGGGCGTTCCGGCACAAGATCGAAGAGTTCTAGATCAAGCAGTCGACGAGGGCGTCGACAAGTTAGGTGGGGGAGAATGTTGTAGCCGTCCCGAGTCCGAAGCCACAACCGAGTCTTTAGCGGGACGTCTCAGTTTAAGCGTCTCAATGTTTTAGGAAGAGTGTCTTTTTCTTTCTTTTCGTTTATGTAGTTTTTCTAAGTTAGGAATAAGTGTCCCCAGTTCGAGCATTTGAACGTCTAGTAGGGGCATTTCCATAAAGTTTATTTAGCATATATGTAAGGGGTGGACAGTCGACAGAGTTTGGACTGATCCACTAGTAAAGGTATGTAACCTTCCTACACACCATCGAGGCGGCCCCTACCGCCCTAGTCGATGGTGTGAGTGAGTCTTCTATGTAACCCGAAACTCTTTTATTTTAATAAAATTTCCCTATTTTCTTTTTATAAGAAACTAGGGGGGTTGACCATGTGCATCCACTATGCCCCACGGTTTTCCCAAGTTGAGATGCGAGACTCACTTGTCGCTTGTTTGCTTTGTGTAGAACTATCGAGAAAGAAGGCTGACTTGATCGGAAAATATCCTTGTCAAGTGCCGCACGGATTAGCGACCCTAAGGTGCGAGGGCTAAGTTCGTGACAACTTGCATGTTATTTCTCATATAATCTAATAGAATCGCGAGTATGGTTAAATTTTGTATGTCATGTATGATATTTTGCTTTGACGAGAGTATATGTTTAGACAATCAATGGCAACACCATATGTTTATTTATTTCTCCTTATTACTTGCACTAGTTTGCATGTTTATGTTTATGATTAGCATAAAGTATTGTGAGTAGATGTGTACCAATAAGCTTCGTAAACTAATCGGGTAATGGGTACCCAAATCATAATTTTTTATTTTAAAATTAAAAAAATTACAATTAAAAACATAAATTTTAAAATTTTATAATAATGACCAAACATAAAAATTAATGATTTAAACTTAATCTTACACTATCTGTATATAGATAAATATATATTAAAGTTTATCAACAAGAAACATTAAAAATATTAATCTTAAGTTTTTTTTAATAAATTAATAAAAATATATTTTAAAACTTAAAAAGTATATAATACAAATATAGAACTTATTTAGAGATTTAAATTTAATTTTAGGTACAAATATTAAGGAATCTAAAATAAAATATAATTTAAAACTAAAATATATATTAAAGACTTAAAGTTATAAGGTCGGATCATGTACTAAGTAATTAAGAAAAATCGGTCCAGGCCCATTCCAATTATTCTTGAGTCAGATAATTTTTTTAGAAATTATTCGATATTTTTTAGGTTATCGATTCGAATCAATCGGGTCTAATAATTTTGAACACCCCTAGATGTATATTCATAGGACCTTATATGATAAATTTTGTAATTATAATTTTGTAAATTATATTAATCAAATTTAATGTTCAAATATTTTATTTTAATTAAAGCTCTTTTTATAATATTTTATTAATTTATATATATTAGTTGTAGGTTTTAATTATTTTGAGAAATTTTATGGGTTTGAGTTTAAGCTTGAATCATAATTATAATATCTGGTTCGAAAGTATTATAATAGTCAATAATCTTTAGAATGTATAGTTGAAAACTCTTGATTAACAAACTCTCGTTTCTCCTATGTCGCGAATTCAATGCCATTAGAATTTAAATTTTCTTCCCTAAGTTAAAATTGTTAAAAAAATGATATAAATAGGAACTAGGTAAAAATCAAGTTCGAAGGTAAAGTTGAATTAGATACCCTCCCACCTATATCATTTATAGACGATGTAAAGAGGGATGAAATAAAATTTTTTTTTGATAAATTGTGAATTGTATTATAAAAAAAATAGAAAAAAAACTGTACAATATAAACTATAACGTGCTCTTGGAATGTCACCCTTTAAGGAATTTTTCAAGCAACACGAAGAACACCATTTGAATGTTCATGTTACTAGCTTTAACACTTATTATATCCTTTATACAATCAATCAAGCTAGACAAATCCCTATGAGTATTTTTATATTTTCTTTTGTTTCGTTATTTTCATACAAGATACACATAAGCGTTCCATGCCAATTTAAGAATGAAAACCAACAAAGATTTGTCTTTCAATCGAGAGCAAAGTCACTCTAGTTCGCCTTCCCAATCTAATAAGTTTTTGTTGATTTCACAGAGCGCAAAAATTGATTTTTAAATTTGTTTTGAGTAAAGACAACCTCCGAATAAATGATTCCTCGTCTCTTACGCATTGCCACAAAGCAAACAACAACTAAAAATATTAATTCTCATATATTATAAACGAAATTATACAATTCTGTGCCATAGTACACCATGACTTATATTTCTTATACAATTTCAAATATTACTCACCTCGGTGGTAGGGCCAAGAGAGAATGCTTGAAAAGCATGTCTAAGCTTCAATATCTTTCTTAGACTTCAGCGAAAGTGTTGTTTGTATTTCACAGTCTAGAGGTCCTAACCTTTAAAAACATGTCTGAACTCATGCCACCCAGAGAAAACCTTCTATAAAGATCAAGTCCTTGACTAAATGAATTAAGCAAGTTCTATTTGATGTAGTAAGTTTTTTCACCTCTAATCCACCTTTATTCTTAAGAGTACATATGTTTTTTCATCAAACTTACGCATGCAATGTTGTTCAATTTTAGTTATCACACACTTAAAGAGTACAACCTGACACCAATAATTCACAATATTAAAAAGATAACATTGATCGATTATAAAAAAATCATTGATAAACTAAAAAAAATCTTCTAGCAATTTTAATATAATACTCTTATTATAATTTAATCATCGATAAACTCACACATTTAACAAATAAAAGTATTTAAATCTAAATCATCTTCTCTTTCTCACTCTTATAAATTAATATATATTATTATCATTAAGGCTATTACGAAATAAATAAAAGTATTCAATAACCCATACCTTTTAGAAGTTCATGACACTTTGGAAACTTTTAGAACAGATCCATCTAATCCTTAAACACACAAAAAATTCCATGAAGCTACCGCACAACTACTAGTCTTCTGTAATAATTGTTATTAATCAATATCATAAAGGTATTAGCCCAAGCCAACTGTCAACAATTTCATGTAGAACCAAGACACAAAATCAAACAATCAATAAAACATCTAATTTTATAGAGATTAATTAATAAAAATTGAAAAGAAAAGAAAAATTATTATCAAATTAAGGCCAGTGAGCCTTGAGTTGTTAAGAATATTGACTTGGAGATGGAACATGTTCTCAACATTTAAAAGTCTTACGTTCACGACAAGACACAGCCTGGAAGTAATTGTATACGAACTTAAGATTTAGTCATTCCAAACAGAACCAGTGGGTGTAATCATATAAAACAGGTGGCTGTCCGGTTTAAGAAACATAACCATGTTTGTAAATATTTATTAACGTAGTGAGACGGGTGAAAAGAAAGAAAAAAATCACTTCAAGTTGAATATGATGTGGGGCAAAACAGAAAACTGCTACCACTAAAACAAGAGTACAGGGGACATTGATCTGCAAAAACACATTCATGTACAGTCAAAGAATAAGACTAACAAGAAGTAAAATTCTGGGTTTCCCCTGAAAAATAAAATCAATCTGAAGGAAGGGACATGGTTGTAGAAGAGAGGCTAGCGGGGATATTCTCACACAGTGTTAGAGCTTTCTCCAAAGTGACAACAATGTCTGTCATGTTAGGCCTCTCTTTTCCCTCCAAATTCACACACTTTATAGCTGTGTAGGCCATGAGTTCCACAGCCTCAGCCTCGTGAATCTCCAGAATCCCAATCCTTGTATCGACCACCATCTGGAGATCCCCGGCTGATATCCTCGGCGTGGCATATTCAACAACCCCGATTGGCCCAGTGCCATCTTCTTCATTTCTGAAAACAGCTTTTCTCCCTGTCAAAAGCTCTAACAATACCACACCGAAACCATAAATATCGCTCTTTGGTGTCAATACATTCAGTACATAGTATTCAGGATCAATGTACCCAACTGTCCCAACTGCGCTGGTTGACATAAAGTCTTGATCAGATTCAGGTCCCATTAGTGATAGTCCGAAATCTGAAACTCTAGCGGTCCAATTCGCGTCTAAGAGTATATTGGATGACTTTATGTCTCTATGAATTATAGGTGGCACTGCATAGTTATGGAGGTAATGAATCCCTCTGGCTGCATCTAATGCAATCTTGATCCTCATTTTCCAGGAATTTACTATGCTGCTCGACTTTTCGATGTTGTCCTTGTTATGCAGATGATCATGGAGTGATCCATTGCTCATGTACTCGTAAACCAGAAGCCTCTCGTCGTTTTCATGGCAGAATCCAACTAGTCCCACTAAATGTTTATGGTGAAGCCTTGATAACAAAGCTAATTCGGATTCGAATGCGGTTTCTTTCTGTTGGAGCTTCTTCACTCTTTTAGCTGATGTCTCATTTTCACCTCTTTTAATGGCGACCTCACGACCATCTTGAAGTTTGCCTCTGTAAACAACCCCAAAGCTGCCGGAACCAATCCGGTTTTCGATCGAGAAGTTGTTTGAAGCATTGGCAAGCTCCAAGAAGGAAAAGTTTTGGGTTTTTTCTGCTTGTTTTGATGATGATGAGCCACTTCTTTGTCGTCCTAGTCTCCTCGAGCTGCTGCGCCTGATGGTAAATGATCTCAAAGGTGGGGCAATGGAGTCATTGTTATCCACAACAGCGGCCACTATGTTCGCATCGGTATCCCTCGGTTGCACAGGAATATCAGTCCTGCAATGCAAGAACGTACATATTCCTTGGCGTAAACAGTAGATGATTGCACAAATCCCTGCAAAAGCTCCTATTGATCCGACGATCAAAAAGGCCAAGGAAAGCTTATTGATGCCCTTACTCGATGGAGACAATGGCAGGGGTCCTTGTGATGGAATCGGTGTCAATGGCACCGGAATCGGAAGCTCGGTCTGGCATGGTTTGCAGATGTTCCCTGAACCATAGCACAATGTCTCAGAATTCAGATCCGTACCACAATTACATGAACCCTCAACACATGGACCTGGAATCACCATTCCTAATGGAACAACACTTTCCGAATTAAACCATCCATTTCCCCAACAAATCACTGTCAAATTCCTTGTTGTCAAGCCGCATATGAAATCCAAACCGGCAACAATTGACTCAAATGAAACATCTGTCACTGTCCTGCTATTACCTCTTCCCCAGCATAGAACCAATCCGTTTCTTCTTCTGATACCGCAACCGGAATTCTGTCCCAACGAAATACTGGAAAACTCGAGAGCTGGACCACGAGGAACATCGAGTTGGCCAGATTCAGTGTTCCCTTTACAAACCAGGAATCCTGTCCTAGTCAATCCACAAGCATTGGAATCTCCAGCGGCCAAACTCGACATTGAAAGGTTACCAAATTGTCTTTGGATTTCAACTCCCATCTTATTACCACCCCAACAGAAAACTTTACTATCATTCCTCAATATCCCACAACTAAAACCACTCCCTGATGTGATTCCACGAAACTTTAAGCCGACACCGGGTGACGGAAATGGCGAACCGCCCTTTCCTCTCCAACATCTAGCAATACCCGAACCGACTTCTGTAGCACAGACATGATCATCACCCACGGCCAAGTCGGTCAACGAGACATTGTAGTTCGAATATATACGTTTTGGCCTAAAACTTGATGAATTCACCAAAGTTTGAGTCTCCCAACAGAGGATGCTGAAACCACCTGATCTAAGGCCACAAAAGAAGGTTCTACCACCGGAGATTGCTTCAAATGATACGTTAGGCAATACCGAGATGTTGAGTCCATTTTGGTAACACTGGATTCTCTGTGTTGGCTCACCGGCTATGATCCCACAGACGGTTCCCGTGCCGAATGTGACCGCGACCGTTGAGGCAGATCCGAGAGCGGTAACAACATCGGATTCCGTCGTTAACAAAACGATGACGGTGCTGAGGAGGGAAATGGTGAAGGATAAGGGTTTGAGTGTCATTTCAGAGATGTTGGTTTCTTGATATTCCTCATTGAAGAAGAGTGATAAAGCAAAAACATAGGAGCTTGGTAGAGAGCACGATGGCAATGATAAAAAGGGAGACGAGTAGTAAAAAGAATACAAAAGCATTAATTCAGACAGGTGTGGAGCATGTGGCCCCATGAAAATGGTGATGTTAGTTTCGGACAATGTCTTGTATTTTTTTAATCAAACATAAAAAACTTTATAAAAGTGTTGGATCAAAGCAATACCCTTTTTTTTCACAGATCTAAAACATTCATCTTTCTCTCTGTGTTACTCAAGTTCCTACTAGCAGACTTTTACCCTTTTAAATGTACTTTACTCCTAGTTCCCACATCCCAAAAAACTGTATCCCCCCTCTGCTATAGTTTAGGCAAACATGTTCATTTTCCTTCACCTCAGTTTGTGTTGTGTCTTACTTGTTTGATCTGTCAGGTCACGGGGCTGAGGTGGAGGTTATAGAATAACATTGTATCAAAGAGAATCTGTAAGGTATTTAGCCATGAAGTTAATCAAATGAACCAGAATAATAAGATATTAAAAATATATAATTTTTTCATCCAGAAAACACAAGTGTTGACTTGTAGAATGATGTGATTTTCTTACCAAACTTGTAGACTTGTTAAGCCTGATCTGCTTTGAAGAGGATGATTTGTTCTGGTTGGGCCCGACATAGTTCTTCACGAGCTCCACCGTCGTCAAGTAGGCCTCGTGGATGCCTCCCAAAGGTCATGTCATATGCTAGGCATCACATGGAATATCGCTAGTTTTGGTTAAAATTTGTGAGGGATAAAGATTTTATTTAACAAAAATAAATATTATATTAAGAGGGACAATAATTTCTTTTAATTAATGCATGACCTCTTCTCTGCATAAGCTAAGACCATATTTTCATAGTAATCTTATCAAGGACTAAGAAAATATATGTATATATATTGAATTAGTTAATAGTAATTATAATAGTATCTGTTCTAGAATATAATTTCAACTATTTGACATTAACCAATCAATAACTCTACTAGCATTACTGGTGTTCAAACTTATTAACTCTAGGAACAACAACCGTTCTGTTAACCATTTAGGTTAAAATGTCTCGTGCTATTAAAAAATATATTAAAATATGATAGTTTACATAATATTTTATATGTATTTCATATTATTAAGATATGTGTTGACATTAGATACGTTAATATACTATGAAAATTGTTATAATTTTCTTTTATTTAACTTGAAAAGCTACTTCTTAACCTGAAAATAGGATCATAAATGACACAGTTTCACAAAAAAAAAATATTTTTGGTTGGAAAAATAGACAAACTGCCCCGTTGAAACAACAAATCATCCTCCACCTTGTGATGTTAACAAAATAATAACTACTTTACTAAAAATGGTTATATTTATATGTTATATTTTGTGCATCTTTCTCCAATAGCAGTTTATCCCACTCTATTTCAACATAATAAGATTCAAGACCCTCTTCTTCAGAAGAAAGCCCATCCTTTTCATGTTTAGAGACATCTGAGTTTCTTCAATTCTTCTCATATTTGAGATTGAAAGGTACATTTTAAGGATTTTTTCTTTTAATTTTGGAGAAAAAATGTAATATTTATCATCATGTCTTATGTTTTTTTGATACATCTGTTTAGTATATATATTTAATGTCTGGTTTCTAAGGGTTATAAAACTTTATCTGTAAATTTGAACGTTTGATGACTCTGCATTGATTGGATGAGTTGGTGAAAATTTCTTTTATTGCCTTTGTAGAAACAAAGAGAAACCTCCATGTGCGGTGTTTCAACGAGGAAACCAGCTCAAACCATGGAGGGTGAGTCTCCTAAACAAAATGGGATTTCACAAAAGTTTTCGGATTTGCTCGAGCTGTCAGCTTCGAATGATCTGATCGGCTTCAAATCCGCCATTGAGGAAGAGGGTCTTGACATTGATGGGGCAAGCTTGTGGTATGGAAGGAGAATAGGTTCAAAGATGATGGGGTTTGAAGAAAGAACACCACTTCTGATTGCTTCGACATTCGGGTGCAAGGATGTGGTGAATTATATTGTGAAAAGCGGTCGTATCGATGTTAACAGAGCTTGTGGTTCTGATGGGGCCAGGGCCCTACACTGTGCTGCTGCTGGTGGCTCCTCTCGTTCACCTGAGGTTGTTAAAATCTTGCTTGATGCTTCAGCGGATATGAATGCCATTGATGCTAATGGAAACCGACCCGGTGATTTGATTGCTCCAGCTTGTTGCAACTCGGATTTCAACTCCAGGAAGAAGATATTGGAGGCGTTGTTGAAAGTAAGTGGTAGTATTGGTGAAAGAGAGGTTTTTTCAACTCGAGTATCGAATGAGATGGAAGGGTCAGAGCAGCAAACAGATTCGATTCACCGAGCTTGGAAAGATGGAAATGAGAAGAAAGAATATCCATATGATCTCGCTCTTCCCGACATTAAGAACGGGATATATGGGACAGATGAGTTTAGGATGTACACATTCAAGGTCCAGCCTTGCTCGAGGGCTTACTCTCATGACTGGACAGAGTGCCCTTTTGTTCACCCGGGGGAGAATGCAAGGAGGCGTGATCCTAGGAAATATCTATATAGTTGTGTCCCTTGCCTCGAATTTCGTAAGGGATCGTGCAAGCAGGGAGATAATTGTGAGTACGCTCATGGTATTTTCGAGTCTTGGCTTCATCCTGCACAATATCGAACTCGTCTATGCAAGGATGAGACTAATTGCACCAGGAGAGTCTGTTTCTTTGCTCACAAGCAAGAGGAGCTTCGTCCTTTGTATGCTTCAACAGGTTCAGCCTTGCCTTCACCTAGATCATATGCGGCTGGACTTGAACATGGTTCAATGAGCCCACTTACTCCTGCCTCTCCATCTGTTATAAAACCTTCAACGACACCACCCTTGACTCCTACTGGGACCACTTCTATCAGTGGAGCAATGTGGCCGAACCAGTGTAGCACCAAACCTCCTACCTTGCAACTTCCTACTAGGTTGAAAGCTGCACGAAGTTCACGGGGTAAGGATTTAAACATGGAAATGCTCAGTTTGGAAAGTCATCGACGCCTCCAGCAACAACAACAACAACTAATTGATGAAATATCTGGTCTTCCCTCTCCAGGCAGTTGGGCTACTCCCTTGTCCGGGGAATTAAATAGGTATGGAGGGGTGAAGCAGACTAACCATGAAGATATTTTTGGATCTCTTGATACTACTTCGAAGCCCCCGTTGCAAGGAATTTCACTTGAGGTTTCTTCTCCTCAACTGCAATCACCAACTGGAGTTCAAATGCGCCCGAGTATTACCCAACAGCTCCGATCTAGCTACGCATCCAACTTAGTTTCATCTCCTGTAATGACATCTCCAACCTTTGGGGTTGAACCATCCGGGACAACTACATCAGTTTTAAGTTCAAAGCGCGTCCAAAGCGTTATCGAGCGCCCTACCATAAACCGCCATTCAGGGTATTCTACACCAGCATCTCCGGTGGGAACAATGCCTTCTAACCTTTCAGATTGGAGTTCTCCTGATGGAAAACTAGACTGGGGTATCCAAGGAGAGGAGCTACAAAAACTAAGAAAATCTGCTTCTCTCATGTTCCTAAACAGTGGCAGCAATTTGGCAACTGCAACACTCTCAATTCCACAAACCAGTGATGAACCCGAAGTGTCTCGGCTCCAGTCTCACATGAACACCATACCTTCTGCTGGGCAGTTTAGTCTCGATGAGGAGTCACAACAGCCATGTCATAACAATGGGGTTCCGGATATGCTCATCGCTTGGATGGAGCAATTGTACAAGGACCAAGATGAGTTCACCAACTAAAAGCAAACCTAGCCCCTCTAGTAATTCATAAAGTAATCTTTTAACTAGCTCATTGTTTATAATTCTTGAATTTTCATCAAAATTCATTAATTGTATATGGAATGAAATGGAGTGGGGAGAATTCATTGCCCCTTTTGGAGAAACAAAATGAGCAAAACAATCAGATTTATATTGTAGCCAACCTTTTTGAAATTTAAGTTTAAATTATTAGATCGTATTTCTCTGGCTTTGGAAAAATATTTAAAAATAGATTTTTTTAAAAAAATATTCATGTTATTTTAAAAAAATAAAAATTTAGATTCGCCATCGATTATTTTTATAGCCCATACGCAATAACAATTTAGTGTTAAACATCATCACGTCCAAAAATAGATAAATGTTGATCTTAAATCGATAAAAAAATATTAAAATTTAAATTAAATTTAATTAACTATTTTCAATTAAATAGAGGCTTTAATTAAACAAGTTTTAACAATTTAGTGGGCTTCAACATTTAAGGTTGGCTATGGATTGAATCATAAATTAAACCAACATCGAATAAGCTTAATTTTTATATTAATTTATTGTTTAAATTTAGAATACCATTTTATGTATGACATAAACATTTAAATATAATATCAATGACTTGTCCAATTTTATTTTAAATTAAAGTTTATCTTCGGACAATAAGAATTAATTCAAATTGTAAAATTAAAATTGATTTTGATATGACATTTATGTTGAAAGACTATTTTTTTAATAAATTTTTAAATTCCTGAGTCAAAAATTAAGATTCAAGTCAAACCAAGAGCATTAAAATATTTTTCTAAGTGTTTTCTATACGAGCGTTTCGATACCGATAGAACTGGTATCGATACCGCCCTTTGTTTTTTAAAAAATGTTCTCGAGACTTAGAACAAGTATCGATATCCGTTTCGATACCGAGACCTCACTGCCAACTTTTGTTTCGAACCAAGTACCAAACCTGACTTTATTTTTTAAATATTTTAAAATTATGACTCAGTGTTTCGATACCAATATCGATACCCTTAAAAATCCCCAACGGCTCTTTTAAACATTAAATGTCTTGACCGTTGGTGGCAGTTAAGCTTTAAATGGTGGTTAACACGTAACCCGTGTTTCGATACCAACTGTTGCAGAGTGCATTTATGATGGAAAGATGAAGCTCTAACATCTTTATTTATGTTTCCAACAACCTCAACGGTTAGAAATCAATGAGAAGGTATAAATTGAAGCATTTCAAGCAGCATTAAGAATTATTGAACCTCAAGCAACATTCAAGCAATCAAATCCAACTCCAAAGCACTTTATTGCATATCCTAGTACCCAACTCTTGTATTTTAATTTATTTATTTGTAATTGAGTTTAGGGAGAGTAAATCTGTAATTGGGACATTTTATTCTTGTGACAGAAACTCTTTTGTCCATTTTATCTTTCAACTCTTGTAATCCTTGGTGAGGTTAAGTCAATTTTAGGTAAAAAAATTGGCTTGTTTGTAAAGGTTAGCCTTTGAACTTAGAAAAGGGTTGAATTCATCTAGTGAATTGGTTTGAAAATCCTTAATGGTAGCTAAGGTAGTGGATGTAGAGCTTGTTTTGAAGCTTGAACCACTATAAATCTTGTGTCCTAAATTTTCTCTATTTTTACCGAAAATTCTTCCACAAAAATTTTAATAGCCAATTCACCTCCTCTTGGCCAATTTCATTAATTGATCAACTCAACACAAATATTTAGTCAATATTTATTAAATCAAAATATTATGACATAAATCTCATTTTTTCTATAATTAAAGTTAATTAATTACCAAAATATCCGTATAGAATTAAAGGGTTAAATGAATGACAATTTAAGATGCATGTGAAAAAAATCTTGAAATAAAAACCTAAAGGTCCACTACAGCACTAACCTAAAAAACTCAAATTATAAAAACTTAATTAATGATCTAATTATTAACTAGTTTATTCTAATATTAATAATAAATTAATTAAAAACTTAAATTTCTAAAAACTAAACTAACACCTTAAAATTAAAACAATTGTGAAAACTTTTAATTTTTAGTATCAGTGTATAAAATGATAATTATTTTAAGATTTACATCCTATATATTAATCGTGAAAATTGAAAGTTTGAAGTATGGGGTTAGAATTTTAAAATAATTATTAGAACTTAGGGTTTAGAGGTTGAGGTTTTATATTTAAGATAATATGATTATGATTTAAGTTTTAACTTATAGACTCTGAATTATAATCTTATACCCTAAATTTAAATCATCATTCCTAAATTCTAAACCCATACACTTAAATTTCTACACCTTACACCCTAAAATTGAGGTATTTCTGAAAAAAATTCGGTTTCCATTACGTGCATATGATATAAATCTAAATGATAAGTGTTGGGATTTAAATACATGTTAAGTAAAAGCTTTGTGACTAAAAAGATTATTTTAGCTTAATTTAGTGACATATTATGTAATTTACTCAATTTATAATATTTTTGATTAATTCGAAAACCGATTGAATTAACCAAAATAATTTCGATTCGGTTAACAATTAAAGTTTTAAAATTTCCAATTAATTAGTTATAACTAATTCGGTTTGATCACTATTGAATACACCCCCTAATTCCTCATTTGTATAATTTTAAATTTATTTATATATTTAATAAAAAATTGAACTTAGAGGAAGAATTTTTTTATTGTTAAAATCAATAACTTAGGGGTAGGAGATGTAATTATCACATCAGTCGTGAATATATTTTTTTTGAATAAAAAAGGGTCTCGTTAAAAAATTCCTCTACAGTCAACATTAAAGAACTAATGTCAACCCCTAAGGGGAAAAGAGTATCCATTGATTGCATCATCAATTACAATGTTTTTAATACAACTAGGACAATCCGAAGTAAAAGAAATATATAAGTTATCATTGAACGCCCAATAAACCAAAGCATGGGCTGCCTTATTAGTTGTACGATGAATAAAACTGACAGTGATATGATGATGTTTACGAAGAATGTCCCTCGCTTCTGTCAAACTTTGTGCAAGCATTAATCTTTCATGTATCTCCGATCTCAAGAAATTAACCACATTAGCTGTGTCTCCCTCAATAATCACTCTTCTCCATCCATGATCTAGTGCAAACAAGATTGTCGAATAGAATCTCAATATTCTCAGTCGAACCCACTGCTTCTATAGCATTAGCGCATCCTCCTATAATTATTCCATTGTGATCCCAAACCAATAAACCAATGGCACCATTACCTGTAGAAGTTTGAAACATCCCATCCACTAAGATAGAAATACAACCATTAGGTGGCTTTTTAAAAGTAAGCTTCTTTATGCATTTATATTAAAAAATGTTAAAAAATTAGATTATAAGTTTTAATTCAAAATTTTATACTCTAAATTATATATTTTACAAAATATATTATATTTTAAGTGTTTTTATCTTAAACTTTAAATTTATTTAAAAAAATTAAAAATATATAAATGAAGGTAGACAATTTTCATCCATCCGTTTATAGGTGCAAACACATGAGCAACAACCATTTGATTTCTTGATTATGTGAGGGCACCGAATAAAGCAAATACTTTATATATAGTGTGATTCAACGGGCGCCAATAAATTATTAGCAATTGTTAACATTAGCAACAAGGCAAAAGTGTATGAAAAGAATAAAACCTTGCTCGGATATTCTAATTTCCAATCTCTTTCATTCTTATCTCAGCAACAACCATGGATCAAGAGCAGCCAAAGACACCATATCTGTCCTATCGAAACGGAACAGTTGCAGTTTGCTTCTTCCTTCCGCCAAAGGTCAATTCCGCAGGTATATGGTTAAACCCTGCTAATCCTTCAGAGATTCTCAGGTTTACCTTACCACTTCTGGAGACGCAGCTGCTCTTGATCTTCTCGATCACTCATCTCGTCTACGCCATCCTCAAGCCAATTGGAGTCACATTCTTTGCTTCACAAATGTTTGTACGTCAACTGTTTTATTTCTCTCTGTATATACATATATATTGGTTTTTCTTGCATGGCAAGTAAATGAAAGTGAAATCCTCCCTTGATCTATGACCAGGCCGGCGTAATCTTGGGGCCTGCAATGCTGGGGAGAATAAAAGCATTTGAAGATATATTATTTAAACCGGGATTTGGTTTGGAAATCGTCGAAACTGTGTCGGCCTTTGGTTTCACAATATTTTTGTTTGTAATGGCAGTGAAAATGGACGTGAGGGAGGTGTTTACGTCAACAAGGAGAGCCAAAGTGATAGGACTTGTATCTCTTTTTTGTCCCATAGTGGTTGGTTTAATTGCTTTCCAGAGCCAAAGTGATAAGCTTTGTATCATGGAACGTACCATGGGAACAACCATTGAGTCTCTAACTGCTTTTTCAGTCGTCGCGTGGCTACTCGATGACCTCAAGATTGGAAATTCTGAACTCGGACGATTGGCTCTATCATCGTCCACCGTGAGTAACTTGTGCTCCTTATTTCTAATTAACATGGTTGGTTTATCAAAACATCTGCACCAGTCAATACCATTGTACCTAAAGTATTTAGGGATAACGGTTGTTTTCGTAACCCTTCTTTTCGCTACCGTTCGTCCATTGATGTATTGGATAATTAAAGAAACCCCCGAAGGGAGGCCGATCAAGGGATCGCACATTGTTCTCATCCTGATGATAGCTTCTGGGTGCTCTATATTCACCAACTGGTTCAATCAATCTCCTTTGCTCGGGGCTTTTCTCGTCGGTTTAATTGTTCCCGATGGACCACCTCTAGGATCTGCCCTGGTAGATCAGTTTGATTGCTTTGCCAGAGGTGTGTTTCTGGTAGCCTATGTAACCACAACCACAATGAAAGTGAATCCAAGCAACTTATTTTCTGATCCGGAGAAAGTCAAATTTTCTATTATTTTTATTGTGTCGACATTCCTTGTGAAATTTATATCTTGTTTCATTGCTTCATATTGGGGCATGATGCCCTTCAGGGATGCCACGGCCTTTTCTCTCATTATGAGCAGCAAAGGCGTAGTCGAGTTGCAATATTTCGCCAGTTACAGAGGCATCAAGGTAATCTAAATCGAAAACTCAGATGAATCTCTCAAATCCATTCCATCATTTCTAATTCACCACTAATTTTTCCTGTCAGCTTTTGTCCGAATCGACTTTCAGCATGTTGGTCCTTAACATTCTAGTAAATGCAACTATAATCCCAATCATCGTGAAGTTCCTTTACGACCCTGTTTCTAAAAAGTATGCAGGCTATCAGAAAAGGAACTTGATGCACTTAAAACCTGATGCCGAGCTACGAGTTCTTGCCTGTGTTCATGGCAATGAAAGCGTCCATGCCCTGATAGATGTGCTTGATCTCACATGCCCTACAAAAGAGAGTCCAAATATTATCTATGTCCTTCACCTGATTGAGCTAGTAGGTCGGGATTCCCCGGTCTTTATAGCTCACCAGAAGCACGACAATAAACTCATGAGTTCCCATGAAAACATTCTTGCTTTCAATCAATACGAAGAAAAAAACGAGGGATTGGTCACGGTGAACGCATTCACAGCAATCTCTCTGCCTAAACTCATGCATGAAGATATTTGTACTATGGCACTCGACAATCAAACATCCCTCGTCCTTCTTCCATTCCATAAAAAATGGTCTATCGACGGAACAGTGGTCGAAGAAGAAAACAGTATGATAAGGAACTTGAATTTCAGTGTCCTGCACCGAGCCCCATGCTCCATAGGGATCCTTGTGGACTGTGGCTTACGCAGTTGGAGACAGAAATCGTTGAAGCCGTACACATCCTACTCCATCTGCATGGTCTTCTTAGGGGGAAATGACGATTGGGAGGCTTTAACATTAGCTAAAAGAATGGCCTATGACCCTAGAGTGAAGCTGACCCTGATCCATCTCATTCCCGATCAAGAGCCCGAGAAGGCTATGGACTGGGACATGATGCTGGATGCTGAGATGTTGAAAGAATTTAAGCATAATGAAGGTGGTGACGGTTGCAACGTGACGTATATAGAAGAAATTTCAAACGATGGAAAACAAACTGCAAACGTTATTAGATCGATTACAGATGACTATGACTTAATCATCGTTGGAAGACGTTGTGGGGTGGATTCAGTCCAGACGACAGGTTTATCAGAATGGAGTGAATATCCTGAGCTCGGGGTCATTGGAGACCTCCTTACATCCATGGTTTTAGATAGCAGAGTATCTGTATTAGTTGTTCAACAACAACTCTATGTAGCCTGACGGACTATTAAACACTTTTTGTGGAATTTATATGATTCGGTTGGATGCTTAAAAACATGCTGAATTATCCATCCCATATGATATGTGTCTTTTGTAATCGGTACAAGGAGACGCAAGAGATCGTATCATGATTTTACAATCTTCTACTTCATGATTTGGTTCGCCATTTTTATTTCTTTAAAGCCTTTTTCAGGTCGGATTTCAGAACATTCAAAAGGAACTTTAACCCATTAAACTTTATTTTGCTTGTTTATTATACTGCAAGACTGCCAGCACCAAAACCGAAGGGGACAGATACGGGTGCAAATAGTCCTCTTTCTTATATTTCTTTTAAATCAGAGAGTTTAAGAAATAGGGTTTAGGGTTCAAAGTTAAGGGTTACGATTAAGGTTTAAGGAATTAGAGGTAGGATGTATTTTTTAAGGTATAGTGTTTAGGATATAGGGTTTAGGGTTCAAAATTAAGAATTACGATTAAGGTTTAGAGAATTAAAGGTAGGGTATATTTTTTAAGGTGTAGTATTTAAGATATAGAAAATAAGAGTTAAGATTTAAAATTCATTTCTTAGAAATTTTTAATAAGAGGCATGAAAGTAAACATAATAAAAGACAAAGGAATTTTACTCGACAGAGGTATCCACAGCTGAAAACCGGTGATATCAATATGTACGTTTGAAATCTTGATCTTCTTTCTCTTTCGGGAAAATTACAAATTTAGTACATCAATTATAATTTTTATAAAATAATACTTAATATTATACTTTATTTTGTTTTGATACCCGATCGTTAAAAATTGATATAGATAATGATCTAATTGTTGTGAATAAAATAAAAATAAGAATAAAATAGGAGAACAAATATGAGAGACAAAAGAGAAAGATTTGTATTATATTCTCAAAGTAGGGATGTCTACAATGCTTTCTCCAAAAGTCTATATTTATAGGCATAAGATGGAAACCCTAATTCCAATGGGTATTAAACCGTAATAATAAAGCCTACTAAAGTTTAACTTAATATATGGATATCCACCATAAATAAATATTGATCCTATTTTCTGCCTTATAAAAATATATGTCATGTATGGAAATTATTCGGATTATCCTACTACTGCCTTAAATTTTGTCTTTACAACAATTATAGTTTTATGCAATTTTTTTAAGTATGTTGAATTTTATTGAGACTGCCTCGGCAGCAATATATTCTTCAGCCGCCGCAGCAGTATACACCATTCACCAGACTTGAAATCAGAAAGGTCTCTTAGGATTAGTACTTAGGATTAGACTATGGGCCTGAAAAATCTATAAACATTGTTAGTCTTAGTTGATTTTTAAAAGTTCTTTTCTTTGAAAAGCAATAAGTGTTTAGGCTTAGATTTTAAACTAGAGGTGCCTATCACCGACTCTAGTTTAGTCCATAGAGGTGCCTATCACTGGCTCTAGAACTTAGTCTTTTTCCCACTTACTAGAGGTGCCCGAAATTGGCTCTAGTAAGATTAGTTAACACTTGAGGTGCCCAAAAACTGGCTCAAGCAATATAAGTATATAGCAATATATATTTATATACCAAACAGGGAAAAGGAAAGAAAAATAATTGAAGAAAAATCTTAGTCGGAAGTCTTGAGCTAAAAAAAAGATTAGAACTCAGATAATCAACTTTGGCACAGCTACGCACACATTCACCAAGACTCATAGTCCAGTTCCGAGGAATTCCTAGAACCTAGAAGAGGCCTAGTCAAGAAAGGAATTCTGCCGCGGCAGGCAGGACGGTATATTACTTTAAAATTCCTTACTTAAATTTATCTTTTGCATTGCTTGAGGACAAGCAATAGTTCGAGTTTGGGGGTGTGATGAGTGCCCAAAAGTCCTCATTTTTATATCAATTTCCTACTCGATTATTGTTAATAAAGGACAAATTTAATGGCAATATTGGATAATTCTGCTTATTTCCATATTTCAGCATCCCAATACTCAATTCATGAATTTATCTATTATTTAGCATAAAACAGATGCATTTGATGGTTTTCTTTCTTAGACAGGAAACTGCATCATAGGAATTGCCAAACAAGAAGATGGAAGCTGGAAGCCAAAACTGGAATGTAGATTAATACCTGCCTCAGCAGCACTTGAAGGCCGCGGCAGCACATGAAGAGCAAATGTCGATATGATAGGCGATCTGAAGAGAAAAATAAGGTTGACGTTTTAAGACAAGCGGCTACGAAATCGGAGCTGGAAAACACACGAAAAGTCAAGGTCAAAGGCCACGTGGGAAAAGAATCCTTATAAGAATAAATTTGGAAATAAAATAAATATCTTTTATTTATGTACTTAACTTGTGTTTTACTCCAAGTTGTATTCCTACTTTGGAAAGGTTTGCCCTAGACCAAACCTATATAAACCATAGCATATGTAGAGAGAAGATAGCTTGAAATCAAGTGTTCATAGAAAACCCTAAACTCCTCCATCGTCCCCTTGGGGTTTAGGTTAGTTTGTGGAGTAGTTGTGGAAGAAAATTGTACTTTGCTTTCTTGTTTCATGCAATAAAATATCAAGGTTTGCTTATTCTTTGTCATTCCTTGTTCTTGCATCCAAGCTAGAGAGAGAAGTTTATGAGTAATCCATTTATCCAATATCGAGAGAGTTAGATTCACGAAAGGAATAAGTACGGTGTTTCAATCGGGAAACACCAACTCGGCCTAGAGATAGGTTAAGAGTTTCAGCGGCTAAAAGAAGTATGGGATTGGTTGGTGATTATAATTGATTCACGCCGAGAGATATCATCAAGGACTGGTCATCAATAGTACTTTGACTTAGAGATAAGCGGAGTCATCAAAGGACACTTTGCCGAACTTTGGTAAAGTCTACCTAAGAGCAAGAGATTGTCGCGGCGGACGTAATCCTTCATTGCCGAGGCAGTAAAACTGCAGTGCTGCCGAGGTAATGTTATATAATTGCATGAGACAGAAACAAGTCAATTGAACTCACACTACGAAGCACTCTAACCTGCCCTACTTTTCCATCCTTGATTTCTTGATCATTTATCTTTATTGCTTTAATTAGTTTCCTTAGTTATAATCCAACTCAATTATCCGTGTCTTTACTTTTCCATTGTACAGGAAGAATAAATTGCGTAAGTAAAGCCAATCCTTGTTGGTTCGACATCTTAAATACTACAATCTAAAAAAGGTGGATGGACGAATGCTTCATCATAAAAGCAGGACTGTCTAGCCTCCATCAGATTTGGCGCCGTTGCTGGGAATACTTAATGATGAAGGGTCGAAAGTCCTGCTTTTATGATGAAGCATTCATCCTTCCACCTTTTTTCAGATTGTAGTATTTAAGATGTCGAACCCACGAGGATTGGCTTTACTTACGCAATTTATTCTTCCTGTACAATGGAAAAGTAAAGACACAGATAATTGCGTTGGATTATAACTAAGGAAACTAATTAAAGCAATAAAGATACATGATCAAGAAATCAAGGATGGAAAAGTGGGGCAGGTTAGAGTGCTTCGTAGTGTGGGTTCAATTGACTTGTTTCTGTCTCATGCAATTATACAACACTGCCTCGGCAACAATGCAGTTTTAATGCCTCGACAATGAAGGATTACGTCCGCCGCGACAATCTCTTGCTCTTAGGTAGACTTTACCAAAGTTCGGCAAAGTGTCCTTTGATGACTCCGCTTATCTCTAAGTCAAAGTACTATTGATGACCAGTCCTTGATGATATCTCTCGGCGTGAATCAATTATAATCACCAACCAATCCCATACTTCTTTTAGCCGCTGAAACTCTTAACCTATCTCTAGGCCGAGTTAGTGTTTCCCGATTGAAACACCGTACTTATTCCTTTCGTGAATCTAACTCTCTCGATATTGGATAAATGGATTACTCATAAACTTCTCTCTCTAGCTTGGATGCAAGAACAAGGAATGACAAAGAATAAGCAAACCTTGATATTTTATTGCATGAAACAAGAAAGCAAAGTACAATTTTCTTCCACAACTACTCCACAAACTAACCTAAACCCCAAGGGGACGATGGAGGAGTTTAGGGTTTTCTATGAACACTTGATTTCGAGCTATCTTCTCTCTACATATGCTATGGTTTATATAGGTTTGGTCTAGGGCAAACCTTTCCAAAGTAGGAATACAACTTGGAGTAAAACACAAGTTAAGTACATAAATAAAAGATATTTATTTTATTTCCAAATTTATTCTTATAAGGATTCTTTTCCCACGTGGCCTTTGACCTTGACTTTTCGTGTGTTTTCCAGCTCCGATTTCGTAGCCGCTTGTCTTAAAACGTCAACCTTATTTTTCTCTTCAGATCGCCTATCATATCGACATTTGCTCTTCATGTGCTGCCGCGGCCTTCAAGTGCTGCTGAGGCAGGTATTAATCTACATTCCAGTTTTGGCTTCCAGCTTCCATCTTCTTGTTTGGCAATTCCTATGATGCAGTTTCCTGTCTAAGAAAGAAAACCATCAAATGCATCTGTTTTATGCCAAATAATAGATAAATTCATGAATTGAGTATTGGGATGCTGAAATATGAAAATAAGCAGAATTATCCAATATTGCCATTAAATCTGTCCTTTATTAACAATAATCGAGTGAGAAATTGATATAAAAATGAGGACTTTTGGGCACTCATCACACCCCCAAACTCGAACTATTGCTTGTCCTCAAGCAATGCAAAAGATAAATTTAAGTAAGGAATTTTAAAGTAATATACCGTCCTGCCTGCCGCGGCAGAATTCTTTTCTTGACTAGGCCTCTTCTAGGTTCTAGGAATTCCTCGGAACTGGACTATGAGTCTTGGTGAGTGTGTGCGTAGCTGTGTCAAAGTTGATTATCTGAGTTCTAATCCTTTTTCTAGCTCAAGACTTCCGACTAAGGTTTTTTTTCAATTATTTTTTCTTTCCTTTTCCCTGTTTGGTATATAAATATATATTGCTATATACTTATATTGCTTGAGCTAATTTTTGGGCACCTCAAGTGTTAACTAATCTTACTAGAGCCAATTTGGGGCACATCTAATAAGTTGGAAAAAGACTAAGTCCTTGAGCCAGTGATAGGCACCTCTATAGACTAAACTAGAGCCGGTGATAGACACCTCTAGTTTAAAATCTAAGCCTAAGCCCTTATTGCTTTTCAAAGAAAAGAACTTTTAAAAATCAACTAAGACTAGCAGTGTTTATAGATTTTTCAGGCTCATAGTCTAATCCTAAGTACTAATCCTAAGAGACCTTTCTGATTTCAAGTATGGTGAATGGTGCATACTGCTGCGGCGGCTGGAGAATATATTACTGCCGAGGCAGTATCAATAAAATTCAACATACTTAAAAAAAATTGCATAAAACTATAATTGTTGTAAAGACAAAATTTAAGGCAGTAGTAGGATAATCCGAATAATTTTCATACATGGCATATATTTTTATAAGGGAAAAAATAGGATCAATATTCCCCCAAACTCGAGGGATGCATTGTCCTCAATGCATGTATCTGAGCATAAGGCAACAATAAAAGACAAGATAAAAATTAAGAGACAAGGAAAAGATAAACCAATATTTATATGTCGCGTCTTAGCCTCTTCTGTATCCCAAGGGTCATCAGTTTGGGTGGAGTTTGTTGAGAAAGAAACTAAAAACTGCACTAGAAAACAATAATGAAGAAGTATGAAATAAAACGGGGTAGATTAAGTTTTAGGGACACAAACCCGCCGTCACTTGCATTTGGGTGGCCAACCGCCTTGGCCATTTCTTAGGTGGGACGGTGAGCTTGATTTCAGGGCCGTTTTATGTGCTCCATGACTTCTCCTTCTTGGATTTCCTTCCTAAAAAAATAACTCAAACATAATTAAACTTATTTCCTAAGGAAAAATAAATCAAAAATAATTAAACTAATTTCCTAAGATAGTAGTGCAAGAAAATAAAAAGGAAAGTTGGAATCGCCAATCCCCGGCAACGGCGCCAAATCTGATGGAGGCTAGAAAGTCCTGCTTTTATGATGAAGCATTCGTCCATCCACCTTTTTCAGATTGTAGTATTTAAGATGTCGAACCCATGATGATTAGCACTACTTATGCAATTTATTCTTCCTGCACAATGAAAAAGTAAAGACACAGATAATTGAGTTGGATTATAACTAAGGAAACTAATTAAAGCAATAAAGATAAATGATCAAGAAATCAAGGATGGAAAAATGGGGCAGGTTAGAGTGCTTCATAGTGTGTGTTCAATTGACTTGTTTCTGTCTCATGCAATTATACAACACTGCATTGGCAGCACTACAGTTTTACTGCCTCGGCAATGAAGGATTACGTCCGCCGCGGCAATCTCTTGCTCTTGGGTAGACTTTACCAAAGTTCAGAAAAGTTTCCTTTAATGACTCCGCTTATCTCTAAGTCGAAGTACTGTTGATGACCAGTCCTTGATGATACCTCTCGGCGTGAATCAATTATAATCACCAACCAATCCCACACTTCTTTTAGCCGCTGAAACTCTTAACCTATCTCTAGGCCGAGTTAGTGTTTCCCGATTGAAACACCGTACTTATTCCTTTCGTGAATCTAACTCTCTCAATATTAGATAAATGGATTACTCACAAACTTCTGTCTCGAGTTTGGATGCAAGAACAAGGAATGACAAAGAATAAGTAAACCTTGATATTTTATTTCATGAAACAAGAAAGCAAAGTATAATTTTCTTCCACAACTACTCCACAAACTAACCTAAACCCCAAGGGGACGATGGATGAGTTTAGGGTTTTCTATGAACACTTTATTTCGAGCTATCTCCTCTCTACATAGGCTATGGTTTATATAGGTTTGGAGTAAAACACAAGGTAAGTACATAAATAAAAGATATTTATTTTATTTCCTAGTTTATTCCTATAAGGATTCTTTTCCCACGTGGCCTTTGACCTTGACTTTTCGTGTGTTTCCCAGCTCCGATTTTGTAGTCGCTTGTCTTAAAACGTCCACCTTATTTTTCTCTTTAGATCGCCTATCATATGGACATTTGCTCTTTAGGTGTTGCCGCGACCTTCAAGTGCTGCCGAGGCAGGTATTAATCTGCATTCCAGTTTTGGCTTCCAGCTTCCATCTTCTTGTTTGGCAATTCCTATGATGCAGTTTCTTGTCTAAGAAAGAAAACCATCAAATGTATCTGTTTTATGCCAAATAAATATAGAAATAAGCAGAATTATCCAATATTGCATTAAATTTGTCCTTTATTAACAATAATCGAGTGGGAAATTGATATAAAAATGAGGACTTTTGGGCACTCATCAAATATATTCATAACACCCCCTTGGATATCCATGAAGATAATGTGCTTCATTAAAACCTTACTAAGATAAAAACCATGTGGGAAAAAAATTCTTAGTAAAGGAAAAAGAGTACACATATCTTTGATACGCATAACATGTTGCCTCATTAAAAATCTTACCAGGAAAACCCATTAGGACAAAATCTTGGTTAAGGGAAAAAGAGTGCAACACGTATTTACTCCTCCTCATAAAAATATCACGTAAGATCTTTGAATCTTCATAATTCAATATTGAGTACAATCTTCAAATGTTGAAGTAGATTATGTACTGGTGGATAAATCTTCCAATTATTACTTGAAATGATTCATTGAATACTATTCTTCTAAATATCATGAGGGACGAAACTTTAAGAAATATGTTTCATTTTATCACATTTGATGTATCCACCTTGAGATATAAATTTTCGCATTATCTCTACACAAGATAGCTTGCATCTTATCTTGTGAAAGAAATTCACATATCTTCAAGATATGTTTAGCCAAACACATATTTCGGCTTTGACTAATGCATACAATTATTTAAAGGTAATAATATCGTAACATTTAAATAATATTTCTGGAACAACTAAGATACAATGCTTCCAGATCAAATAATGTATATATTGTGCTTTTAGACCAAGAATATCATTATCTTTTTCTCGAGGGTGGAATGGATCGTTTACATTAAGAGACATAGCAACCATAATGGTGATCAATGAATATGCGTTATGCTTGTATGTCGATTGATGCACAAGGATTTGAGGAGATCTTTTCATGAGTCTCAACGATATTCAAATCATCGATATACACAGCAATAAAAATTCAGAGCTAAACCTCTTAATAAAAATGCTCTGGGAAATAATTCATATAACATTATGCTAATAAGTATTCAATGAGGCGATTATACAAAATACGCCTAAATTGTTTCAAGCCATAAAAAAGATATTTTCAATATGATTGAATAATGTTATCGAGAACTTGAATTAACTGCTTATGGCAATCTAAATGTTTCCGTAAGTTTCTTGTAAATATTACTATCAAGAGGCCCATTCAAATAGGATGTAACAACATTCATTAGGCAGAAACTGAGTAATTTTATTTATTGCTAGATTGATCAAAATCTAAAAGTAGTTGCATCCACCACCGAGGAATATATTTTCCTCATAATCAATTTCACGTCTTTATGAGATTCCTTGTGCAACAAAATGAGCCTATATCTCATGATTTCCCCTTTTATTTCTCTTTCTCACAAAGGCTCATTTATATCCACGAGCTTTAAACATTTAAATGTACGGGTTATAGGCCCAAATACTTCTCTTTTCGAAAGAGATTTTTGTTTCGTCTCAATTGCCTCTTTCATGTTGGCCAATCGTTTCTTTGTTTACATTGTCCAATTGACAATGATTCATGATCCACATCATCAAATAAAATCTCTAGTGATATATTGTATGTAAATATATTAACGACGTCAATTTAATTTCAGTTCCACTTATTACTAGACATGACATAATCTATTGAGATCTCTTTATCATCAGGTACCTGATTCATGTCATTGTCTCTGATGGAGACCTTTTAATCTCTTCTTTAGATTTTCATAATTCATTGATTCCTCGATCAAACCATCATAAAATATAACTCATTTTCTTTTTTCGAGGATTTCTTATCTTTGGAACTTACTTGTCTACTACGCTTCAAGCGTAAGTTAGACTCATTAATAACTAGAGTTTGTCCTTCCAGGGCATCAAATTTAATCGAAGCATTTATAGCTGGTATACGTGACTTAGTCACTCTTTAAGGGTCAACAAAATCATCTCACAATTGATTTGCTAAATGAATTATCCTTTGAACTTATAGTTCATATTGTGTAGTACGTGGATCAAAATGAGAAAATGATAATTCGTTCCACCTTTTTTTTCCTAGCTATTTATTTTCTCCCCCTAATGTTGGGTAAACTAACTCATTAAAATGATAGTCAGTAAATCTGATTCTAAATAAATTCCCTATTAGAAGCTCAAGATATTTAAATCTGATATATATTCCCAACAAAACTCATCTTTGTGCGTTTTGGTAGAACAATTAGAACATATATCGCACATTAAAAATCTAAGATGAGAAATATTTGGTTCCATACCAAAAACCATTTGTAATGGGGAGAGCTTATAATAATTTGTTGGCTTGATGCGAATTAGTGATACTACATGTAAAATTATATATCATCAATATTATCAAGACCGATTGTCTTTATAAGATAATTTGGAAAATGCGCTCGTAATTTATCAACCGAGAAAATAGCCTCGTAAACACCAAGTTTGCGAGTTAATAACAAAGATACATATAACCATCTAGTCGATGCATCAATAAAAATCGTAAAATATCTAGATGGTCTTTAAGAAAGGTGTATGGACCCATATATATCACCTTGTATCCATTCCAGAAAATTAATAGATTTACACTTTATCTTAGCTGTTGATGATTAAAAAATCAAATTGCTTTCATAGCAAGTATCACATGAAAAATTACCATGAAGAAAATCTTAGTTCTTCAATAAATGACCACATGAAAAATTACCATAAAGAAAATCTTAGTTCTTCAATAAATGACCACATGAAAGTATCAGTAAATTTTTGCATCATAATTGAACCGGGATGGTCTAACTGGTCATGCCAAATAAAATTATCTGTAAACATCTAGTTTACAATAGCATGAGTTTCAATTTGTACTAATTCTTATGTAGTACAATATGAATGATAGTGCATGTAATCTTGGCCAAAATTTCCTTATTGCCTTGAGTTATACTCGTAATATTGAGATAGTCAACATCCCCTTGACTAATATTCTCAATATATTTATGCAAATATCTTTAAAATTCAATAAGTCTCTTTGCGACTTTGACGAGCATAATGCATTGCAAATATGAGATAAAGTCTCATTTGGCAATAACATATTTGCTCAATTTGAGCCTTCTATGATAATAGTACTTCCGGATATAGTATTAATATTATTCCCTTGCATTTAAAATGGGAAAATATGCATAATTATACATATTTTAATATGTGTTTTATTTCATTCACTTCGGGGAATGAAAAATATGTGCTCTGTACCATTCACTTTGGGGAATGGAAAATATTAAATATAGTACATTATATCAAATCGGTTATCTATCAAAGATAAACTCTCAAAAGCTCTTCCGAAACATTGATATTTTAGTACTTTGAGATATAGTACTCACATTTTTCCTTGTATTTAAATGGGAAAATATTTCTTATGCTTAAATAGTATGAGTACTTGAATTGTCTGCTAAGCATAAATAGTCACAATTCATTGTATATTTTATTCTGGAAATAATAATATTCTTCAAAGGATAAATTAATATAAAGCGTAAATAAATAACATTTAATGTAAATTAACATAAAACGTAAATAAATAATATATAAAATAAATAAATAGCAAATAAAAATAAATTAACATAAAAAAATAAATAAATATCAATTATTTCTTTTAGATGTTATAAGGGAAATAAAATAAATGGTGAATTATTCTCTTGAAGGACTATGAGAAAATTAATAATATCCAATTGAGTTGGATCAACAACGCCATATTTATTTTTGCAATAAAGAAATTTTTTTATATTTTCTTTCATTTATTATTCATGATTACAGAAAAAGTCCATAATACTTCGGCGTTTGAAAAGTACGAGATCGATAGTTTATACCATCACATTGATAACATAAAGATTTTAATATGATCTCTATCATTTTTGTCATCTTTATAATTCCACTTGTTATGGATGTAAATATTCTCAAAATAATCATCTTATTCATGCCTATGTTATGATCTCAATCATGACCACAATTACTAATGTGACATTTATTCTTTCCACTATAAAATATCACATTCATTTTAGGGAATGGAGCAGAGACTAATAGGTATTTAAAACCTTTTCATGTTATTGTGTCTGTAAGACAACATTAATGTGTGAAAAGTGGAATATGTTTTTCTAACATATCCTCATCAATGATACTCTGACAGATAATTGAATTTTATTCACCAACCCTATAGTGAATTATCACGTTTGCATTCACTTTAAGGAATGAAACAAATTTAATAATTGCATGGAGTAAACATCATGCTTCCATTCACTTCAAGGAAAGCCTCCCATAAAAATTCTTGGATCAAGACAATTTTCGTAACTTGAGCTTGGGAGAAGTCTATAGTTGAGTTTTTCGACATAAAAATATTGCTTCCAAGCAAATATAAACTTTATAACATTCATACTATTACATAGTAATTGATCTACCAATATATATACAATACATATAAGGAAAAAAAATTTAATTCTCATACGCGGCGTTGTTAAACCAGTCCACAAGGTCCTTTAAAAAGAACCTCTTTTGAGACCAGTAGCCTCGCAGAACGGGATGTCTAGCCAATATACTCGGATTAAATCAACATAACAAAAACATATTAATTAATCAAAGTTTTAATATTTTTTCTGATATCATGTAATACTTAGAACATGTTTAAAACATAAACTTTCATCATCATAATAAAATAAACAAATATTGGTTATAAAAAAAATCTCAAGTTAAATAAGTAAAACATACCGGACATTCCACTAATTTGAATATATGGTAGATTTATTTACCAATATCTTGCTAAAAAAATTTTCGGGAATTTTCGAAAAGAACCACAGTAATAGATCCACTTTATTGTTACACAAACACCAAATAACCAATGATTTTCAAAAATTAAAAATCAAGTTAAAAATTAAGAGAGAAAAATAATCAATAATTAAAATACAATAAAGGGAGAAGAACATATCTTTGATTCATGCTAGTAATAAATTCTTTTCAATAACTCCTTTCAGATTTGAACGATAAATACCTCCGCTGGTTAGAGTCTCGTGTTGATAACGTGTTGTGAATAAAATAAAAATAAGAATAAAATAGGAGAACAAAGATGAGAGACAAAAGAGAGAGATTTGTATTATATTCTCAAATTAGGGTTGTCTACAATGCTTTCTCGAAAAGTCTGTAACCCCTAAAATTAACCTAATTTCTTAGATTGAAAGTTAGGGTTTACATTACTAAATCTTGTTTCGCAAGTTAGGTTTTTATAAAAATTAAAATAGTAAAAATTTAGATAAATTATTAAATAATTTAAAATTTAAAATTTTGAAAATAATTTTACATAAAAACAATTAATTATTCAACCCTTACATTTAATAACATAAAATATTTTGAAATCCGAAATAAATTCCAAAATCCAAAGTTCGATACATAATAATAAAATATCCGGAATAAATATGATTACTCTGAAATCTAAATAACATACATAAAAGTTCTGAAAATCAGGAACCTCTAAGTACCGTATGAAGCCTACGTCTGAGATCTGAAACAGGAAACTGAGAGGGCGTAAACTAGGGAGCCTAGTATGTCTCTAGTGTGTAGATAAACAGGATCACAAAACAGAATAATGCAGATGATATAGTGAATGCATGAAATGCGCCCAACACTGAACACCCTCAGAAGAGTAGGTTCCCCATGAACCACTCTAACACCATCACACCAACAGAAGTGGAAACTCGACCCGTAGGTGGAGCCACTGATCAGAAGTGGTATCGCGACCCGTAGATGGAGCCACTGAACAGAAGTGATCATGTCACTAACTTCCCCGTACATACAATTCAACCAAATGTAATGTTATATGCAGATACAGGATCAGAATGCATGCCTAATAATCTAACAGGAGGCGTGCATGGCAATTTTAGAATCAGAAATGAAATTACAGGATGATGTATGATCATACAGAATTTTTAACAGAAACTACACACACAATAATAACAGAGTTTAACAGAATAGAACACACCTGAAGCAAAAGACTCAACGTCGAGAGTGGAGTCTACTGGACTCGGCTCTACCACTAGATCGAGCGGGTGTAGAGTCTACGAATAACAAAATATGTCAGACACACTACTATTACACTAAACCGGTAAAATACACTAAACAAAGTTAAACTGAAAACTCACGTGCGTGTCCCGAATGCTGATGAACAGGAGGTCGTCTAGGAGGAGGAGGAGGCAGTTGCTCAGGGTCGGAATCTACGTCACTTGAACCAAATAGAAACCATTTCAGAATCCAATAACGATAACTTCCAGACAAGCATTCAAACTTAAAAGAACTAAAATAACACTTTGGGTTCAAATTTTGAAAAAAGGATTGCACCATCAGACTCAGGACGTCAAAAAACATAAAGTGGGATTGGGTCAGAAAAAGTCAATGCTGACGTCAACAGATGACGTCAGCGGGTCACGGGTTGATCGGGTCGGGCCGATCATGGGCTGGGACAGATTTTCCCGCGAAAATCTAACCCAGATTTTCCGGAAAAGTCTGGAAAAATCCAGATTCCCCCAAGCCTAAATTCTCCAGATTTTTGATACTTTTATTCCTCGGATTCGATCTGAAATCGATTCAAACACTCCTTCACCCGAACTGAATGCAAAACAATACCTAAACCTATTTAAATCTGGATTAAACATAAACTCGCTAGAACACTCTTCATCTTATCGAAACCAACTCCTCTAAACTTCCATTCAACTACATATCGAACCAAAACCAGAAGCAAACCACTAAAAACGAAACATAAATGAAAAGGAAGCAAGATTACTGAATCCAGGCTTACCAACAAACTGATCGACCACACCAAAGGCTGAAGTTTGAACGAAAGAGGTTCAACATGCCAAACACTGATTTTCAGAGGAATCAAAAGAAAGGATTTCGGTTTGATTTCCACAAATGAGAATCAATTAATCCTGAAATAAACATGATTTAATTGAGAAATAATCTCTCTGAAGTAACTCAAAAACGGGAAAGGAGGAAAAAGTTACCATAGAGAAATGGGAATATTACCCAATAAAGGTCTAGACATTTCAGAAATTATAATTAAGCTTACAAACTTTTAGATTTTATAATTAAGTCACAGAAAAATCTCCAAATGTTAGGTTTTTTAAAATAGGGATTTAGGATTTAAAATGGGAAAAAATTGGGGTGTGACAAAGTCTATATTTATAGGCATAAGATGGAAACCCTAATTTCAATGGGTATTAAACCCTAATAATAAAGCCCACTAAAGTTTAACTTAATACATTGATATCCACCATAAATAAATATATTCATAACGCTAATTTGATATAATCATAGTTTTAGTACAAAACACATATTTGATCAATTTAGTCTAAATCAATCAATTTAAAACATCATATTAATTTTGATTGAATTTTGTTTAATCTCTTTTTCACTTATGGTATTCTCATCAATATCCTAATTGGTAACTTTAGGTCTTCCAATAGACCTTGTATTAGTCCCTATTGATCTATAAATTTTGGGTAAATTACTCCAGTGACCACCCAACTAATTGAGGATACCTATTTTGTTCACTCAACTAACAAACTCGTCAATCATGTAACCTAACTTTTAAATATTACCTATTTGTGTCACCGTCGTTAAAATTATAACAGACAAAGTTAACAGAAATGACGCGGTTGTTAAATAAAATCTGTAAAATTACATATTTAATACCTATAATCTATTTATTATTTCAATTTAATCTTAATTTTAAATTAATAAACAAAATTAACTATCTAATCTAATAATGACACGTGTTATCAGGAGATTAGTTGATTAATTTTATTTATTAATTTATTTTTATTTATTATTTAATATATTATTTAATATATAAAATTAAATCTAATTCCTAAAATATAAAATTAAAATATTGAAATAGGATAGAAAATTTTAAGTTACTGAAAAACTGTATTCATATACATCTCCTAGAGTAACTACTTCATTTTCTGGAATTGTTGGGATGATTTTTTTAACTATTGTTGAGACAACTAACAGTTTCGCCTCTAGTGGTTTCTTTTAACTTTCTATTTTTATGTTACCACCTTTAAGGTAAGAATCCTGACTGTCAAGGTATTTGTTGCCACGACAGAAATTGTCAAGGCATGCTTGGTTATTATTAAGACGGGAATCTAGGTTACTGTCGAGGCAGATTATTTTAGCATTGAAAGTGAATTGAGTAGTTTCATGTATCATCTGATAGTCATTTGGTTCATCAAGATGCTTGAGGGCTCTAAAAACATTAGTTTTCACTTATTGATCGTTCACCTTAATGATCAGCTTTCCTTTTTCATATTCGATCAAAGTTCGTCTAGTATCCAAAAATGGTCTTTCTAGGATTATTGGAGCATGTTCATCTACCTCACAATCAAAAATTAAAAAATCATCAGAGAAAATATATTTATCCTCTGTTATTAGTATGTCTTTAATTTTTCCTTTTAGTTGCACGTAAGAGAAAACAACTAATTATAGCATGAATGTTGTTGGTTTCCCATACACGATGCCTAGATTCAAGGAATACCGATTTGGGCATCAAATTGATGTTTGACCCAAATCACAGAAGACTTTACCAACATATTGATCTCTTATTAAACATGGTGTCGTGAATCCGTTGGGATTCTTTCTTTTTGACGGTGTGCGATTGTGTAAGATGATAACGTATCCTTCTATTGCGGTGAAAATCTCAAATTCCCATATCCTATTCATCTTTGAGATTATATACTTGATGAACTTATCATATTTGGTTATCTTTAATGCCCTAAAAATGGTCTTAGAAGTTAGTGAACCGGTTTTGTCGGTTTAGCCTAGTTCGAGATTAAATACTTAAAAATTAGTTATGAATCAAAATAATTATGGAAAATATCATAAAATTCTTATTTAATATATATTTCAATTAGTTCAAATCAATTTTTAAAATTGAACCTTAAATCCCTAAGATTTTGAAATTAGTGACTATTTTGTAAAAATTGAAAACTTGATGACAATTTCATAAACTAAGCAAAAACTTTGAATCTTTAATGGTCTTTGATCCAATTGTAATACTAGTTAATTTAGGACTTCTAAGGTCCTATTTTAATAACTCATAACGCATAATTTTTAATAAATAACTCAAATTACTTAATTTTTAATTCCTAAAAACTTATTTTTATATCATAAACATAATCTTATTTTTAATATTTCGGTTTCTACTCTTCTAAGCATTCAATCCATCATATTTTCAAATTTAAACGCCAATATTTTTAATAAAAATTCATTTGGTTAATTCTTTATATTTTCTTCTTTAAAATCTCTTCTTTTTCCTTTTGTTTTACTTGCTTTTAAACCTTGGAAGGGGGTTGGATCAATTTTGGAAGTGAGAATCATTCAAAACTCTGAAATCTAAATTTATTTAATGAAATTACTAAGTTCTTGGTTGATTGTAACAATCTTTAAAATCTTGAATCAATAAAATCGGTTTTCTTTATAAAAATTCTATTGTTTTCTTGAATTTCATTCAAGAGTTTTAAATGAATGTTTTTTATGCCTAAATACATGAATCTTGAAGTGTTTAGATTTAATTAAGATGAATTTTAAGTATCTAATCTCGTACATAAGGTTTATGTGGTGTTTGAAGAGGTTTTCGGTTAAGTTTTATGGGGTTGTCATATATTTATCCGAATTGGAGGATATTTGGATACATCTTGATGCACTAAAACCTCTGGTTTTGATTTTTGAATCAGGTATATATTAAGGAAACAAGTTTGAAGGTGATCGGACAAGCCAAATCATTTTTTGGTGGCTTGGCGAGCAAGTTTTGGTAAATCGGTGAGTGGATTTTGAGGGTTGTCTATACGAAAATGTTTTAAAAGTATTTTCAAAGGTTTGGGATTGAAGGGAAGGTTTGAAAAACCACCCTAAACTCGGAAGTAAATTTAAAGTATTGCTTTTTTAAAGGTTCCCATATTATGTCTTGTTTTTACTATGTTTAGTCATGCTCGTGTTATACTTGTGCATATGTGAATATTGATAAATACTTTTAAAACACTGTCGTATGCGAGTTATCGAAGGAGTGTCGATACATAATCTAAATGATATTTTTTGAAGGAGTTATCGATAAATACTTTTGAATCAGGTCTATATCAAGGAGAACAAGTTTGAAGGTGATCGGACAAGCTGAATCGTGTTTTGGTGGCTTGGCGAGAAAGTTTCGGTAAATCGGTGAGTGGATTTTGAGGGTTGTCTATATGATATTGTTTTAAAAGTATTTTCAAAGGTTTGAGATTTTAGAGAAGGTTTGAAAAAACTCTCTATACTCAGATGTATGTTTAAAGTATTGCTTTTTTAAAGGTTCCCACATTATGCCTTGTTTTTACTATGTTTAGTCATGCTCGTGTTATACTTTTTTACATGTGAATATGCATGTAATCCCCACGACTCGTTCTAGACACCACTCGAATCGAATAGGTTACACGGGGAACACCCCGATAAACAATGTAACACCCCAAAAATGGGCTTAGAAGTTAGTGGGCCGGTTTAACCGATTAAGCTTAGTTCGGGATTAAATACTTAAAAATTGATTTTTAATCAAAATAAATTGTGGAAAATATTCTAAAATTCTTAATTTAATTATATATTAATTAGGTAAAATCAATTTTGATAATTGACCCTTAAATCCTTAAGATTTTAAAATTAGTGGTTATTTTGTAAAAATTGAAAACTTGAGGACAATTTTATAAACTAAGCCAAACATTTTATCTTTGGGGTAATTTGATATAATCCTAATCCTAGTTGATCTAAAACTTTAAAGAGTCTATATAAACAACCTTTAATCTTTTAACCTAAGTAATCAAAATTATCTAATTTTGATCCAAACCCCAAAAATTTACTTTTAAAAATATCCCTTCTTTAAATTTCAGTTTCTTGTTCTCAAAGGCAGACTCTTCATCATATTTTCAAGTTAAATAACTATTCTTTTTAATAAAAAAATTTTGTTTTATTTTCCTATATTTTTCTTCTTCAAAATCTCTTCGTTTTTTTCGGTTTTACTTGAAAAACTCTATTTTTGTATCAAGGTTTAAACCCTTCTTTAAATTTCAGTTTCTTAATTCAAAAAAAAATATTCTTAATCATATTTTCAAAGGTAAAAACCAATCTTTTCAATAAAAAATTGTTTGATTAATTCTTTATATTTTCCTCATCAAAATCTCTTCGTTTTTCTACGGGTTTTCTAGTTTTTAAACCTTTGAAGGGGTAACATCAATTTTGGAGGTGAGAATCATTCAAAACTCTGAAACCTAAAGTTATTTAATGAAATTAGTAAGTTCTTGGATGACCGATACAATCTTTAAAGTCTTGAATCAATAAAATCGGTTTTCTTGATAAAAATCTCATTGTTTTTTTTTATTTTCGTTCAAGGGTTTTCCATGGATGTTTTTGATACCAAAATAAATGAATAAGATGGCTTTTAAGTATCTAATCCCGGACATAAGGTTTATGGTGTGTTTGAAGAGGTTTTTGGTGAGTTTCGGTTAGGTTTTATGGTGTTTTTAGGGGCTGTCATGTATTGGTCCGACTTGAGAGATATTTGGGTGTGTTATAATGTAATAAAATCTCTTTTTTTATGTTTGAATTAGTTTAAGAGGTAGAGGAAAAAGTTTGAGGGAGATCGGAAAGCCGAATAATGTTTTCGGGTGACTTGTCGAGTAAGTTTCAATAAATTGGTGAGTGATTTTGAGAGTAGGCTACTTCGACAGTGTTTTAAATCTGTTTTTCAAAGGTTTTGGGGGTGTAGGGAAGGTGTTAAAAACATCCCTATAATCTGGAGTAAGTGTTTTAAGTTTTGCTCTCTTGAAAATCTCATATTGTGCCTTTCTTTACTATGTGTTTTGTCATGTTCATGTTTTAATGGTGCATAAGAGATTATGCACGTGATTAGATGCTAATGATACTATTTTTTATAATATTTTTATTCTCTCATGGTTTTGTTTTCAAAATTTGATAAAAAAAAAAAGGTTTTATCGGTTTTTGCACTTGATGCACGTATTGATGGGAGGCATAAGTCGTGATTCACAGTTTTGTTCTAAAACTTGAGCACCGTGTCTTGTTTTAGTATAGGTATTGAAGATGATGAAACGTGGATAAGTTTATCGATCAATAGGATGTGAGTGCACTATAATTAAAATGTGTACGTGTATAAATGCCTTGGTGATACATTAAGTTAATACTTGCATTGTGATATATGTATTGTATTACATGTAAGTGTTGCTTATCCCGGAAGATAAGGTGTTTTTTCATGATTGATTTTATTCCATCATGAGTTTGATTAGGAGATTAGCCTTCACACGTGATATGAGTAGCGGTAGGCTCTCATATGTGGCATGTTGGCGATTGGCCTCATGCCTGTCGTTATCTTTTATCCTAACGTTTAGTGATAGTCTAAATGGTTCACTAATACCAATATGATGTTATGAGCAAGTATGTTTCTTAATTGAATGGTATTTTCAATATAGCTTTGCTATAAGCATGTAAGACTTGAGTGATGCTCAATGAGCATGTGTTTTCAAAAGTATTTGAAAATAGTTTTGTGGCTTATGCCATGGATACTTGATGTTTTTCATGTTGTTGGCATTGATAGACATGTAATTATTTTATGAATTGAACATAACATGTTTTTATAAAACTTTGGCTTTTATGGGCTGCATTGCAAGTTGTTTTACTTATTTTTTTAAATTTTCACTCACTAAGCTTTTGCTTAACCACTCCCCTTTACTTACAATGCAGATAAATAAGTGATTAGGTGCAAACAAGAAGCAAGGAAGTTGAGTAACTATTTATATTTTCTTAGGCTAAAGTATGTTTTGAATTCAATTTAGAACCTTAAAGTAGATGAGAGCAATGAAGCACTGTTTTGATATGTTTATTTGGATATTATTTATTACATTGTTTTGTTTTAAAGTATTTATGAAGAAATCCATGATGAATTTGAAATATGTTTACCTTGATGAATATTATTTTGAATTCATATTAAGAACGTGGAACTAGGATGATTTGCATCTAGAAAACTTGAATCTATGATGTGGTTATTTAGGTTGGAATGCATCTAGCTAATATGTCATGATATGTGCTTAAAGTGTCTTTAGGTGAATTTGCATATAGAGAATGTCTTGAAACCTTTGGAGGATTGAAATTTGAGATACAAGTATTTAATGAACCTAATTAAAGATTGATAACACTAATATCATAATTAGACCTTTAATTTTTGGAAAATTATATTTTGGTCCCTGAAGCATGTTTGTATGTTTTAGGAATCGTTCCTTATCTATTTCCTCCACATTCGAATATAATCTATGCATGAACATGTAGGATCAAAATAAAGCATCTAGATAAGATAAAAAGAAAAATTATTAGGGTTGTTTATCGAGGCGAGTCTCCGGATTAGCCTCGGTATTCCCCGTGTAACTCGTTCAAGTCGGGTTGTGTCTAGACCGGGTCGAGAGGGTTACAAACAAACATAAAAATTAAAAGTTCTTTTCTTCTATCTTATCTAGATGCTATATTTTGATCTTACATGTCCATGCATAGATTATATTCAATTGCAGCGAAACAAATAAGGAACGAGTCCTAAAACGTACAAACATACTTTAGGGACCAAAATGTAACAAAAAACTAAATGACTAATTATGAAATTAGTGTTAACAATCTTTAATTAGGTTCATTACATGCTTGTATTTCAAATTTCAGTCCTAAATACATGTTATCCACATATCATATATAACTTACTAGATAAATTGAAACCTAGTTACCAACAAATGATTCAACTCATAAATAGTAATACTTCATTGTCAATAACATTCAAATTCACACACAGGGATAACAAGAATCAAACTTTAATTTAACTTTATTATAACTAAATGTATACCAATTTCAAAATTGAATATCATCAATATGTATAAGCATACAACTATTTCAAGTATCAATAGCATAGAAATATTCAATATATGATAAACTCATTCTCAGTGCTCTCTCACTACTACTAATTTTATAAAGACATACTTGAGTTTTCACTTGGAGGTTACCTGGATCTTTTCTTCCCCTTGCTCTCTCAATATTATTTACTTTGCATTGCAATGTAAATGAGAGTGTAAGCATAAGCTTAATTAGTGAATAAAAACAAGTATAAAAACATCTTGCAATGCAACCCATATTAAACCGATTTTATCAATTTAAAAAACAAGTTATGATCTATAAAATAATCACTTGTGGCTAACAATACCACAAATAGTAAAAATCAACAAGTTTTTCATCACATGGTGCTAAGACACAAAAATCAACGGTTGAACTCAATGTCAAACACTCGTAAACTCTGTTTGTAATAAAAATCAGTAAAACACACACAAAAAAAACAATGCTCAAGTTTGAACTCAAGGCTTACTTTTAATTGTTTTGATAAATGGATACTCACACGAAGGAGTAAATGCCAAACCATGCCACATATGGGACTATACTGTCACCACACCACATATCAGGATTTATCACCTATTCATACCACGCACAAGATAAACTCATGCACACAAATGGATTAAATTCAAACATGTTTCCCACCTTTCCTTCCAGGATAAACTATGCTTAAATGCAGTACAACACATATATCACAATTCAAGCAATAACTCTGATGCATCACTAAGGAATTTACCCAAGAATATGAATTTTATAAATAATAAAAAGTGCACTAAAATCGTATAGATCGATTGAATTATCCCTATTAAAATTATCTCAATATACAACACAAAAAAAAAAACAATGCTCAAGTTTTAAGTCAAAAACAATAAGTAATCCACATGTATCCCACTAACACATGCTTTAAATGCATAAACAGTAAAAACCACTTTTATCATGTTTTCAAAACAAAACCATGGGAGCATCATATGTTTATAAAAACATTTATAAAATCATATAATGTGCATTGAAACAAATGCATATCCACATATTCATAAGTATAAAACGAGCATGACTAAACATAGTATAAAACGATGCATAATATCCGACCCCCTCTCATAAACCTAATGGGTGGCTTATATAGGCCAAGCCTAAGTTAAAGTTTTTCACATAAGAGTTCTAAAAGGAAAATAATACAAATCTTTATTAAACTCTGACACTTTATTCTATTTCCTAAAATAACTCTTTATTCCCGCGTTGACCTTTGACCATGGCTTGACTCCTTTTATTTGTTTCAGTTTTCTCTTGCTCTTTGTTTGTTATATTCGACATCTTTTTCTCTTTCTGTTGAGTATCAGTTGTCATCTTCAATCTGCTGCCGCGGCATCCAAAATGCTGCCGTGGCGGGTGCTTTATCTGCATTTCAACTTTTTTTCCAGCATTCGTCTTCTTGTTTGGTCATTCTTATGATATAGTTTCCTATCTAAGAAAGAAAACCATCAAATGCATTTGTTTTATGTCAAATAATAGATACATTCATGATTTAAGTATTCAAGTACCGAAATATAAAAAATAAGTAGAATTATTCAATATTTCCCTTAGATCTATCCCTAATTAACAATAAACGAGTGAGAAAATGGTATAAAAAATAAAACTTTTATCCACTATCAATCATTATATGCATATATGGTGTTTTTGTTAGATAAATATTTAGGTTCTGTTCATATTTATTTATGGTCATGTTATCATTAGACTCTTGGCAGATGCATAAATCTCGCATTGTCCTTTATTTTATCTTGCCATTTATTCTTGGTTAATTTTGTTTACGCATGTATCTGCACACATGGTACGTGTTTTGGTCATATTGAATGTTTGACTTAGGGACATGTTTTTGTCATATTGAATGTTTGACTTAGGTACATGACTCGTGATTTATGAAGTATTCCACTTTGGTTTTTTAGATCCTAATTTGAAGGGTGTTAATTTCATTGTCTCGTGTTGGTTATTAGTATTATTATTTTCAATCGTTATTCTGTTTTATGCCTTTAGTAATTATTTCATATATGTGAATATGTACTTTGCTTTTGAAATGATTAAGAAATGCATAATGATTTTAACTTTTGATTAATGACGGGTTCTAAATTCAGTCGTAAGTGAGATTAATTTTAATGCGATGGTGGTAGTTCGGATGTTTATTTTTTAGTTTAGGTGTTTTAAAATAAATTTGTAAGTTCAATTAAAAATTAAATCGATGACACTTTAGTCGAAAAAATTTAATATTAATAAAGCGATAATTAAATAAAGTATTAACTTTTGGACGGTATAAGAGTGTTAATTCTTCCCCATCCATAACCGACTCTTGAATCTCAATTTTTAAAAATTTCTAGTTTTACGGTGTTCGATCTACCTAAATGGTCGGTGGCGATTCCAATTTTCCAAAATAAATTTTAAACCGAAAAATCCCCGTTCGGAAGATATTATTTCAAAAACGATACGAAAAATGTTTCCAACTCTGAAAAAGGAATTTTTACCGACACATGATTTTTTAAGACCGCTACAATATTATAAAATGGTCATTAAATTTTTATCAAACTAGAAAAAAATTGAAAGTTTAGTTACTAAAAAATTATTTTAACATAATTTAGTGATCTATTATGTAATTTACTCAAAATATATAACATATTTCAATTAATTTGAAAACCAACCGAATTAATCAAAATAATTCTGTTGGGTTAATTTGGTTATAAATAATTCAGTTTCATTAACAGTTAAAGTTTCAAATTTTTTAGTTAATTTGGTTCGACCAGTGATCGAATTAATCGAATGCACACCCCTAATTCTTCATTTGTATATATGAAAACTTTTATTCATCCAAGAAACTCATATAAACTTCATGTACAAGAATCCCCTATGCAAATGATATCTAACTTAAACCCCATTTACAAACTAGTCTAACATTCAAACTAAGATTTTTACAATCCAATAAGCACAAACGAACGTCATTTTGAATAATTGCAAAGATAGCAGCCGCCCTACGAGATTGTCTTCCATGAATTCTCTCATTTCTTTCCTGATGTAATAATTTAATCCACCCCAAGCCACTCTGAGAATAGTAGCGTGCAATGTCTTCCCCTTACCTTCTCTACTTATCCATGCAAACAAATCGGACCAAGAGCATCTGTTTTGCTGACATTCACAATCACGTAATATCATCTTCCAAATCTCCCATAAAAAATCACAATCCCCAAATAAATGGTCTCGGGTTTCCACATCGGCCTCACAAAGGATACAAGTTGAATCTAATTGACATCCTCACTTCACCATTCTCTCCTTAGTAGGCAATCGATCCAATACAACTTGCCAAATTATAAGTGAATGCCTTGGAATTGTTAACTTTCCCCATACCACACCATACCAGGAAACTTTTTCCTTCTTATGCCTAATATGTTCTCAAACCTTCCTAACTGTAAAATTCTCATGCCTTTAGTCTAAGATCGATAACCAATCCCTCAGCTTTAATAATTTCTTTCAAGTCCAACTATGATGTGGCTTAACCTGGACAGTTGAAATAATATTATCCTTTAACAAGTATTTTTGTACCCATGCTAACCAAAAGAGAACCAGATTGAATTAAAAGAAGCCATAAGCATCTAATCATACATGCCCGATTCCATGCAATCATATCCCGCACCCCTAAACCCCCTTCATTTTTTGGGTGACAAATACAATCCCAACTTACCTGGGCACCTCTTGCATCAGCTTCATTTCCTTTCCAAAGGAATGAGTTACACACTTGTGAGACCATTTTTTAAAACTTTAATAGGCAACACGAGCATTCGATACCAAAAATTTTGGGTGCTAAAGAGAACAGATTGGATCAACTGTAGCCTACCAACAAAAGAAAGGCATTTGGATGACCAATTTTTTATTTCTACCAATAATTTTTTCAACTAAACCATCACAATCAGCAATTGATAAATTCCTGGTGATAAGAGGAACACCCAAATATCTAATAGGTAATATGCCTTCTCTAAAACCAGATTGAGTTAAAATCAATTGTAAAATATCCACACTGATACCAGCACTAAACAATTCACATTTTGATTCATTTACCTGCAAACCAGAGAGCTTATAAAACATATCCAACACTCCTTTTATCACCATTATAAAATGCATGGTACCTTTTGTGAACACAAACAAATCATCTGCAAAACATAAATGTGTAAGTTGAACTCTCTTACATTTTGGATGATACTCAAAAATTTCAGCTTGTCCAGCTTTGTTCAATAGAGCAGACAAAACGTTCATTACTAAAATAAACAAATAGGGAGAGAGAGGGTCCCCTTGACGAACACCCTTTGCCTCATCAAAATATCCCACCAATCCACCATTCAAATTTATTGAAAACTTTGAGTTCATGATGCAAGCCTCTATCCAGTTATAGAAATTTCTTGGAAATCCCATTACTAGAAGAAGTTGAAGGATAAAGTCTCAATTCATAAATCGAATATTTTTCTCAAATCAATCTTCAAAGCGCACCTAGGAGAAAGATTAGCCCTATCATAGCCATTTACGACCTCCTGAGCCAGAAGAACATTTTCCACAATATCCCTTCCAGAAAGAAAAGCAGATTAATTTCTCATAATCAAACAAGGCATCCATTCCTTCATTCTATTTGCTAGTATCTTGGTAATACATTTATAAATAGTACTACAATAAGATATTGACGTAAAATCTGTTGCTACCATAGGGGCAGTAACCTTCGGAACAAGAGTTAAAGTAGTAGCATTAGAATCAAGGGGTAAGGTGCCCATTTCAAAGAAATATTGAATACCTTTTATTACATCACTGCCGACAATACTCCAAGAGTCTTGAAAGAATTTTGCTGAGTAACCATCTGGACTAAGAGCCTTGTAACCATTCATTGAGAAAAAAACATCCTTGATCTCTTGATGATTTATTGGCCTGATCAAGTTATCTTTCATTTCATCGGTTAAGACCACTCCAATTAGTTCTTTTAACATATCATCTGGTATAGCTTCAATAACAACATCTTTAGTACTTAAGGTAAAAGAGAAAAACCTGATCAATTCTGCAGAAATATCCACATAATTCTCTAATCGAGTCCCTTGAGCATCATATAAAATAGTGATCATATTTCCTTTTTGCCTATGGAGTAATTGTCGAAAAAAGAAAGAGGAGTTTTGATCCCTTCTTTGACAAATTGAATCTTGACTTTTTGCTTTAAAAAAATTTTCTCAGCTCGTTAAATTTTACGCAACTCAAATATAACTCCACGTTCTCGCAAAATATTTGATGCAGTGGGACTTTTCATTACAATCTTCTGTAGTTTGTCAACCTCAGTTTGCTTGATCACAACTCTAGTAGTAATATCTCCATACTCTCTTCTATTTAATTCCAAAAGAGGTTGTTTCAGCCTTTTCAATTTTATGAACAAACCTTATAATGGATTTTCCTGAACATGCTCTAACCAAGAATTTTTCATTGTATCTAGAAAACTAGAGTGATTAATCCAAAAATTAAAAAACTTGAAAGGTTTAGGTGGTTTGAAGAAAAGAACATGCAACTTCAAAAAACATGGGCTATGATCCGAACAACCAGTAGGTAGGAACTCCACAGTAGATTCTGGAAATTTTTCGAACCAATACTGGTTTACCAACAACCTATCAAGTTTTCTAGATTACGAAAATTGCACCAGGTGAGTCTAAAACCAGTAAAAGGGTGATCCAAAACATCTAACTCAGATAAACAATCTTTGAACTCTTGCATCGTCCCTGTAACACATTGTCTACCATCAAAATCCGAACTTTCTTGAGGTGAAAAAAAAATATTAAAATCTCTAGCCAAACCCCAAAGAGAAGCACCCACTCTAGACTTTAGGCTAATCAACTCAGCCCACAAAGCTTTCCTAGTCTCTCTACAATTACTTCCATAAGCAAAAGTGAAATAAAACATCTCATCACTTTTTGAAATCGAGCAAGAGATACACTACCCTAATCTAAACATTTCAACTAAAACCCAATCTCGCCTACTTAATACCCATATTTGACCATTCAAACCATCCCCGTATTTATTTAACACCTTCCACCCTCGAAATTTATTATTAACAATTCTAGCAAAATTATTCTCTCTAACTCTAGTTTACACAAGACGAAGAACTTCAATTTACAATCTATTTATCACTCTCATAGCATTTCTCTGTTTCACCGGATCATTGAAACCCCGACACGACATAAGAGCAAACCTCACTTAAGACTTCCCTTTGCACCACCCTTACTTTTCTTTTTCTGCTTTGGATTTAACACCGGTTTCAATTACTGCAATAAATCATAGACACCTGTAGTTGTTAGTCTACTATTTCTTGGCGATATATGATTTTTATCTCCCCCATCTTCCACAAGGATCTCAAATTTATTCAGATTTTCTACCAAATTAACAGAAGAGATCACCTCACTTTTATTTCCTCCCTCCACCATATTTTTAACTTTTTATCAACAACACTATCAGGACAATCCCTTTCATTATTCAAATCTAGTTTCTCAGATTCTGAACTCATACTACCACCAAGAGCAGTATTAATGACTGCACTCATGGGAGTATCCGAGACTTGCTCTGTAAACTCTGTAGTTTTCTCTAAATTTACATGAACCTGCGCCTCATTTCTTTGACTACATTTCTACTGTTCATGCCCAAAAACAGCACATTGACAACAACATGGAGGATCCCAAACCAATTCAACAGTAATTTCAATAACTCGATCATCTTCTAGATCAACTAACACCGAACGTGGCATATCACCCTTTGCTGATACCTCAACACAAACTTTGGCAAACTCCAACTGAATTTTTATTGATGTAGATCTATCCGTGTACAACGGTTTACCTAGAGCACTAGCCATATATCCGAGTCCTTGTTGGGAGAAGAGTTTCAGAGGGACATTCTAAAATTTTAACCAAACTGGAGCTGACTCTACTTCAAGCATATCAAATTTCATACCAGGCGTCCACTTTCGCAGGATCAATTGCTTCTATTGAATATGCCAAGGACCCGACTCAAGGACCTAGTCTTTAACCCTTTGCGAAGAAAAATTTAACATATAAACACTAGGTGCAAGAAAACGAATAACATTCGATCCCTCCCTTCCCCAAAGGCGATCCACGGTCTTCTAAAAGATTGACAACGGTGGAAATTTGCCAAGAAAGTTTTCTACCAAAGCATTCGCCCATTGCTCCTCTCCACTTCTTAACACTTCAGGCGGTGGCTTTACTCTAGCCCTACCCCCGTTCATGAATGGAGGAAAAAACTCAAAAGATTGATCAATACAGGCCCATGCCATCTTTCCCACCCCTCTCACAACATCCACAACTTTTTTATTAGTAGCACTCAAATCTGATTCATTCGTAATTTTCTTTTCACCAGACGAAGCTTTACCTAAAGGTGGAAAATCAGCTAAGTTGAGAACCGTTTTCAGCTCCTGCACTTCCTGAGATGATGAAAATTGCTCGACCATCGGCGGAGAATTTGAAAACCCTAACAAGAAAATCAAAATTCTCTCGGCGCACGATAGACTCGCTAACATGCGCATCACTTTTAAGTATTGAATCAATAATTGAGGGGATCGGGATGAAATTATTATATCAATTGTGAATAATTTTTTTTACTTTTAAAAATAGGCCTCTTTTAAGTATTTATAATAAAAAAATTTTAAAAAAATAAACTAGAAATTCTAACTTAAAATTTTATACCCTAAATTTTATATTTTACAAAATATATTATACATTAAATTTTTTTACCCTAAACTTTAAACTTATTCTTAAAATAAAAAGTATTAAAAAATATAATTAAAGGTAGATACTTTTCACCCATCCGTTATATAGTTCAGACACATGGGCATCAACCATTTGATTCCTTGATTATGAGGGCACCGAATAAAGCAAAGACTTTATATATAGTGTGATTCAACAGGCGCCGGTAAATTATTAGTAATTGTTAACATTAGCAACAACACAAAAGTGTATGAAAAGAATAAAACCTTGCTCGGATATTCTAATTTCCAAACTCTTTCATTCTTATCTCAGCAACAGCCATGGATCAAGAGCAGCCAAAGACTCCATATTTGTCCCACCGAAACGGAACAGTTGCAGTTTGCTTCTTCCTTCCGCCAAAGGTCAATTCCGCTGGTATATGGTTAAACCCTACTAATCCATCAGAGATTCTCGGGTTTACCTTACCACTTCTGGAGACGCAGCTGCTCTTGATCTTCTCGATCACTCATCTCGTCTACGCCATCCTCAAGCCTGTTGGAGTTACATTCTTTGCTTCACAAATGTTTGTACGTCAACTGTTTCATTTCTCTCTGTGTATATACATATATATTGGTTTTTCTTGCATTGCAAGTAAATGAAAGTGAAATCCTCCCTTGATCTATGACCAGGCCGGCGTAATCTTGGGGCCTGCAATGCTGGGGAGAATAAAAGCATTTGAAGATATATTATTTAAACCGGGATTTGGTTTGGAAATCGTCGAAACTGTGTCGGCCTTTGGTTTCACAATATTTTTGTTTCTGATGGCAGTGAAAATGGACGTGAGGGAGGTGTTTAAGTCAACAAGGAGAGCCAAAGTGATAGGCGTTGTATCTCTTTTTTGTCCCATCGTGGTTGGTTTAATTCCTTTCCACAGCCAAAGTGATAAGGAATGTATCATGGAACGTATCATGGGAACAACCATTGAGTCTCTAACTGCTTTTTCAGTCGTCGCATGGCTACTCGATGACCTCAAGATTGGAAATTCTGAACTCGGACGATTGGCTCTATCATCATCCACCGTGAGTAACTTGTGCTCCTTATTTCTAATTAACATGGTTGGTTTATCAGAACATCTGCACCAGTCAATACCATTGTTCCTAAAGTATTTAGGGATAACGGTTCTTTTCGTAACTCTTCTTTTCGCTACCGTTCGTCCATTGATGTATTGGATAATTAAAGAAACACCCGAAGGGAGGCCGATCAAGGGAGCGCACATTGTTCTCATCCTGATGATAGCTTCAGGGTGCTCCATATTTACCAATTGGTTCAATCAATCTCCTTTGCTCGGGGCTTTTCTCGTTGGTTTAGCTGTTCCCGACGGACCACCACTAGGATCTGCCCTGGTAGACAAGTTTGATTGCTTTGCCAGAGGTGTGTTTCTGGTAGCCTATGTAACCACAACCACAATGAAAGTGAATCCAAGCAACGTATTTTCTGATCCGGAGAAAGTCATATTTTCAATTATTTTTATTGTTTCGACATTCCTTGCGAAATTTGTATCTTGTTTCATTGCTTCATATTGGGGCATGATGCCCTTCAGGGATGCCACAGCCTTTTCTCTCATTATGAGCAGCAAAGGCGTAGTCGAGTTGCAATATTTCGCCGGTTACAGAGGCATCAAGGTAATATAAATCGAAAACTCAGATGAATCTCCCAAATCCATTCCATCATTTCTAATTCACCACTAATTTTTCCTGTCAGCTTTTGTCCGAATCGACTTTCAGCATGTTGGTCCTTAACATTCTAGTAAATGCAACTATAATCCCAATCATCGTGAAGTTCCTTTACGACCCTGTTTCTAAAAAGTATGCAGGCTATCAGAAAAGGGACTTGATGCACTTAAAACCTGATGCCGAGCTACGAGTTCTTGCCTGTGTTCATGGCAATGAAAGCGTCCATGCCCTGATAGATGTGCTTGATCTCACATGCCCTACAAAAGAGAGTCCAAATATTATCTATGTCCTTCACCTGATTGAGCTAGTAGGTCGGGATTCCCCGGTCTTTATAGCTCACCAGAAGCACGACAATAAACTCATGAATTCCCATGAAAACATTCTTGCTTTCAATCAATACGAAGAAAAAAACGAGGGATTGGTCACGGTGAACGCATTCACAGCAATCTCTCTGCCTAAACTCATGCATGAGGATATTTGTACTATGGCACTCGACAATCAAACGTCCCTCGTCCTTCTGCCATTCCATAAAAAATGGTCTATCGACGGAACTATGGTCGAAGAAGAAAACAGTATGATAAGGAACTTGAATTTCAGTGTCCTGCACCGAGCCCCATGCTCGATAGGGATCCTTGTGGACTGTGGCTTACGCAGTTGGAGACAGAAATCGTTGAAGCCGTACGCATCCTACTCCATCTGCATGGTCTTTTTAGGGGGCAATGACGACCGAGAGGCTTTAACATTAGCCAAAAGAATGGCCTATGACCCTAGAGTGAAGTTGACCCTGATCCATCTCATTTCCGATCAAGAGCCCGAGAAGGCCATGGACTGGGACATGATGCTGGATGCTGAGATGTTGAAAGAATTTAAGCATAATGAAGTTGGTGACGGTTGCAACGTGACGTATATAGAAGAAATTTCAAACGATGGAAAACAAACCGCTAACATCATTAGATCGATTACAAATGACTATGACTTAATCATCGTCCGAAGACGTTGTGGGGTGGATTCAGTCCAGACGATAGGTTTGTCGGAATGGAGTGAATATCCTGAGCTCGGTGTCATCGGCGACCTCCTTACATCCATGGTTTTAGATAGCAGAGTATCTGTATTAGTTGTTCAACAACAACTCTATGTAGCCTGACGGACTATAAAACACTTTTTTGTAGAATTTATATGATTCGGTTGGATGCTTGAAAACATGCTGAATTATCCATCCCATATGATATGTGTCTTTTGTAATCGGTACAAGGAGATGTAAGAGATCGTGTCATGATTTGGTTGTATATTTTTATTTTTTTAAAGCCTTTTTCAAGCCGGATTATTCTGTTTTGATATATGATCATTAAAACCGACAAAGGTAATGATATAATTTGGTATAATCATAATTTTAGTCCAAAACACTTACACATACTATCAATTTTGTCTAAATAAATCAATTTAAAACATCATATTAATTTTGATTAAATTTTATTTCATCTCTTTCTCACTTCTCGTATTTTCATCTATATCCCAATCGTGAACTTTTAGGTCTTCCAATGACCTTGTATTAACCCCATTGATATGTAAATCATAAAATTTCGATTATCTTAAATGTGTTTTTAAACTCAAAAACATAAAAAAAAAATATTCTGTTAAGAATATTTTATTTATGGTGAATATCCATGTATTATAGGAAGGTTTAATGGGCTTTATTATTAGGGTTTAATACCCATTGGAATTAGGGTTTCCATCCACGCCATTAAATATAGACTTTTGGAGAAAGCTTTGTACACAACTCAACTTTGAGAATACAATAAAATCTCTCCCTTTTGTCTCTCTCTTGTCTATTTTCTTCTTTTCTTTATTTTATTCATAACACGTTGTCAGCACGAGTTTGCTCAGAAGATTTTTATTTCAAGTCTCTTTAAAGATTCACCTGTATATCAATGGCAAATATTGCAAAAATTGAGTTTGCGGCTCTTGATATTTCCGGAAAGAATTATTTATCCTGGATCCTAGATGCTGAAATACATCTAAATGCAAATGGCCTGGGAAATACTATTAAAGAGGGGAATGTAGAATCTGCTCAAAATAAGGCCAGAGCCATGATACTTCTTCGTCGTCACCTCCATGAGGGGTTGAAATCTGAATATTTAACGATGAAAGATCCTCTTATTCTTTGGAATAATCTAAAGGAACGATATGACCACCAGAAAACCATTATTTTGCCTAAAGCTCGATATGATTGGTTGCATCTAAGATTACAAGATTTTAAATCAGTAAGCGAGTATAACTCTACTATGTTTCGAATTACTTCACAATTGAAGTTATGTGGTCAAAATATTACTGATGAGGATATGTTAGAAAAAACATACTCCACTTTTCATGCCAACAATGTTGTCCTTCAGACATAATATCGTGAAAAAGGCTTTAAGAAATATTCTGAGTTAATTTCTTACCTTCTTGTGGCTGAGAAAAATAATGAGTTGCTCATGAAAAATCATGAATATCGCCCAACAAGCTCTGCTCCATTCCCTGAAGCGAATGTGACATTATATAGCGGAAAAAATAAAGGCTACACCAATAATCGTGGTCATAGTTATGGGCGTGGGCGTGGTCATAGCCACAGTCGAGGACATAGACGAGGTGGTCGTTTTAAAAGTAACTATACACACCGCAAGTGGAACAATAAGGATGACAATGGTGCAAAAGATCAATCCAAGAAAGAGGAATCAACGTGTCATCGATGTGGCAGCACAAATCATTGGGCCCGTGCTTGCCGTACTCCAAAACATCTTGTGGACCTTTACCAACAATCAATAAGTGATAAAGGAAAAAGAATTGAAACAAATTTTGTTTATATCGATGACAAAGATGATTATGGCCTTCACAAAGATGATTATGGCATTTCCGGTAGTGGCCAGGACAATTATAGCATTACAAACATAGAAGTTGATGATTTTCTCATATCCCCTGAGAGAAATATTTGATGCCTTTTAATTAATTTCATATTTACTTTATGTTATTAATAAGATGTTTTATTTTATCATGTATTTTCTTTCAAGAATAAAATTTATATTTACTTTATTAAAATCATTGATGTTATTTATTTCGAATATTATTGTAACATTTATTTATTTATTCTTTGAAGAATATGATTACGTCACAAATACAATCTGCAAAATATGGTGACGACTTATGCTTAGCAGACAGTGCAAGTACTCATACAATACTTAAGCATAAGAAATTCTTTTCTCATTTAACAATGCAAGGGAATAATGTGAGTACTATATCCGGAAGTGCTAATATCATAGAAGGCTCCGAAAAAGCGCATATGTTATTGCCAAATGGAACTTTATTCCATATTCAAGATGTGCTATACTCTCCAAAGTCGGAACGAAACTTATTAAGTTTTAAGGATATTCGCAAAAATGGATATCATATTGAGAGTATTAGTCAAGGAGATGCTGAATATCTCTACATTACGAGTATAACTCAAGGCAATAAGAAAGTGCTAGAAAAATTACATGCACTATCATCCGGATTGTACTACACAAGAATTAGTGCAATTGAAGCACATGCTATTGTAAACTATAAGTTTATTGATAACTTTATTATTTGGCACGACCGGTTAGGCTATCCTGGTTCGATTATGATGCGAAAAATTATTGAGAATTCATGTCGTCACTCATTGAAGAACCAAGAGATTCTTCAAAGTAATGCCTTTTTATGTGATGCTTGCTCTCAAAGTAAATTAATTACTCGACCATCACCAGCTAAAATAGATTATGAATCTATTAACTTTCTGGAACGGATACAGGGTGATATATGTGGGCCCATACACCCTTCTTGTGGACCATTTAGATATTTTATGGTTTTAATTGATGCATCGACTAGATGGTCAAATGTATCCTTGTTATCAACCCGCAATTTGGCATTTGCGAGGTTACTTGCTCAATTAATTAAACTACGAGCACATTTTCCAGATTCTCCTATAAAGACAATTCGTCTTGATAATACTGGTGAATTTACTTCTAAGGCTTTTGATGATTTTTGCATGTCGATTGGAATTAGTGTTGAACATCTTGTAGCTCATGTTCATACACAAAATGGTCTTGCAGAATCATTTATTAAACGACTTCAATTAATTGCAAGACCGTTATTGATGAAGTCCAAACTACCAATTTCTACTTGGGGGCATGCCATTTTACATGCGGCATCACTGATTCGCATCAGGCCAGTAAGTTATCATAATTTCTCCCCATTACAAATGGGTTTTGGTCAGGAACCAAATATTTTCCATCTTATAATTTTTGGATGTACGGTTTATGTTCCGATTGCTCCACCACAACGCACAAAGATGGGTCCTCAAAGGAGATTAGGGATATATGTCGGATTTGAATCCCCCTCGATAATTAAATATCTTGAGCCTTTGACGGGGAATTTATTTACAGCTCGATTTACCGATTGTCATTTTAATGAATCAGTTTTCCTGACATTAGGGGGAGAAAATAAACAACTGGGAAACGAAATAAGTTGGAATGAATTATCGTTATCTCACTTTGATCCACGTACCCAACAATGTGATCTAGAAGTTCAAAGGATAATTCATTTGCAAAACTTAGCAAATCAATTGCCAGATGCTTTTGTTGATCCTAAAAGAGTGACTAAGTCACATATTCCAGCTGTGAATGCTCCTATTAAAATTGATGTCCCAGAAGGACAAACTCTAGTTGCTAATGAGTCAAACGCACGCTTGAAGCGTGGTAGACCAGTAGGTTCTAAAGATAAGATTCCTCGAAAAAGAAAATGAGCTATATCCTGTGATGGTCCAATTATGGAATCAACGAATCATGAAATATCTCGAGAAGAGATTAAAAGGTCTCTAGAAGAGACATCAGACATGACTCAGGTACCTGATAATGATGAGATCTCTATAAATTATGTCATGTCTGGTAACAAATGGAACCGAAATAAAACTGATGTTGATAATACTTTTGCATGCAATATAGCACTAGAGATTTTGGATGATAATGTGGATCATGAACCATCGTCAATTGGACAATGTAAGCAAAGAGATGATTGGCCAAAATGGAAAGAGGCAATTGAAGCGGAACTCAAATCTCTTTCAGAAAGAGAAGTCTTTGGGCCTGTAGTCCGTACACCAGAAGGTGTAAAACCCGTGGGGTATAAATGGGTCTTTGTGAGAAAGAGAAATGAAAAAGGGGAAATTGCGAGATATAAAGCTCGTTTGGTTGCACAAGGATTTTCACAAAGACCTGAAATTGATTATGAAGAAACATATTCCCCAGTAGTGGATGCAACCACTTTTCGATTTTTGATTAGTCTGGCAGTAAAAGAAAGACTTCATTTCCGCTTAATGGATGTTGTTACAGCCTATCTATATGGGCCTCTTGATAATGATATTTATATGAAACTTCCGGAAGGATTTAAACTGCCTGAAGTAGTTAATTCAGGTTCTCAAGAACATTATTCAATTAAATTGAATAGATCCCTTTATGGATTAAAACAATCTGGGCGCATGTGGTATAATCGCCTCAGTGAATACTTATTAGCGGAAGGCTATAAGAATGATCCAATTTCCCCATGCATTTTTATTAAGAGGTTTAGCTCCGGATTCGTCATTATTGCCGTGTATGTTGATGATTTGAATATCATTGGAACTCCTGAAGAGATCTCTTTAACAGTGGAATATTTAAAGAAAGAATTTGAAATGAAAGATCTCGAAAAAACAAGATTTTGTCTTGGATTACATATTGAGCACTTAAAGGATGGAATCCTTGTGCATCAATCAACATACATAGAAAAAATGCTAAAGAGGTTTTACATGCATAACGCACATCCGTTGAGCACCCCTATGGTTGTTAGGTCACTTGATGTCAACAAAGATCCATTCCGTCCTCGAGAGAAGGATGAGGACATTCTTGGTCCAAAAGTTCCATACTTAAGTGCTACTAGTGCTTTGATGTATCTTTCTAGTCACACACGACCTGATATATCATTCGCTATCAATTTGTTGGCAAGATTTAGCTCATGTCCAACCCGAAGACACTGGAATGGGGTTAAACATATATTTCGTTATCTTCAAGGTACGAAAGAGATGGGATTATTTTTCCCTAATATATCCAAAACAGAATTGGTCGATTTTGCAGATGCAGGATACTTATCTGATCCTCATAATGCTCGATCACAGACTGGTTATGTATTTACATACGGTGGTACAACAATTTCTTGGCGTTCAATGAAACAAACTATTACCGCCACTTCTTCTAATCATGCTGAGATTTTGGTTATCCATGAGGCTAGTCGTGAATGTGTGTGGTTAAGGTCTGTAACCCAACATATTCGAGAAAATTGTGGTTTACTCTCTCGAAAAATTTCTCCGACAGTCTTATATGAGGATAATACAACATGTATCGTCCAACTTAAGGAAGGATACATAAAGGGTGATAGAACAAAACACATCTCACCAAAATTCTTCTTCACTCATGATCTACAAAAGAATGGAGATATTGATGTGCAACAAATTCATTCATGTGATAATTTGGCAGATCTATTTACTAAGGCGCTCCCTACTGCTCCATTTGAGAAGTTAACATACAATATTGGATTGCGTCGTGTCAGAGATCTTGTCTGATGCATTTATGAGGGGGAGTAAAACACGTGTTGTACTCTTTTCCTTATCCATGGTTTTGTCCCATTGGGTTTTCCTGGAAAAGGTTTTTAATGAGGCAACATATTTTGTGTATTAAAGATATGTGTACTCTTTTTCCTTCACTAAGCATTTTTTTCCCACGGGGTTTTTATCTTAATAAGGTTTTAACGAGGCACAATATCTTCATGGATATTCAAGGGGGAGTGTTAAGAATATTTTATTTATGGTGAATATCCATGTATTATAGGAAGGTTTAATGGGCTTTATTATTAGGGTTTAATACCCATTGGAATTAGGGTTTCCATCCACGCCTATAAATATAGACTTTTGGAGAAAGCTTTGTACACAACTCAACTTTGAGAATACAATAAAATCTCTCCCTTTTGTCTCTCTCTTGTCTATTTTCTTCTTTTCTTTATTTTATTCATAACATATTCGACTATAATGAATGCCAAAATTGTCAAATAAATATTTATTCTCAATTTAATATTAAAAGATAATATAGAGAAACAACATGAACTAAAAAAATTTAATGTTACTTCTTTGTTTCAACCTTAATTTAAATGACAAATAAAAATATAGTTAAAATAATGTTACACGTTTGAGACATAGTATCATATTTTTATTTTATCTATAACTAGATAGATATTTAAATTATATATTTTTAAATTTGAATTTAAATTTTTTTTATGAAGTTAATATTTGAATCAGATACATTCTTTTAATTTATATCTGAAATTTTTTTATTCTTAAATTATTACATAAATTCTATCAATTATCTTGTTTTTATCTTAAGTCTATAAAATATATAAATCTTTAGTATCATTTACAAGAATATATGTAATTTATATATTAATTTATAAATAAAATTCGTTAAATATCAACTTAAAAAAATACTTAATTTAGAACCAACTTAGAAGGAAATTTTCTAAAGCAAGGTGTACAATTCAAATATTAAATGCATGGAGGATGACTTTGCCAACAAGGCAAAGCGTGGGACCAAAATGGTATGGTACATTAATATGGAGTACCAACTCAACCTCACTTAAATCTAAAGATAAAACGCAAATCTGAGCGCGTGAAGCGCAAACCACAAGAATACAAAAAAGGGTAATCCCTACCGTCTCCTTCTATGTTTTTTACCTGCAAATCTCCCCAGAAACCCTAATTTCAACAAATCATTTCTCTCTCTCTCCATAAACTGAATCTATTCAGTGCCCTAATAACTCATCTGAATTTCACCGAAACCTTTAAATTTCAATTCCCAATTTGTTTCTTTTTTATTTGGTTTGGAGATGGCTGAGGATAAGAATGGAGATCGAAGTGAAGTGAGTGATTACTCATCGGAAGATGAAGGGACTGAAGATTACAGAAGAGGAGGGTACCATGCGGTGCGTATCGGTGACACTTTCAAGAACGGTTGCTATGTGATTCAGAGCAAGCTTGGTTGGGGTCATTTCTCCACCGTTTGGCTCGCTTGGGATACTCAAAGATCGGTATTTTCCTCTTCTCTTTATTGCTTTTCAGCTTCTCTTTATCCCTTATTACTTCTTATGATAAACGTTTATTGTTTTATGGAAAGTTGGTTAAACTGGTTAATCATTAATAAGGTGAATTATTGTTTCTAGGAAAAAGTGGGATAGTTTTGAAATTCCTTATGGAATATCTTATTTGGTTGTATAAGAACAATGAAAGATGTCATTGTAAAAGATGCAGGTGTGTGCATTGCCTTTGGTTAATTGAAGGGTATTATTTCTGCAGCTAATGTTGTGAAGAGTCCAAGATTTGCCTCCTTGCAATTGAGCTTCAGATGCCCTTCATTTTCCCATCAGATATAATTTTCTCTTTTTTTTACATATAGTTCTCTACTCTTTTGTTGAGTCATTTCCATTATGATCCTTGTCACTGTGATTATATATGGTTCTATTACTTCTTTAGGTCATAAGATTCTTTGTTCGTTAAATTTCGGCAAAATGTAGAACTTGATCAATCATTTTCATTTGATTTTCACTTGATCAACTAGTTAACCCGATGAGAATTTATTGTTTGTAGCGTTATGTAGCTTTGAAGATTCAAAAGAGTGCTCAGCATTACACTGAGGCAGCAATGGATGAGATAAAGATCCTCAAACAGATAGCTGAGGGAGATCCGGATGATAAAAAGTGTACCGTCAAGCTCTTGGATCATTTTAAGCATTCAGGGCCTAATGGGAACCATATGTGTATGGTTTTTGAGTACTTGGGGGATAACCTTTTGACCCTTATTAAATATAGTGATTATCAGGGGGTTCCACTTCACATGGTTAAAGAGATTTGTCGTCATATTTTGAAGGGTCTTGATTATTTACACCGGGAACTTTCAATCATTCACACTGATTTGAAGCCAGAGAATGTGTTGCTGTTGTCAATGCTTGATCCATCGAGAGATCCTAGGAAATCTGGTGCTTCTCTCATCCTTCCATCTAGGAAGGATAAGGTTGTCTCAGAGAGTGTCGCTTCAAAGGAGATAAAGAGTTTGAATGGAGATTTGACAAGGAATCAGAAAAAGAAGATCCGGAAGAAGGCTAAGAAGGCAGCCCGAGATTGTGTAGGAAAGGAACCTTTGGAGGAAACTGAGATAGATTCCAATACTGGTGGTACAGAAGACACCAATGATGATGTGAAATCTAATGAAGTTTGCGGTGAAGGACAGCCCAAAAGTTCTTTGGTTAAAGATGATGCAAGGAGTGATGGAATAAACAATCGTAACCAAGGAACAGAGAGCCATAGAAGGGTGAGACGTGCAACAAGGAAAAGGCTGTTGGCTGAAGCTGATCTTAAATGTAAATTGGTTGATTTTGGCAATGCTTGCTGGACATATAAACAATTTACAAATGATATTCAAACTAGGCAGTATAGATGCCCTGAGGTTATCCTTGGATCCAAGTATTCGACATCAGCTGACTTATGGTCTTTTGCTTGTATTTGTTTTGAACTGGCTACCGGTGATGTTCTTTTTGATCCTCACAGTGGTGAAAACTATGATCGAGATGAGGTATGGAGAAACTATTTTACTTTCCATCTTTTATTTATGTTTTAATTCGTAGGACATTTCGTAGTCTTGTGTGCCTCTTAGTTTTAATTACGGTGGACCTTGTTGTTATTTCGTACTATTTGAAATAATATCAGCATCTTCTGTAGAACATTTTGCAACATAATGAATACTATACCTTGCATTGTTTGATGCTTGTTTGTTTTCATTGTAAGATTGTTTTTATATGCATTCATTTACATATGAAATATCCGGTAATCCTTACACCATTACCTCCCTTATGTGCTTCAAAAAGGACAGGAGAAAATGAATGATAAATTTTCGTTAGCTTTAGATGCGCACCAAATAAGCTTTCTGTATGTTACAAGTGATGTGACTTTCTACTTGTTTCCTATTTCTGCAATAGTGAAAACATAAGAAATTCTTAGAAATTGAAAGACCACCATAAGTTGAGATGAGCCCGACCCTTCATTTTTTTAATATTTAATTATGTTGAGTTCTGTAGTCCATTACAGAATTTATTCTCACCTTTTCCCCTTGACTTGCATTATTTATTTCCAGGATCACTTGGCATTGATGATGGAGCTTCTCGGAGTGATGCCACGTAAGGTATGAACAACACATGCCTTGCAAAGGAATGAATTTGCCATCGTCCCTTTGTTTTCAAGGGAACGAAGTTAATATTTGAATGCTTTACACTATAAACATTGTAGTTCAAGTATTGTGGTTGTAAATCTCACTGTTTGAGTGTCCAACATTTTTCTCCAGATTGCATTAAGTGGACGCTACTCTCGGGATTTTTTCAACAGACATGGAGACTTGAGGCATATTCGCCGATTACGTATTTGGCCTCTCAATAAGGTCCTTATGGAAAAGTATGATTTTAGCGAGCAAGATGCTACAGACTTGGCTGACTTCCTTGTTCCAATACTTGATTTTTCCCCTGAAAAGAGACCCACAGCTGCTCAATGCCTCAATCATCCATGGATCAGTGCTGGCCCTCGACTGCTCGAACCTTCCACATCTGTTCATGAACAGTGCACAAATGATGGTACGTCTCAAGAGGAAAGGAAAGAAAAGGATGACAGAGAGTCCATGGAGTCTGGAGTGGGGAATATTGCAATCGACGGAAGAGCTTCAAAGCCATCGAAAGAAATGCCTCCGAAGTTGAAATAACCGTCTGAGTTTTTTTTTTTTTTTTTTTTTTGTATTGATTTCTCATGAAATTCTTTCTTCCTTGTATTACTTTGCCAAATGGCTGTTTTTCTTGGATCATAAGACATCTGTATCATACCGTTTGGAAGCTTTGGTTTGGGACGGTTTCTTTAGGTGTCAACTCCAGTTTTGTAAGAACATGATTGCTCATGCACCCCAATTTCAGGGTACTTGTTGCAAGCAAAGGCTCCCATGGTGAGTTTTTAGACTGTTTCTGCATAGAAATGGAGCTTAAGATTTCTAGGTCGAACTGTTCTTTTGGAAATGTTTCTTTTTGTTACTACAACTCTTTGGTACGGCTGGAATGGATATGTTTGATTCCTGATACCTCATCATTTGGATGTTGGGATTTCTTTTTGAAAAATATATTTTTTAAATAAATTTGGAGTCGATAATAGATCGATTCAATAAAATGAGTTTTAGAATTGGATATGTGTGATAAAAAAATAGTACTTCATAATACTCCAAATCAATATCAAATCATATGTTGCTTTTATTGATAAAAATCATTAAAATTTATATTAAATTTAGTTAAAATATAAATTTTAATTAAATAGATTTTAACACTTTGTGGATTTGAATTAATTAATCATTTAATTAATAATGGCAATTTTAGATTTAAATAAATTAAAACAATATCAAATAAGTATATATAATTCAAATTAACTATATATCTCTTTTGTGCAAGGTATAAATAGTTAAATATAATGTTATATATAATGTTATGACTCGTTAAATTTTACTTATTTAAAGATTACCTTTAAAAAAATATAAATAAAACAATATCCATCAAATCAAGATATTACTACACAAATACTTAAATTAATAAATATCTCTTTTTAAAATTAAAATTATTTAATTATTAAAATAAATAAAGAATTAAATGAATGACAATTGAATATGTTATATTAGGGCTTTAAATAAACACAACAAAAGTTACACTAAAGGACTAACCTAAAAGATCTAAATTATGAGCGATATAATTAATAATTTATTATTATTTAACTTATTCTATTATTAACCCTAAATTGATTAAAATTTACAAAATATTTTTTATAAAATTATCTTAAATCTCGATAATTAATTTGATTAATTTTAAATTATATCTCATTAAATCAAGAACAATACTTAAAAAGAATCAAATTAAAATGTAGTATCCAAATCATGACTAAATCCATAGTATAGTGGCCAATTAGGTAGTTTACGCAATACAATATTAATATTAATTAAAAATGAATTTTAAAGCCGATCTTAGCTCAACCCGGTTAACGACCCGATCCGACTAAGGAACAATTCTTTCTCTATTTCCATTTCTCTTCACCAGCTTATTTTCGTTTCCATGCCAAATTTGTGATACCGGGTCGATTTCTCCGTTGCCATTGAAAGAAAAGAGACAGAAAGATCTGGAAAATTGAGAGGCAGATCCCAATTGAATAAGAAGTGGATCTGATCAGTAAACCGGAATGGCACTGCACGGGATGAGAGGGCTCTCGATTTTCATTAGCGACATACGGAATTGCCAGAACAAAGAGCAAGAGCGCTTACGCGTCGATAAAGAGCTCGGCAATATCCGTAATCGATTCAAAAAAGAAAAGGTTTTTCCCTCTCTAATTAAATTCCTTGTTTGAAAATGATCGGACTTACTTTTAGATTCTGTGCTTCAGTAGAACTAAAGTGCACATGATTCTTTCGTTAATTTTGATTTTTTTAGAGACAGGCGTGAACTTAGTTAAGCTGTGAAGTCTATGCGTTTGTAAACGTTATAGGCGTATCGATTTTATCAATCCCGGTAGATTATTTACACCAACTTATTGCAAATAAATTGCCTATATTTTTTTAGGAAAAAGGATTCCTCATGATTCATAGCAGTGGTGGAAGCTGTTAGAGTAAAGATTCGTGATCTTCATAAGCACTTCCGTTTTTCTGCTGGCTAAACGTATTTTGAAATGTTTTATGTAGTGTTTGCAGTAGGTTTGGATCTCATATCTTATGAATTCTAAATCTATATAGTGTATTAGACTTCATTTTGCTTGCTAATCCTGGGAAACTCTTTACAATTTGAGCTCCTGTTAAGGACATTACATGAAGAAGTGAACCTCTGGAACATGTCTATTGCATGACACTCAGAGGGAAGCGAAGTCCATACCATTGCTAAACTATAATCAAATAAGCATATTGCGATTATTAGAAGCATAAATTATATTATATATAGTTACAAACTAATAGGTTTCATGTAATAAGATTCCTTACTGCTTAATGAGGTCTTTGACTCACTGTGAAGAGTCAGTTCTCACCAGTTTGTCTGTGAAGTCCAGCAAGATGTATTTTCTTGCAGAACCACATTTAATGAGCCAAACACACGTCAAAAATTTTAATTTGTATGCATTAGTGAGGATTTTTCACTCAAAGATGTGTTCCCATTAGTTGAACCTATCTACCAATGCCATGGCATATTGGGACTGACTTTTTTATTGTTTTATAATTCTTGCCGCTTTTGATAGTTAGAAGAGGTTCTTGCATCGTTTGATTTTATTTTATTTTCTCTGATGTTAGAGCGTCTTTCTCTCGTCTCCATCTCCTTCAACCTCCTCTTGTGGGGAACTTTTTATGAGGTGCATATTTGGGCCTTTCAATTTGCATTCCCTTATTTTGTTCTATGTTGAAGGGAAAAACATTTTGTTCTCAACCTTATTAACATCTCCTTTCCCCCTTCCTCGCTAATGTAGTTGATTGAATAGATTATTTTTTTCTGTCGGCCTGTAGCATGATTACTGTTAAATTTTACAGAATTTTGTATTTTTTCCTTCCCAAGTTTTATATTGACAAACCTTAGAAATTTTGCCTTTTGGGGAAATATTCTTTGCTTAGTCATAGTATCATCTTACTAGTATGACATGTTTGATTTGTTGAGGTTCATACAAATCAAATTCAAGTCTTAATAAAAATCATTATTGAATTTGTGTTTCTTTCACATTGAGTATTTGCTCCAGCTTCCTACATGGTAGAATGTTATGTTCTACATTCTTTTACAGGATCTGTATATTTATTTATTAAATGCTGTTGAGTGAATCTCAGTGAGGTCTCCATCTCCAATAAAGTAACCTTGTTTTTACATTAAGTTTCTTTTCTATTTACCCCTGCTTTCATAGCTAACTTATCAGGGAGGAGTTTAGCTCATTCTTTCATGTGAAGTTTAATTGTTAAAGCCTAAATTTTCCAAACACTGCTCGCTCCCTCTAGAAACTTTTTCATGGAACGATTTAATGCTTTGTTAATGAATAATGATGTCATTTTAGTGCCTTTCCAAGATGAGTGAGCAGTTTGTTATTGAAAGTTCATGTTCTTCTGAGACAGGGATTGACACCACATGGTAAAAAGAAATATGTTTGGAAAATGCTTTACATTTACATGCTGGGTTATGACGTTGATTTTGGTCATATGGAAGCTGTTTCCTTGATATCTGCACCAAAGTATGCAGAAAAGCAGGTACGATCCATTCTTGTTCTCTCTTTAATTTGATTAGTGTCACATCCACGAGACAGTAAATGGAGAGAAACATGGTGGATTTATGCCCTGGTAGTGACATCCTTATTTGAGAGCTTGAAAGAACAGTAAACGAGAAAAGTTGTAAACCAAGGCCTAAAGTTTTTTTTTATCATTTCCTCCTTTCCCTTTGAGAAAGAAAGAGGGAGAAAGGGCCAAAAAAACTTGAATGTATAAACAAGATAACTTGTTGAAAGATTTCAGCTATGTTTCAGTAGTTAGAATCTGCCTACTATGAAAGCTTTATTCTTTACATTCATATCAGTTATTGTTACATGTAACTAGTTTCCTGCAACAATAAACCTGGCACGTGATTGGTACTTTCTAAGCACTATAGATCACCACCATTTTGTAAAGTACTGATGCTTATGAGCATTTGAATGGGGCCTCATGATACCAATTTTACCATGGATTGTGGTAGCCTGGATAATATATGGATATTCATGTAACCTTTTCAGATAATGTAGCTTATTGGGTTTGTCATAATAAGGATGTATTATCATGCTCTAAATTGTTGATGTTCAAATCTACATGTTAACATTTTCTCTATTAATTATTTTTCACTATGGTTTTCTTAACTTTTGTTCTATAATTGACTTCAGGTGGGATACATTGTGACATCATGTTTGCTCAACGAAAATCATGATTTTCTGAGACTAGCCATCAATACCGTGCGCAATGATATAATTGGTCGAAATGAGACTTCTCAATGCCTGGCATTAACCTTGGTAAGGATAAGAAAAACTGTTTGAGGTTCTAGACACCATTAATGTAATTAGAATGGGATAGAAGTGTTTGTAATATACCACATTGAGCACCTAGCGTACATACCTGAGATTTGTACGGAAATTATGATCTGTCTAAAACATGTGATTGAGAATTTTTTTTCTCTTTTGTTAACAGTTTTTCTTTTTTTTCTTTTTTTTTACTTTTCCTAATATTATTGATCACTTTATGACTTAGATCGTAGCTCATTATCTCTGGATCTGCTACAGGTGGTTATATTACACTGATTTTGTTGTTAACCAAATGCCACCAAGGAACTCAGTTTACTATTGCTTTGGATGTTGCTTTATATACAAAGTTTTTAGTTATTAGTGTTCTGGTTACTCTTTTGTTACCTTTTGCTGGGATAATTTATGGACACCTAAGGATTTCCATATAGTTTTTGTTTAGGTTTCTGATATTGTTATTGTTGTGACCTCACATCTGACTTGTTTTGAATTAACTTTTTAGGTTGGGAATATTGGTGGGAGAGAATTTGCAGAGTCTTTGGCACCTGATGTTCAAAAGTTACTTGTAAGATCGACCAAAAACTTGTTAAGTTATACTTCTTTAAGAAAATTGTTTTACACTTATTGAATCTATGTTTCAGCTGTCTAGCAGCTGCAGACCACTTGTACGGAAAAAAGCTGCATTATGTTTACTGCGATTGTTTAGGAAAAATCCTGATGTTGTCAGTGTTGATGGCTGGTATGCTAGAATGTTAACAATTTCATCCCAATTGACTGTTTTATGATATTAAGCTGTGCTTCTGCTGAATTATTTTTCTTGCCTTGCGTTTTAGGGCGGATCGGATGGCACAACTTTTAGATGAGCGTGATCTTGGTGTTTTGACGGCTTCTATGAGCCTTCTTGTTTCTTTGGTATCAATTAATCATGAAGCTTATTGGACTTGCCTTCCAAAGTGTGTTAAAATATTGGAACGCCTTGCAAGGAACCAAGATGTTCCACAGGAATATACCTACTATGGTATCCCATCTCCATGGCTGCAGGTATGTCCCATTTCATTTTTATAACTCCTGTGAATTTGATGGCTAGATCAGAAAAAAGCCACGTGCCTGGTCCAGTTAATGTATATAAGTTTGTTTCAAGTGAAACTTGTTCTCTTGGATATGTTTGCGCTTGATTATTTGGTAATTGTATACAATTATTTCCCCTGTTTTTCCTATCTCTATGTTAGAGTTGATGGCTTTGTTTATCAGTAATTATCAATTTATTATTGACTCATATTTGGTAGATTTTATTGTCGTGTTTATTGTTCTTTTATAATAGGTTAAGACAATGAGGGCTCTTCAGTATTTTCCTACCATTGAAGATCCAAATACAAGAAGAATATTATTTGAGGTTTAAACTTCCTTAATCCTTGTACAGTTTTTGTTTTCTTCTATTATGGATATTTTGATATTAATGGAACTTGATTGCGGATTTCAGGTCCTACAGCGTATATTAATGGGAACAGATGTTGTGAAAAACGTTAATAAGAATAATGCATCACATGCTGTCCTCTTTGAAGCTCTTGCCCTCGTGAGTTTACTTCTTAATTCTGGCTCTAGCATGTGAAATTTATTATCGAAGACATTTTTTTTGGGCATAAAGTGATTTTAGAAAGATCGAGTCTGTCTAGCTCAAATAGACACTAGTATGAAAATCTTGCTGAAATTCATCAAATAGATGTTTTTGGGTGGGTCTCATGTCTTCTATCCGATGACCAGAAATGTTATGTGCTTTTTTAGCTTTCATGTGTACTTCCCTACCCTGGTGTGGGTATGTAATAGAAGTATATGGATGATAACACCATTAATCTGCACATGCACATGAGGAAAGAAAAACATAGTGTTTCAGAAGCAACTTATCTGCTTTCCCGCCTTTTTATGACATATTTCTAGCTATTAGTTTGCCCTCTTCTGATTCCTCTATTCATGTAAACATCATGTGAAGTATATAACTTAAATACACACGTCACTATTCTACTATACTAAGCATGTTCAAAGACTTCTTAAGTTGGCTGTACATTTGCTCTCCATTACAGGTCATGCATCTTGATGCTGAAAAGGAGATGATGTCTCAGTGTGTGGCCCTTCTTGGGAAATTCATTGCTGTTCGCGAACCAAATATTAGATATCTTGGTTTGGTAAGTTATGGAAACATAATTACTTGGTTCTCCTTTAATGGTCTTGTTTGCAGAATGCAGACTAGAAAATATATTTGCGTGTTCCAGATCACAGTGGTTATATATCACCTAATGATTTACTTAAGATTTTAAATGCTTGGTTGCAGGAAAATATGACTAGGATGCTAATAGTTGCTGATGTGCAAGACATTATAAAAAGACATCAGGCACAAATTATCACATCATTGAAGGATCCTGATATCAGGTTGAGTTTCTTATTTTGCATTTTTTTTGAGTATTGATTGCACTTAAACTTTTATTGCCATGATTCTCTTCTGTGAATTATTTGTATACAGGCTCAAATATATGAGTTACCCAGTTCAAGACATGCCAGCTATCCTTGATTGAGAATCACCTTATATAGTTTTCTTGTTACGAGTTCCTCATCTGACTAATTAAAAATGACATGCCAAACGTTCCTTGATTGAGAATCACTTTATATAGTTTTATTGTTATGACATGCCAACGTTCCTCATCAGACTAGTTACCTTCATCTGTGTCTAAAGCCTTGAATTTCTAAACATGGAACTATATATGTTTCGAAATGTATGTTCAGATCCATTTTCTTTGACTAATGCTAGTGTGAATTCTCCAGTATCTGTAGGCGAGCTCTTGATTTGCTTTATGGTATGTGTGATGTAACAAATGCAAAGGACATTGTTGAAGAATTGTTGCAGGTACAGAAATCTCGAACTCAGAAAAACTATTACTTTGAATGATTCCTCAAATAATTTATTTTCTATATAGCTACTTAAATGCTCGGGTATGAGATGAGAATGTTACTGACTGTCATCTTTTTACCAGTATCTGAGCTTAGCTGATTTCACAATGCGTGAGGAATTGTCACTCAAAGCAGCCATTCTTGCTGAGAAGTTTGCTCCTGATCTGTCATGGTAAGCATGTTGGCTGGGAGCAGGGTGTTAACCCATATGCTTATTAATGGAGATTTTCTACCTCAGTGTTCTATTTTCTATTGTGTACAGTAGCCTCATCAAATGATTGGTTGTTATTCCTTACAAAAGAAATATTTTGCCTAAACATTGCAGGTATGTAGATGTGATTCTTCAGTTGATTGAAAAGGCAGGAGACTTCATTAGTGATGACATATGGTTCCGTGTTGTGCAGTTTGTTACTAACAACGAAGACCTACAGGTGATCAAAAAGTCCAACACATTTAGTTGTGTTACTTTATAACAGAAAAAATATTCTTCTTTTGATGGTTTTCAATCTGACATGTTTATGTTTATGACCAGCCTTATGCAGCTGCAAAGGCAAAAGAGTATCTTGACAAGCCCGCCGTACATGAGAAAATGGTCCAGGTTCGTATAATTTGTAGTTCTTTGTTTCAGAATGAGTTTTCAGGCATGGAGACAGTATGTGGTACATATTTTACATAGGCGTGTATATTATGGACAGAGATATGTAAGTTCATTTTGGTGTTTGTTTGTACCAAACAGGTCTGTGCTTATATTCTTGGAGAATACAGCCACCTTCTGGCTAGACGACCTGGGTGTAGTCCAAAAGAAATCTTTAGCATCATACATGAGAAACTTCCTACAGTAAGGTAAGAGCCTTTTACCGTTTATTCTCCATGTTTCATAAATACTTATTCTCTATTATTTTAGTGTCTTACTATAATGTATATCACATTTCAGAACTCCTATCATTCCTATTCTTCTATCAGCTTATGCTAAGATCTTAATGCACACTCAGCCTCCTGATAAAGTACTGCAAAATCAAATTTGGGCAATATTCACCAAGTGAGATTTAGTTTAGCATAATTTTCTCTCGGAATGCTCCAACATTCCATCTCTAGTTTCTTTGATATTTTAATTTTTTTGGTTTTATTGTCATCAAAATAATGTGATTTGCTCAATACACTTTTGTAACTGTTAACTTAGATATGAGAGCTGCATTGACTCGGAGATACAACAACGAGCTGTTGAATATTTTGCATTGAGTCGGAAGGGTGATGCTCTAATGGATATTTTGGCCGAAATGCCTAAATTTCCTGAGCGTCAGGTTTGTGTACTTTGCAATATTTGCTTAGAAGCTGCCTGTTGAGGTCTATGCATAGTCTTGATTTGAGTGATGGATAAACTATGCTCCTGTCCTCAATTTACAGTCTTCATTGATCAAAAAGGCTGAAGATGCTGAGGGTGACACTGCAGAGCAAAGTGCCATCAAGTTGCGTGCTCAACAGCAACCATCAAATGCTTTGGTTGTAACTGACCAACACCCTACAAATGGGGCACCGCCACCAGTTTCTGTTGGTCAGCTTAGTGTAGTTAAGGCACCCAGTATGGATAATACTGAGGTTAGTTCTTTTGCAATCCCAGTGGCTACTTGTTTTCTACGTTTATGATATACTAGCTGCTATTGCCACACTCATTGAACATGTATGCCTTTCTTATGTTTTTTCACAAATTCATTAAAGATTAGACATATGATTGCATATGTTGTTTACAAACTGAAATTTACATTTTACCATAAACTCGCTTTGACATTTATGATGTAATGATTACATATTTCATTAACGGAAATATGACATTATTTATCAAATTGGATAATTTTGTTAATATCTATTTAACATAAATATTTGAAATGGCAATGTAGAAATATAAAAATCATTTTTTTCTGTGTCAGTTTAAAGTATTTCAATCTGTTCTTTACATAATAGGTTATAGATATACAGATTTGTGTAGCTATTATTGTTAAGTCTAATTTTCAGTCGATATCTTGGCAGGATTATAATTCAACAGAGCAAGCTCCTTCTCAGGAAAATGGAAATATAAGCAAAGTAGATCCACAACCGCCTTCGGCAGACCTCCTTAGTGATCTTTTGGGTCCATTGGCTATTGAGGGCCCTCCTGGTGATGCTGTTCAATATGAGCAAAATGCAGCCCCGGGATTGGATGGTGGTTCAGATGCAGTTGATGGTTCAGCCATAGTACCTGTAGCAGTGGAGACAAATACAATTCAGGTACCACTTTCCAGACACAAGTTACAAGTTTGGTCATTGTAAAATTGCATGTGAATCTAAGTGGTTAAGTATTGTTATTATTTTCACTAGTTGATTTACTACTTGCATCTGCAGCCGATAGTAAATATTGCTGAAAGATTTCGTGCTTTATGCCTCAAAGATAGTGGTATTCTATACGAAGACCCTTGCATTCAGGTACAAACCTTTCACTTTTCATATTCCATATTTTTTGTTATCTTTCAATTATTTCCTGAGGTTAAACTTAGGATACTAATTTGGTTTTCAAGTTGGTTTTATGATTCCATTAGAAGCTTCCAAAAGGTTGATGCTGATTTCCTCACTAAAAATTACTTCAGATTGGCATTAAAGCAGAGTGGCGAGCTCATCATGGACGTCTTGTTCTTTTCTTAGGAAACAAGAATACTTCTCCTCTCATTTCAGTTCAGGCTTTGATATTGCCTCCTGCTCATTTGAAGATGGAGCTTTCCTTGGTTCCTGATACCATACCTCCTCGAGCACAGGTGAAAATTACTAATCGTGCTTCTTACTAGTTACACGATGCTTATTGATGAATATTTGTTGTCTCGCCCTTCAATATTTTTTTATCATCATGCTTATTTCACTTTCTTTTCATGGTTTCTGTAGGTGCAATGCCCACTTGAGGTTGTAAACCTTCAGCCAAGCAGGGATGTAGCTGTTCTCGACTTCTCCTACAAATTCGGAACCAATATGGTACTTGTAGATAACTGAGTATATTATAAACTTTTAAGTCTCCAGGTGCTGGTTTATTTACAGTTTACTATGCCATTGCCTATTACAGGTTAACATCAAACTTCGTCTTCCTGCTGTGCTGAATAAGTTTCTTCAGCCCATATCGGTTTCTGCTGAGGAGTTTTTCCCCCAATGGAGATCACTTGCAGGACCACCATTGAAACTTCAAGAAGTTGTATGTATACCTCCTTTTTTATCCCATACCAATGTGTCTAATAGTGTAAACGTCTGTTGTATATAATTGAGTCTTGTTCTGTGCATTCTAGTTTATACCCATCATTTGTAGTCTAGTTTATTTTCTCTGCTGTGCTCGCTGTCTGATCTGTAGTCCTTTTGCTCCAAATTTGGGCAGGTAAGAGGTGTAAGACCAATGGCTCTTCCAGAAATGGCAAATCTACTCCACAGTTTCGGACTAATGAGTTCTCAAGGGATTGTAAGTCCTTTCACTTGAATAATATCTTCTGCCCATTTATATATGCTTCGTTCATTGTTTAATTTTCTGTTCCAGGATCCAAATCCTAATAATCTAGTTGCCAGCACAACCTTCTGCTCGGAGAAAACACGTGGCATGCTTTGCTTGGTAGGAAACTTGTTTTGTTCAAGCTATACAGGGATGTTTTATTGTACTGAATTTGTTTCTGAAATAATCCATGAGCTTGTAGTGCATTATAATTTGTGTAAAGTTTCTGTTTACAAGCCGTTTCTTCTGTACTATTCAGGTCAGAATTGAAACAGATCCAGCAGACAGAACTCAGTTGCGAATGACACTTGCTTCAGGCGATCCTACATTAACATTCGAGTACGTAGCTACATTTTATCCAAAGAAGTTAATAGTTTGATTGGATTGTCAGAATTCTCTTATAATTTTTTACATACAGGTTGAAAGAATTCATCAAAGAACAACTGGTTAGCATTCCTACAGTTCCTCAGGCACCACCAGCGCCTCCTGCATCTCCACCAACCCCCCAAATACCCCCCAATGATCCTGCTGCACTACTAGCTGGCTTGCTATAATGAAAACGAAGATGACTGGATTCAAAGGTTTGTTCCATATACACTGAACAACACTTTAATTTAACAGCCTACACACACACTTGCCCCTCTGAGGCGTGTACAGTTAAATCCCAGTGCGAAGGCTGGCGGGAGCAAAAATGATGTACGTATTCTTTTCGGCTTAGCAAAGAAGGGTCGATCTGCCATTTTTGATTCTTCACAATGATATTTCTCCTCGGTGAGTGTTTTTCTCCCTCTTTTTAGTGTCTTATGGGAGTGAGGTTTCTATCTTTTTTTTTTCTTCTTATTTCTATTTTAACTAATTATTTTGAAAATAAAAAAACAAGGTAAACCCACAAATAGACGATACGTATGTTTATTTGATTATATTTAAGATCCCTAGTCATCTCTTTCAATAATATCATCTTCAAGATTCTCTCTTCACCTATATAAAAATGCAATATTTTGAAAAATAAATTTAGTTTTATTATATATATATATATATATATATATTGGGGGGGCATTAAAGACTATTTTTGTCTTTTCTCGGTCTACTACTACAAGATTTTCGGGTGTTTTAGTCCTATAAATCTATAAAAAAGAAAATAAAATTTGATTTTTTATTTGTATTTAACTTATTAGCTGATTAGTTTGGATCATGTGTCATAAAAATTTATTATAGAGATGATACTTCCTACCTAATTTGTCCAATTCAGAATGTTAAAATTCAATTCTAAAATATTATTTAAAAGACATTATCTCGTTAGACCATATGATAATTTAATATAAATATTAATTTATTTTTTTATTATATTAGTTAAATTTAGTGTTTTTATACAAGCTTAAGTGTTAAATAAGTATTCAAACTATAATTTTTTGTAAATAGATGCTTAAAGTATTTTTCGGGCTAAATAGGTGTATAATGTTTTCAAAGTTATCCTTAACGTTAACTTACTTTTAAAAGAATCTCAATACTTCCCAATATTCAAAAAATAACTCCAAAATTCTTTGATTCCTAAATTTGACCATTGTGGTCGTTATTCATCATGTTGCCAATTGCCAACAATGGAATGAAATCTTCTTATATTTTCGTAAGACTCAAACGTTGTTGGTTGGTCAATTGAGTGTCATTTGTTGTCGTTCTTTTCCTTTTATGAGCTAGACTTTATTTTAATGATAGGCAACTATTGATGTCCGGACACTTAACATTCCCAATATTTTTGTTCGACTGTCCGAGTAGCTTGCCACTAACGAATATAATTCTAACCGAAGAAATAATATTAAAGTACCGATCCTATACTTAAACAACATCAAAGATGATAATCGACGTAAAGAGATTAATAACGAAGTAAGGATTACAATTTTTTTCAAAGCGATGAAACCATGGTATCCCTAAAATTATTTTTGATGAAATGATTGAAGGATACCTTTGTTTAATGAACAAGATTTGAAGGTCGAGAAAGGGTTTTATGTCCCTCATAGATCAAAGTAACAACTGAAATTGGAGTTAGTAAATCTCGTCTTCGATTGGATTCTGGGCTTATAGTTGGGTCCCATTAAATGAGATATTGGGCTAATTGAATGGAAGGTTAAATTGGACATAAAGTGTGAATAACTGGGGATGACAATGGGGTAATTTTATTCAGGAAAAAAATGATATTTGAATTTTAAATAGATGTGTGGGAGAAAAAGAAAGAAAAGTGAGAGAAAATAGAAAAAGAATAGAAAGGGAGAAGGGAGAGCTTCTAATCCATCTCCATCGTCGATCGAACATCTATGATCGATATCGTCATTGTCATCGTCTTCATCTCATTGAGAGGAGCTTGACGGTAGTTACACCATTTTTAAGAATTAAGGAAAAAATAGGACTGAAGCTCGTTGCTGCCATTCGACCATCGAAAGTTTCACCACGCGTCGTCCCAACGAGTGGGCGTGCGCCTACACATACAAGTTTTAATGCTATGGATTTGAAACTTCCCGTCAGAAGTGTACCCAATCATTGGATGGAACAAAGATTGTGCCTACATGAGGGGGGGGGGGGGTAGTTTGAATTTTTTTTGTCATTAAAGCTATTAATTGTGCAATTAATTTCATAAGTGAAATTCAAAATTTGCAATTATCTAGAGAGACACCGAGTTAATGTGGAATAAATATTTTTCATTATGATTTGTTTAATTCTAGTAATTGTTTTAGTTTATATTTGGAAATTAATTGAAGGATTATTAAAATTATTTTAAATTAAATTTTCTATTTTTATAATTTAACTCTTCAACTTTAAATAATTTTTTATTTTTTAATTTCTCCTTTTGTTTTAAGTTTATTTTTGACGAAAATTAAACCACTTGATTCACTAACAATATATAACATCAATGTAATTTCTAGCTTTAGTTATATCAAGATCCACCGTCATCTCTCATGTACTGTTTGAATTCGAGTCATATAAACGAAAAATTATTAGGTGAACCATGTTCATCACGTCATTCATGGTCTCAATTAATCAGGACTATTGATTTCAATTTTTTTTCAAATGAATCATCACCTCTTCGTACATATACTTATTTAGTGGATGAATAGTTATTAAGTGATTATTTAAAGATCAACGATACTGATTATTTAAACAATAAATAACGTGATGAATAATTTTCGACTAATAATCTCTCCTTGTAAACGGAAATCAATGTTTGTAAAACTTACCCCCAAACGAAAATAAAGGCAGTTGGATTCTGAAATTGAATTCAGTGTCCTGGATGAGTCAATATCATAATGGCAGCAATTAATGGTAGGAGATTGCCTGAGGAATGAAAATAAAAAATCTAACTATAAAAACTAAACACACATGCTCTCTGAGATGGATAGGCCTAGGCCTAGGCTAGCAGAAACACTGAGAAAGATTCATTTTTTAAGCAGAGAAGGATCAAGGGTCGCCAAAGATGTTCATCCCAGAGTCATTCCAAGTGTCTAGAGATGACATGACGGGACAACTCGGTTTCATATGGGAACTCATCAAAAAACCATTGATTGTACCAGTACTCAACATCAGCGTCTACGTTTGTCTGGCAATGTCGATCATGCTCTTCATGGAGCGGGTCTATATGGGAATCGTCATCATCCTCGTCAAGCTATTCTGGAAAAAGCCACAGAAACGTTACAAATACGAGACCATACAAGACGACGAGGAACTCGGAAACTCAAATTTCCCCGTCGTCTTAGTCCAAATCCCAGTGTTCAATGAAAAAGAGGTCTCTTACACTCCATTCTTCGTTACTTTCCGGCTCTGAATTCAACTAATATACTTGTTCCAATCGAAACAGGTTTACAAAATCTCGATTGGAGCGGCCTGTGGACTGTCATGGCCGGCGGATCGACTCGTCATCCAAGTGCTCGACGATTCGACTGACCCGGAAATCAAGGTAAAAAAACTACTTCCCCACTAGACTATACCCTAAGTATTACATCACCATTTTTAAGGATGTCTGAATTGTTGAGAACAGTTACTTGTGGAGCAAGAGTGCCAAAGATGGGCGAGCAAAGGGATCAACGTAACGTACCAAATCAGGGAAAACAGGACAGGTTACAAAGCGGGAGCCTTGAAAGAAGGGTTGAAGAGGAGCTACGTGAAGCACTGTGAATATGTGGCCATTATCGACGCGGATTTCAGACCCGAACCTGATTTCCTCCGACGGAGCATTCCGTTTCTGGTCCATAACCCAGACATTGCTCTGGTTCAAGCTCGATGGAGATTTGGTACACAGACTTCAACCCTGACATCATTTCATCACCTTTCTTTTATTATTGGCTTATTGCATGGGTGCTGAAGGCCTTGAAAACATGCAAGTAACATTTTTAGTTTCTGTTTATAATTGGTCTTAAAATTTTGGGTCTTCGGTTTGTCTCGGAAAAGAACTGAGCCCCACCAATCACGGGCTGGGACCCACTCTTACTCTTGCCCAGCCTTTCATCTCAGTCGATAGAATCTATGTGTACACCTTAGATATCGACTAAATTTAGATTAAATTCTTAGCCATAAACAAGTTTTATCTATATATAATACAGTATAACACATGATAGTTAAGTTAAACATCTAAATTTATCCTCTGTTTGTAGTGAACGCGGATGAATGCTTATTAACCAGACTGCAAGAGATGTCGTTGGATTACCATTTCACGGTGGAACAAGAAGTTGGCTCAGCCACTCATGCTTTCTTTGGATTTAACGGTAAACCTCTCCAGTACTACACTATATCATCAACCAACACTGCTTTATAAGACTGTCAAGGCTCAAATAAGCTTCTTTGGAACTGCAGGAACTGCTGGTATATGGAGAATCGCTGCCATTAACGAAGCAGGCGGATGGAAGGATAGAACCACCGTTGAGGACATGGACCTCGCCGTCAGAGCTAGTCTTCGGGGATGGAAATTTGTTTACCTCGGAGATCTTCAGGTATTACTTGGTTGGTTTTCTTGTTTCAAAACAGGTCCAACCTATGGTTCCAACTTCCGAGTACATATGTTTGTAAAACTTTGTATAGGTAAAAAGTGAACTTCCAAGTACTTTCAAGGCCTTCCGTTTCCAGCAACATAGATGGTCTTGTGGCCCTGCAAATCTGTTCAGGAAAATGTTGTGGGAGATCATTCAAAACAAGGTTAAATTCTGCTCTAAAGTTACCTTCTTAGGTGACTCTGACATCACTCTTGTACATTTGCTAATATTGTCATGTTGCAGAAAGTGAAATTCTGGAAGAAAGTATATGTCATATATAGCTTCTTCTTCGTCCGAAAGATCATTGCTCATATGGTCACCTTTTCCTTCTACTGTGTTGTCCTTCCCCTTACCATTCTGGTTCCAGAAGTTAAAGTTCCGTTATGGGGTGCCGTTTATATTCCTTCCGTAATCACAATCCTAAACTCCGTAGGAACTCCGAGGTCTGCCGGTCATCTACGTTGCTCTTGTTCTTCGTTGTTCTTGAAATACTTGTACCTAATACAAAAATCCAACATAACTGGACATGTGCAGATCTATCCACTTATTATTTTACTGGATTCTGTTTGAGAATGTGATGTCGTTGCATCGGACAAAAGCCACATTGATCGGTCTATTAGAGGCAGGCAGAGTCAACGAATGGGTGGTCACTGAGAAACTCGGAGATGCAGTCAAGAAAGCCGCAGAGGCTGCTAGGAACAAGACAAATGCTAAAGCTCCCAGAAGATTTAGGTTCAAATTCACTGATAGGTAAAGAACTTAGTTCGATACATGTACGATCCATCGGACATATTCGTATCCGATCTTCCTTATTAGTCTTTGTTGTATGAACAGATTGAACCCATTGGATTTGGGATTTGCAGCATTCCTTTTCCTCTGCGGATGCTATGATTTGGTCCATGGGAAGAACAACTACTTCGTGTACCTATTCCTCCAAACCATTACCTTCTTCATTACAGGCATTGGTTATGTCGGCACCATCATGTAATAAAAATCTTTGTCGTGGGTGTATTGTTACTGTTTCTTTTTCTCTGCAGCCAAACAAGCAAAATAGAGGTCTGTCAGCAGCAGCCTCTATGATCTCTCATTGTTAGCTCATTCAAACTGCAAGAAAGGGGGGAAAATCCTAAACCCCTAAACTTTACACCCTAAACTCAGTTCATAAACTCTAAATTTAAGATGGTTTTAAATTTTTTTAATTTTTATCGACTATATATAAGATAACAATCTATCCCTCCCTCTCCAGGCATCCCCCCATTCTGCCAAAGTTGTTCATCTATTAGTCTCCCCTTGTCCCTTGCACCTCCAAACCTTGTACTTTTCTGTCCGAACTTACAGCTTGTAGTGTCTACGGATCACATGATGCGGGGCCGGGGATTGTTTCCAATAATTGGTCGACTATGACAGCCACAGGGAAGGTTACAGAGTCAATTGCTTCAAAGTTTATAGGTCCAAGAGAAGGAAACAATTATAGGCATACAGAGAAAGAAATAAAAATATTAATTATTCAAATTTAAAATTTAAAGGACATCATCTTATTTTTTTAATATTTAAATTATTATTACATCAAGAAATTTAAGTAGAATGAACCCTTTTTTCTTTAGCTTAGCCTCCATTTAATTAAATATTATAATCTACGGTTCATAGAATAAGAAATGAAACTCATATTTGGAAGTACTAAAAGAAAGAAATACTTCCACTGGTGCACAAAGCTTTTTCAGCTTCATTTGGTCCCAAGAGGATAGGTTATTGGGCCCAATCTAGAGTTTTTCAATTGGGTTTTTAAAAATAGATGACTAGATTATAATAAGTACAAGCAAATCATTAAAATTAGAATTAGAATTAGAATGACATAATCAAATCGATAATCAAAATATATTCGGATCAAATAAATATGAACAACTCACAAATGGTGAGTTTAAACCAACCCAAATTTTTTTAAAAAACTATATATAATCAACATAAAGGGAACTTAATTTCTAAATCTCAATTTATTTTATTAAATTTTATTTTTAAGAGTGTAAACATGAAGTAAACTTTAAATTTATTAAAATAAAAATATTTTTAATTAATATATCAATTAAGTGTATTTAAAAAATTATAAAACAACCACATCCACCAAGAAATCTTGTTATACACCAAGCTACATATGTACCTTTTAAGAAGGCAAAGAGTGACGACTTTTCATAACTTATGAGGTTATTTACTTGAAAAATTATATTATGGATTATTTCTGTCATTATAAATTAATTTTAAAATAATTTTTTTAAAGTTAAAAATCACTTGATAACTTGATAAAAAAAATGAGATCAAAAAATTAATGAAATTGATATATTTAATCGATTGATCTCGTAAATAACTCATAATATAATTTCTCCATTTAGTTAATCAAATTGAAATTGCATTAATTAGGCCTTGTAATGCCAAGTTTAAGTTAGTCAACCCCTTTTTACATCTATTCCTCCTTCAGGCTTCAACATTTAGTTCATTAATTAATCTATGAAAGTTTGGTAGAATAACCCAACAACTAATTTTGATTACAACCCTTAGTTGTTGCACAATCAAGTTTAGGTAAGGCAGTATTTCCTTGATACAATATGGAGTGTGAAACCCTTTAGGAGATCAAGTGGGAAACCAAAGATTCCTTGAGACAACAAAGTTATTCAAAGGAAGGGAGTACAAAGCAATCTTGTACTTTGTCAAAAAAAAAATAATTTAAGATTTAACCCAATTTATTTATATTATCATTCTTAACATATAATCGATATAATATGTATACTATTTCGACTCTTTCTTATCTATAAATCAGAGGATATTGAACGCTTAATATATTATATCATTGGTATGTGAATTGAACTAAATTCAATCGAATTTATGTAATCATTGATTGTACTTGAAACCTTTTCTCTACCTTCATGTTACTACCTACCTTGTATTGCTAATATTACTCGAATTGTATTCAATTTAAATGAAAATTTTGATTCTTTGAATATCCTACCAATTTAATTGGAGAAATAAATTATTTTGGAATGATGACAAGTTTTGAGAGATACATATGATCTAAAAAATATATGGGGGTTAGACTTTTTAGGAGGAAAATGATGTCAAGTTTGTAAACAATATGGTAAGACATTTTATTATGTATGTCAACACTTTATACAATTTTCTTCTAGTCATGAAATTTATAATTGATAAAAGAAAAAAAATGTTATCTTTAAAAATTAAGACAAAATAATTTACTTACAAAATATTGTTCGATATTAAAAGATAACAAATATTATATTATCCTAAGATTCTAAAAATTTTTAAAACATTGAACTATAAGTATCTCTCCAATCTTAACGTCAAAAAGAAAGTTGGTGGGTTTTGTGGGCAAGACACCAATGGAAAGTGGGAACCCTAACTCTTTGTTAATTATTTTATTATACTTTATTTGAATTAATGAATTAAAACCCGATAATTATACCAAGAAGAAGTGAATCTCTGTCCTCCAAGGTCAGGCTCCCCTGTTTGTTTCCAGTGTTTCCTCGGTGGGATGGCCGACGTTCGTCCTTGGTCATTGTTTGTCAACTCCACCTAACACAACTCAGTGACCCACATCATCATGACCCTCAACAAACACACTTTAATCACAATATTTTGTTTATTGTTGGACCAACATTTTTAAGACAAATGATTGTTTTATGACCATTGATTAATTTAAATTAAAGTTCAAATTTTATAAAAGTAGATTATTAATATATATTATTATTAACTTATGACACGTAAGAAAATGAGTGAAGCTTCTGACAATTTATTCCAAGTAAGAAAAAGTGTTTCTTTACCATCAAATTTCAACCTCACATGGATAGTAAGGGTTTGTAGAGAATATTAACTACCAAAGTTTACACACTCGGCTTAATTTTAGTTGTAAGGTTTAGATGTAAGAATATTAATTAAAATTTAAAATTTAGAATTAGAATGGAGGGTTTAAAGGTTGAATTTTGTTTTTAAAGTAATAGGATTAGTATTTAAGAGTTTAAATTATAACCCTAAATTTTACACCTCTAAACATAAACCTCTAAACCCTAAAATAAGATCTTAAACTCTAAAATTTTAGTTTTCACTGTCGGTATATAAAAAATAATCTTAAAATTAATGTGATTTTTTATTATTACATTAGATCGGATACTTATTATTATTATAACCTTAAATTCTACATCCATACACATAAACCCATGAATCCTAAATTAAGATATTAAACCCTAAAATTAAGACACTAGTGGAAATTTTTAGTTTTCACTACCGGTATATAAAAAATAATCTTAAAATTAATGTGATTTTTGGTCAGCACATTATATTGGATACTTATTATTATTATTATTATAAACTTAAATTTTACACTCATACATCTAAACCCTTAAACCCTAAAACTAAGACGCTAGTGAAAACTTTTAGTTTTCACCATCGGTATATAAAAAATATTCTTAAAATTAATGTGATTTTTGGTCAGTACATTATATCGGATACTTATTATTATAACCTCAAATTCTATACCTCTACACTTAAACCACTAAACCCTAAATTAAGAGCTTAAACCCTAAAACTAAGACACTGGCCGTCGGTATATAAAAAAATATTCTTAAAATTAATGTGATTTTTACCAACAAAACTTGATGGTTTCAATTATTAAAAAAATATTTACCAACACAAACAACAGCAACAAAGTCTTTTTGATTGTTGCTGAAGTAAACAAAACAAAACAAATTAAGTTCAACAGATTCATTTTTTTTATTCGGATTTTCATGGGGTTTGCTAATCTTCCCTTGAGGGGCACCAAGGCGTCATATCCATGGGGTAACTGCCTAAGACACGCAAGAAAGAGGTGAACTCTTGAACCTCAGCCAACGCGTTTTGGGCTCTGACCTCGGCCATGGACGCCTCGAAATCAACGTAAAACAGGTACTCGAAATGCTTCGCGGTCCCAACATTGGCGTCATCCACCAAACGGATCGGGCTGCTACGGTGCGGACGAGACTCGATCTTCGTCAAGCTGATGTTCCTAAACGCGAACGCCGAGAGAACTTTGAAAAGCACGCTCGTTCCTTTTTCGTGCGCGAACACGATGCTTGTTTTGAACGGCCGGTCCGTGCGCGGGATGATTGGCTCACGAGCTAGCATGACGAAGCGCGTGACGTTACTCGAATCGTCTTGGATTCCATCGGCGAGGATGTTGAGTCCGTAGAGTTCGGCGGCGCGTGCGCTTGCTATGGCAGCTGTGTCACGTAGGTTGTTGGTGGCTATGTACTCGGCGGCTCCGGCGGTATCATCGACGGCTTCGCGCGTGACGTTGAGGCCGAGTTTGGTGATCGTGTTTTCGCACTGAGAGAGGGCTTGTGGATGAGAAATGACGCGTGACAGGTACTCTTTCCTAACGCCAGGTAGAGCCAAGAGGCAATGGTGGACTGGGAGTTGGACCTCACCGACGATATGGAGGCGGTGCCGGAGGAGGAGATCGTAGTTCCGATGAATCGAACCGCCGAGTGAGTTTTCCACCGGTAAGACGGCTCGATCAGCAATCCAAAGCTCGACCGCTTGAAACGCAACTTCAAACTGGTCACAAGGGATGGCTTCGCAGTTAGGATAAGCTTTCCCTGCCGCAGCTTCCGAGTAAGCACCAGGGACTCCTTGGTAAGCCACGCGAAGCTGAGATCCGTGCATCGGAGCAGGAGACAAATCGGTTATGGTTAACGGCTTCTGCGGAGGCGTTTTCGAAGGTGGTTGTAGCTTACCGTTCTTATCGAGATGGACTATGTTGAGATCCAAGGAGGTTTTGTGTCCGTTGACGGAAGCTGCGAGGTTTTCGGATGCGGCTGAAGGTTCGGAAGTTTCTTCTGAATCTTGGTTCTGTGAGAATACTTTTCCAGACAGAATAGCACATGAGCTTTGCCAATCCGCCCGACTTAATCCTACGCCATTTGGGAATTGGACTGAGTCCGAGTGGTATGCGCACCGTACGACTAACCGACTCGTCTTCTTGATCCGATGCTTGTGCGATCGACATATAGGAGACGAAGGATACTGATTTTTGAGTTGCGAAATTGCCTGCATTTTGATACAAAATGTTTTTTTTTATTTCCTGTGACTCAAATTTTTCTGAATTATGTAAAGCTTGTTGTTCTCTCTGATGAAGGGAACGTCAAGCTGAGAAGACAGGTAGCTGGGGGTGGATTTTATATACACCCAGGGACAAGTTGGTTGGGTCAATCTCACACCTACCACCTGCCACTCCATCGTCTGGTTTTGAGTCCATTTTATTATTATTAAATAAGTATTTAAATTATGTTTTTTTAATAAGTGTTATTTTTTTGACTGAAACGTCTATTTTGATATCTATTTCAGACAAATATTTTAATTAAAAGATAAATATCTATTTTAATAAATAAAATAAAATTAAAAAAATAATTTGAACATATAGATTATGGTGTTATTCTTAGTCTCTGTGCTCTAATTTGTTTATTTTAAATCCATGAAATATAGTTATATTGATATTGTGATATTTAAGTCAAGATTGGAATTTTAGAAAATATAATTAAATAAGTTATAATAAAAAATAATACAAAAATTGTTTGTTTAACTAGAAACTTTGTATTTTTAATCTTCAGATTAGCAAGTGTCTAGACCCAATTAGACAGATATTTAAAGTAAAGTTTGTGGTTTCTCTATTTGTCTGCCCAAAGCTGGCCCCAAGTTAGTAGGACCATTTCCACAAGGCCGAGACACAGGGAGAAGAATCACAAGTAACAAACAAAGGCCTAAGGAATGTCAGTTTAATTGGGGGTTTATTTTCAGATTCATTAATACAATGTAAATTTTAAATTACATCTATATTCTAGAGTTTTCAACTAATATTTAATTTTTTAAAATAATTTTTAAGACAGTTATTAAAAAATATAATAAAATAATAAATTATTCATGAACTTATTGAGTATAATTGGGTCTTGTTTTACTCAATTTATTGAGATTTTAAATCGAGTTCAAATTTAAATCAAATCAGCTCAAGTCGATCATTGACCAAATAGAGTTTAAACCGTTTACAAGTTGTTCAACTAAGTTAAATCTTTTTTACTTTAAATTAAAGTTAATAATTAAAGTTTTGTCATGTAAGTGTCACGCCTAAAAAAAGACAAGAAACATTAATCTCATATTAAAAAAGAAAAATGGAAGTCTTGGGATATATATACGGTGGTGCTGCATATCTTATCAGATGTGTCTTTTAACAAGAGAATAATGGTTCCGTAGCATAAGATTAAATCTGATAAAAGGATCTGTTGGTAACCCTATATCAATGTTGTTTAATTTGCCAACTAAAATTCCTTTTCTTGAGGTAATTTGATTCCGTAAAATATTTAGTTTCCATTCATATAAATAAAAACTCCCATCTTCATCTACTACACACAAAACCAAAACCCTAACCCCAAACAAAACAAGAATGTGTTACAATTACAATACCCTAACCTGTCCTGTCCTTTGCATGCTTTTGCTTGCTTGTTTCATTTCTCCAACGCCACTGGACAAAATGCTTTTTCGTTTGAGGTTCAAGGTTCACATCATCAACGGCATGCCGGATGATGCTATGCCGTTGGAGATCGTCTGTTATTCGAACGACGACGATCTCGGACACCATACTCTTTGGAATGATCAGGAATTCAAGTTCGAGTTTATCGCCCATTTCTGGAGGAACACTCATTTCGTTTGCAACTTCAGTTGGGGACCCAAGTCTGTGAAAGACGTCACCGTTTTCGCTACCCGTGTTGAAACCAGATCATGCAAACAATCCGGGAATTGCTTTTGGAAAGCAACACCTCTAGGGATTTATTTTAGCAGTGATGTCAAGAATTGGGAGTTAAGGTTTGGTTGGTAAATGATGTAGGTAGGCCTAGGGAGCATCAAGTCAGAATAAAACTATGTTTATTCTTGCATGTTTAGAGAGACAAAACAAAAATATTTAAAAGAATCAGATTTATAAATAAACCAAATTTGATCTTGCAAAGACGTCGGGGTCTCTTATGATACCCATATATAATCCAAAGATATTTATATATGATACTTATATCCTACATATATACGAATATTATCCTTCAAATTAAATATATTTATCATTTGATTTTGAATTTTGATAATCTAAACCAAGACCTCCAGCATCTTGATTGATATACATAATCTTGGACACTTGATTTTGTATCCCTAACAACTATACACAAGTTGACCAGGATTCTTTTGTTACATATATGGTTTGGCAACATGTCCAATGAAATAATCAGGAATTAATTGGACATTGAATCATGAAATAAAAAATATATATTTATTTTTTTATCCATCGTGATTCAAATTTCTTTTTTAAAAAATAAGGTGAATGAATTTATTTATCTTTCAATATATACATTCTTTAAAGTTTTATTATTATATATAAAATATATAAGTCTAATTCAAATCGACTTCTTTTCTATAATTCATCGTATATTATACACCCAGTTCATCCTATTTCACTTTTCTTTCCCCTTGCACATTGGAAATTGTTGTCCAACTTAATAAATTCCACAGGCAAATGGCAATCCCTCCTGTTGTACGAAATTGTGTCTACTGTCCGGTCCAACTCCCTAACTGAGTGGAATGTCTTTCGTGGACTTTTATTCATTCGGTTTAAACCTACTGATTCAATCTCAAGACCACGCACCACAGACTAACTCAAATCAACCACTTGTCCACAATTCCGAACCAAACGTCGCTGATTCTTGTAAGACTTGGTCCAACAGGGGACATGTTTTTCACACACAATTGGACCAATTCAGTTAGGTTCTGTCATAAGTATATAATTTTTTGAGGTATAAGTAATTATTTATATTACTATATTTATCTTTGATTTATAACTATTACTTCATATTTTTAAAATTCGAATCTAATGATAACATCAAACCCAAATTCATGTTCTAATGTCTTTTTTTTCGAATCATTATTTTGTTTACAAGCCATAATCCTTACATGCACAAACACACGAGAGATGGACATAAATCAACCATGAATCAGCAGCACCTTGCCGATGGTAGAAAACGTTGCAGAGAACTCGGGTGTCTGACAAATGCAGTCCATGCTGTCGGAAATCATCAACAAGGCATAAGCATCTATTCACTTTCAATGTCTTCACCCCTGAAACAAAACAGTGTCATCACAGTTCATGAAAAGAAAAGAAAAGAAAAGAAAACATAACATTTGAAGGATTTGACAGCATCGATCTCCAAAACCAGATTCGACATTCCTTTAAGCATGGTTGTGGCAATTCTTTCGGTGGCCCTTTGTCTGTGTCTTGGACATTAATATAGGAACAGACACGACACGGTCAGGATTTGGCCTGTTGCCTGCACTGGCTTCCAATGCTGATCGAGAGCTCAATTTTTTTCACCGATGTGCTTACGTCGAACAACGGCACGTTCAAGATCAAGGGACCCTGGTCTGCAAGCTTGGACTTCCTTGTCACAGCCATGAGCCAACCCTACTGTTAAGAAATCTGCAGTGTACATGGATTGAATTCTCCTGGAAATGCTTGAGGGAGGACTCATCCCGGTCCTTGAGCATTTTCAGAGACTTGGAACCTAAGTAGACCTCGAAGATGTGCTCGGTCGGTTTAATTACGACTACATGTGCTTGTTGGGAGTAGGGAATAATCCCAAAACTATATCCATTGAACTTCCGGTTATCGAAACCATAGAGGCATTGCAGACCAGGAAGTCCCTTGATCTTGAAGGTGCCGTTGTTCAACATAAGCACATCGGTGAAAAAGTCGAGCTCTCTATCAGGCATTTGAAGCCAGTGCAGGCAACATGCCTACAACAGGCAAAATCCTGACTGTGGAGTGTGTTCCTTTATCAATGACCAAGACACAGACAAAGGACACCAGAAAGAATTCCCACAACCATGTGGAGCTCCATAATTTTCCCGGACAAATGTTGTGTTTGTTCCGATGATGTTCCATGGCATATCCAAGCTGCTCTTTTTATACACAACCTGAAAGGGTCTGTTTCATCATCCGCATGTACAGCATTAAATCCTCAACTCCATGAAAACGTTTTCTTATTATAAGCAATCAGTTCATTGTCATCAGGCATTGGTTTGTTGATAGAAAGTCCAATTCTTTCATGACTTATTACATGAAACAGATGTACAGTTATTTATTTTCCTTAAAAATTGTTGGAAATTTTTTGAGTGACAATTTACATTATTTATTTATTTATTTGATTAAAAAGCCTACTTCTAATTTTACCTAGAGCAGGGAACAGGGAAGGAGGAGACTCTAGGAGAATGAATGTTTCTTCTAAAGGGAGGGGACGAGGGCAGATAAATGGTTCTTGTAATACTTGGTCGGACGGGGGACATGTTTTTCACTCACAATTTGACCAATTCTGTTAAGTTTTGTCGAAAGGAGAGACGGAATTAGGATTAGGGGACAAAACATAAATACATTCATAAATAAATTAAAATTTTAAAATAAATAAAAAAATAAATGTGAAATTTTCTTTTAGAGGTACAGGGTGATTACCTTACCTACAACTACATAATTTCGTGACTGATCATAAATATATAATTTTAATTGAAGTATTATTAATCATTTATATCTTTCATAAAAATTAATGTTTGATTTATAATTATAATTAATAATGATATTTTAAAATTTGAATCTAATGATAACATCCAACCCAACTTCATGTTCTAATTACCAGAACTTGTCTTTTTTTCATCAGTCTTTCCTTTAAACTCTTTTTAAAGGACTGACTCGTGACCTTATATCAGCAAAGCTTCAACTTTACTCTTCTCATAATTACCTTTATGAAAAGAATGATTCAAACAGTTGGGAAACTTCCAATTGCATTGATTTTTATTGGGTGGGGAAAAAGAGAAAGAGAAAAATAAAAATAAAATCCGATAATATCATCATAATATTAGAAGGTTCATAATTTTGTTGTAACAAATTAAGTACAGCTGTATTCTCCAGCTGTATAGCTGTTAGTCTGTTGAATGTTGGCGCTAAACCCTAATTGTGGTTACATCAACCCTATATATACATGTATTTGGCTGAGCAAGTTAATCAAGGAAAATAGTTTTCTCATTTATACTTTCATGTATAGTTAACACATAAAATACATATATGACGTAAAAATTAATTATAACATCACATAAAAAATAAGAACATAATTAATAAAAGTTGATTTAAGAAAACTTTTAATAGGAGATTCACTTACAAAAATCAATTATACAACGCAGATCGATCTGAATTAATCAGGACAAATACCGGAAGGATAAGAAAAAAAATTAAGACATTCTAAGTCAATCAAGAATATTGACCCAAAACCATTGTGGAGTTAATGGAGGGGTTGGGCATTGATTTCAATGCAAGGAATTACAAACAAGCAGCCATGATCTCATCTCATCTCACAACTAACTAACTCTCATTATTATTTATTAATATACAAATTATCTATTATGATGACATCAAATGCTGGTATTCAGACCAGGTCCAAGTCCAACATTCCCAACATGTTTTTCTTCATTTTTTAAATTTTTCTTATGATCTGGCTAGACTGATTAAAGAGAACAGATGTTGGAAAGAATTTCGTGCATTTCACTTCTGTTTCTTTCCCTGTTTATATAAGGTGGGAGATTGTTGAAACACTTGTGAATCTGTGTTTGCTTTAACTTGTCTGCTTTCCTAACATCTGTTCCTGCTGTTGTAGGACAATGAGAGACATCATTGCATGTTTTAGTGAAAACGCTGTAAATGTTTCCCATTCCACATGCTCAAGAGAATCAAGAAACGTCTGCATCTCTCAAAAAACTTCAGTTCCTTCAATAAAAAGTGCAGTCACATGTGTTTACAAAGTGGTTCTTTCCACCGGCAAGCAGATGTTGATCAGAGTCACATGGTCCAAGAATCAGACCAGTCATGGACTTGTCATAAACCTAGGTGACGATGACCCTTCCACATGTTTCAAGCTCAACACGAATTCGAGGTTTTTCGGGAAGAAGAAAGGAAGCAAAGCAACTGAATCCGGTCATTCGAAGATCGAAGTCTTTTGGGATTTATCGAGCCCCGAGTACGACACGGGACCTGAACCAATCCTTGGATTCTACATCGTGGTTGTGGTTAATTCGGAGATAGGCCTTGTTCTAGGCCATATGGATGAAGAAACTATAACGAAAAGTCTCAAGACCAACACCACCAAAGTGGCAAATTCTTATCTAGTTTCTCGACAAGAACATTGTTCGGGCAATACACATTATTCTACCAAGGCTCGGTTCTGTGACACGGGCGTCGTACATGATATTTCCATAAGATGTAGTGAAGAACATCAAGGCCTAAACCATCCAGTTTTATTGGTTTGTATCGACAAAAAAGTGGTGATTCGTGTGAAGAGACTGCAATGGAATTTTAGAGGAAACCAGACAATATTCTTGGATGGATTGTTAGTTGATCTGATGTGGGATGTCCATGACTGGTTCTTCAAGCCTGTCTCCGGCTCTGCTGTGTTCATGTTTAGGACAAGAAGCGGATTCGAAAGCCAGCTTTGGTTGGAGGAGAAGTTGATGCAGAAAGATCGTGACAGAGTAGACTTCTCTTTATTGATTTATGCCCGTAAGAACACATAAAGTAACTTATCACATTTTAGTCCAAGTTTGATTATTTGTCTTAACTTCTCAGCTTTTTTCATCATATAAGATCATCTCTGTTATCTCTGGCTTTGGATACTTGATCATATTGGGTCTTATTTAGCATTCGGATTCAGAATCTTTCCGACGGTTCGAGTTTTATCGTTCCTAAATTTACAAGTAAGAAGTAAAACTATAAAAAATGACACACTTTGATTAAGTTAGAGATAGATTAGTCACCCGTTAAAAATCGTTAAAAGCATTAAGTAACATTCGTTAAAACTAAACTTTCAAAATCTTTAATATTACTATTAAACTTTTAGTTCTATGCTAATTTACCATCCGTTTATAATCGTTAAAAGTGTTATGTAGCAGTAAAAATATTTTATATAAAAACACATTTAGTGCTCCATATTTGTACATTCAAATAATTTAATTTTAATTCAAAAAATAATAAATTTAACCCTTAATATTTTAATTTGACTATTTTTAATTAAATATAATTTAACCCTAAACACTTAAAAATCTATAGTAAAAGTGTGTGTTATATTAATGTTTGAAATTAATGGTTAGGATTGGAGCAAAACATGAAGACTAATATTTCTTCGAATTAAAACTAAATTATTTGAATGTCTAAACACGAATGTGTAAATATTGCCGTTGTAACGTCGTTAAGGAGTCAATAATCAAATTAAAACAAAATTAAATATTTAATAATAACATTGAAACAATTAAATATTTAGTTACCAAATTCAATAATTGATAAGGTTTAGTAACCATCTATAAATTTTACCTTAAATTAAATTAGTTATTATAAAATTTTGCGATCAGATGAGTCATTATTAAAAAATATATGACGAATTTTTTAATCAATTTTTCAACATTTAAATAATTATTTGACCATGATTTTTTAAATTAAATGAGTTTCTATGTACAAGATGAAAATCAAACATTTGATCACAAATTAAAATAAAAAAATTATCAATCTCACTTAAATTCCATGATTAATTAAAAAATCTATTTAATATATAAGCTGACATAATATAGAAAAAAAATATGTTCGTATGTTCTTGGTCAGCCTATTTAATGAAAATTTCCATACTTTTTAAATCCAAATTGCTTTCACAACCGGCACGGATCATAAACTATAAAACTCAAATCATCCTTTAATTTCTTAATGTTTTTCTATACCTAACACAAATCAAGTAATAAAACTGAAAAATCAAGACAAAAAAAAAACTTATTCAATTTTAAAAAATAAAATATATTTATTTAAATTATAAAATAAGAATGACTAATTAGCTCAAATTTTTGACTAAACTCAATCAAATACTCACTCCTATTAGAAATCCTATGAAACTTAAAGGAATAATTTTGGATCTTAATATGGTATACATAGTTTCCTATAATCAATCCTTGACAAGAAATCCATAATTTCTACATCCAACTTGCATTTGTGAAAGAGAGATGCCTTTCAATAACTCAAACCTACTGATCATAATATACATGACTATAAATAGGGAATAAATTTAAAGGAAATCAGCAAATTGACACAGCTTTGCTAAATACTGAGTTCTTATCATTTAACCTTCAAAAGAATCAAAACCAAACATAATTCCACACGGCATCTTTTACAATTTCAATTGGCAGCAAAAGTAGTGTGCAAACCAAACAATTATTAGGACAAATAATAAACAAGCAAAGACATGCTAAAAACAAACCAATCAACACAGGAAAACCATGTTTTCCAAACCCTCATTCCTTCTTTCCAATCCCGTGAGACATGTTATAGATCCCTTGTCCCTGAAAAAAAAACACAGCATGAGCAATAGTTACGATCTTTATTATTTGGAAAATTCGAGACTAAAAGGGTTGGACATGTTGAAGTTGGAAACAAACTCACGATTAAGAACAAGGAACTTGCAGCCAGGGCAGCAGGAATAGCGACAGAAGTGACCTTATCTAAAGGTCCTTTCAGGTAAGTGTGCTTCTGGATGTTCTGGAAATATTTCTGATACTCAATAAGCTTCTCCCTGGGTCTGAATGGTTGCTCCGACATCCTACGGAGCAAGGTAATAATACAGTTATAAATAATCTAATAAAGAAGATTCCAAAGCACCCAATGACCAATAAAACAACTAAAAATTCACACACCCACAGAAATCCTCTAGCCTATCACCATAACCTTAACTTCACGTTTACAAAAACAAGCAGACATCAGTTGTGCTTGTCTCAACAAAACACAAGATCTAATGGAAGTTTGGTCCCCTCCTATGTTACTTGGACTTAGATGTCGATGTATATACTAGTATGGTCCAAAAAATTTTCGTGTATTAGGAGGACCCTTGAAGGCCGTATACTGTATCCAAGTGCCTGAGTGCTAGATTGAGTTACTTAAAGAAAGAAAAAAAAAAGAATCCAAACAACATAGGAACCCTTTTATTTCTAGGAAAATCTAAATTAAAATACGGTTGCTGAAGATCTTAACATGATATCAGAAGCTGAAATAGACAAGAAATCAAATCTTGCTTCAGGAGAAGCCGAAGAAAGGAAGATATTCACATAAGCAGACCAAGATATGCATCAGTACTCTTTTGCCTACGAACAAGCAATTTAAAATAAAATTGGAGATCACTAAACCCAGTTCAAACTCTTTATACAGCCCTCCAAATGATATTTTTACAAATATTTTGCTAAAAACAGATTAAATTGGTTCAATCAATAGTTCTACCATACCTAATCAAACCAATTCCAATCAGTTAATTTAGACAATTTTAAATACAAATAGTCGAATAATTTGTTGTAAATATATACCTTCTCGAGACAAAAAAAAAAAAAAAAAAAAACAGAGATCGACTCAAATAAACCCAAACTAATTACACAAATAAGAAAATTAAAATAAAGGAAATGTTTCCCCGTAAATCAAATCAGCAGATTCAAGCATCAGATACAATAAATCTATATTAAATTAAACATCTTCCAATATCACATTCACATAATGAGAAAGGAATAGAGTAATTGGTACCTGATTCTTCCTTTGTTTCTTAGATTTATGAAAACCCTAGAATTTCTTGACGATTTGAAGCTTATCGGGATCGAATAAGGTCTGGGAAATGGCCTTTATATAATTCGTGGGAGACAACGAAAAACTAGCCCAAAATGGGAAGTAAAAGTAAAACGGTTATGGGCCGAGATGGATCGACCCATTTAAGCAACTCCCGACCTCATATTTACCTATGAAATTAGATATTTTTTTAATCAAATTTAAAGTGATGTTATTCGTATCAAACTAGAAAATAAATTAGTTTTGAGATACCTCTTGAACAGTTCAAATTACTATTTTTCAATTGAAAATCTCTAATTTATTGGTTAAAATTTTAAAAATTATTTCACTATAAATGTTATGAAAAAACTAAGATTTTTTTAACAATAACATTAATTTGTTTAATTGATTTGATTTCATTTAAATAAAAAGTTATGACTAAAGGAGTTGAGTCGGGATCGGATCCAACAAGAAGAAGGTGCGTGTAACACCCTCGATCCGGATGTCACATTGAGACTCTGGCCCAAAACTCGTGTTACAAAATTTTGTTTTGTTGTGAAAAATTGATTGTTCAAATGTTTTATTAAGGGGAAGCTTTAATGTTTTCGAATCTTTAATTCTTTTATTCAAAATTTGTTTCATTAAGGGGGAGCATCTCAAAAACAATTTTTCAAGATAGTTTTATTATATCAAAAAGGGGAGATTGTTGAGATATTGATTTTGATATAATAATTAAAAAAATGTTTTGGACTAATTTAAAAAGATTTTAAAAATGATTCTTATGTTCAAACAACTTGAAAATAAGTTTGAAAAGTTTTTGAGAGATTTTAGAAGTGTTTGAAACGATTTTAAAATAGTTAAAATTGTGTTTTAAATGAAAGTTTCGAAACTTCCCTTAAAAGGTTTCGAAACCTCTCAGGCAGAATGGCCTTTTCTTGAAACCTTACCAAAGGTTTCGAAACCTCTAGTAATAGGTTTCGAAACCTTGGTCCTGTAACGGCTATATTTTTGCAAGGTTTCAAAACTTTTGGTAAAAGGTTTCGAAACCTTTGTGCAGGTGAAAATTTAATGCTTAACTTTTTGACTTCCCAACGGTCATAAGCGGCTAGAAGCTCGTTTGAGATGATAAAAGCAAGCCTCAAGCATCAAGAGAAGTCTAATGCTTACATTGTAACAACACTATGATTCAAGAAATGTCCTAGTGCATAATTCTCATCTTTTGGGTAAACAACATTTGTGAGCTTAATGTTTATGTATGCTCAAGTATCTTAGGATTGGGTGAGAGCTTAGTTACAAACAATTATCCTTATTAGAAGGATTCAAGTTTGCTTAGAATTCTCTTTGTGAGTAATTTCTCAAAGTTCGGTTGTAAACTTTGGATGCTTGATTCGGGTTGTGAATCAAGGTTGTAAGGTTATCCCTTTGTTCCTCAAAAGTTTGAATTCTTAGTGAATTGTGGAAATCCTTAGTGGGAAGCTAAGGTAGTGGATGTAGGTGCTTGTTCGAAGGCCGAACCACTATAAATCCTTGTGTTCTTTGTCTACTTTCATTGCTTCCACAACAAACACCCAAATTGTCATTTCTCCATCACTTAGCGAGTTAAATCGATTATCCATCGAGCCACCTTCAAGCCCAACATGTTTCAAAAGCTCAATTACCACATTCGAAAATCTTAAACAAATCCATCCATTTCAAGTAATATAAAATCCAAGTAATTCCAAAAATAAAGGAGCTCCAAATTTTATAGTAATTTAAAAACATTCAACTCAAACCTAATTTAAAATAAGAGTTACAAATACATATAAGGTCCTACAAGTACATGACTCAATCCATCTAGTAATTGTACTCTAAACACAAAGTCGATGCTGAAAATTTAACCCTTGATGGTGCTCCTCCAAACCAAGTTGCAACCTAGAAACATACGCAAGGAAACACATTTCGAACGTTGAATTATGAAAGCTCAATGGTACACTGCTACTCGACCCACTTCACACATGTCATAAATAAAGCAATACCACTCGACCCATATCCGCCTAAACAAATGATAAACATGCATATATATTTTCGCACACAACATATACATATCAAGATAAGTCCACACAGTATCTCATATATAATAATAGTATAAGTAGTGAGGCCCCTGTCCACTAAGTATCGAGATACAACACTACGAGCAGGGCCTACGTCCACTAAGCATCGGGATCTCATACTCTAGAGATGAGGCTCGCGTCCACTAAGCATCAAGATCGTACATATTGGAATGATACATCAAGTATCTTCGAATGAGGCTCGCGTCCACTAAACATCGGGATCCTCTATTCGGTAGTCTTTTAGGTGTTGCAATACTTTATATTGGGTATCTGGATCCCATCACACAATATCTAATCAACAGGTAACCTATCAACACATAGCAAGATTACTAGCTGCCACATAGCACGTATATTAACCCACCAATAACCTATGTGTTACCATCATCATTTAGTCACCCACCATTTACCGAGTAGTTAGCTGATTATTTAATAAACATGATTAAATTATCGAACTCAAACACTAAATTTTGGATAGATTGTTCAACAAGTATCGATATGCCTATATAGGGTATCAGTGCGCCCCCTTATAATAATATGCCTCCAAATATACTGATACATCAATAACTGCAAACTACCCAAAAAATATCTACCCGTAACGATATGACTAGTCTTTGTACTACTATCGATCCATACCCGTACCGGCACACCTGTATGGTGTATTGATACGACTGTTTATTAATATTTAATGTAACAGTAGTACCGATACGCCTTATGTGTCGGTACCTAAAAATATTACTATAATTTGAAATATGTGAGGGGTATCGATACACAAGTTATCGTACCGATACGCCTCTTATATTTAACCTTTTAATTCCCTCTATCGTATTGATATACTTCTAAATCGTATCGGTACGCCTACACGAAATGCAAGTATGGGTTAGAAATTCACCACATTCCTTGCTCAAGTTGTATGGTTAAGCCCTAAATCATTCCTACAAGTTATTGGGATAGCTTAGGATGTGTTTCTAACCTTTTTACAACAATTCACAAATTTAAACCAAAATTATCATTAAAGGGTCTCTAAGCTACAAAAAAAACAAGTCATAAATCACACATGCAACAAGTTTAATTTTGTGAGATATGTGATGTTAAAGGAGTTAGTAGAGTACTAATCTCAAACAAAACGGGCTGCAAACGAAGATTTCTCTATCTTCAAGTTTTTTTTATTCCCAAGTCACCTTGAAGACTCTCCAATCTTTCTTTTTTTTACAAAAAAGAGTTAAGCAACAAATTAAACATTATTGGGAAAAATTTTAGAGATTAAAGACACTAACAAACTAATAAATGAGCCCTCAAAACCTCATTCCCGCACATCACCTTGTAACCCTTCTAAAACTCTTCACTCCATCAAACTTAGTAAACTTCACCTTGATTCATAGATTTTTTTTTTACAGAATTAACTTCCCTTAAGCTCCAAAACATAATTCACAACCAAAAACTCAAAGATTACACCTTTAACACTAGTCTTGAGTGGGAAAGTTTGGAGAAAAAGGAGGAAAAAGTAAAGAGGACAAGGTGACTTCATTCCTCTTAACTTATCTGCAAAAAAATATTTTTCTCCTCTCTTTGTCTTCAAAAGGAATATTACGTAAATATCCCCACATAAGATTGTCTTTGCCAATAACAAACCAAAGATATGATAACTTGAGTTCCAACAAAAGCTCAAACATTGGAATCCAACACTTCGAATTAAAATTGAGTTCTAAATCCGACAAAATGACTATCGGCTTCTCCATTTTATTCACTCTGGAAAAAAATATCTTGTTTGTATGTTGAGGTTTTAGTCAATTATTTCGAGCAAATCATTGTCAAAAATAATATAAAATTAAGTCTTTTGTATTATAATCTGGCATGGACAGCTCTATTATTATTCTCAGATTACGGCCTCCGTGCTCTGACCATGTGGTAGGATTTTCTCTTTGCTCAATGCTCATGTTAGTTCTTACGGATTTTCTCTTTGCTCAATGCTCATGGTAGTTCTTACCTTTTTTATGTCTGGTGTACGTACAAACGGGAAATTATCACAACATCACATGTTACAAATTTATTTATTTTTTTACTATAATTAGATTTTATTAAAAGATAAACAATGCACATAAAATAGAAAAAATGTAAAATTATACCCATTAAAAACTTCGTGAAAATATAAATACGAAACCCAAATGTGTAAAAAATCATTTTTTAAAATTGATATCTATCGTCCAAGAACTTTAAAACTTTTATGAATCACCTATCTCTATTTCAACGTAATGTTTTATAGAGTGAAAAAAGAGTAATGAATGAACCTAAATATCAGACATATTGCTTACATACATAGATACATCAATAGATATATAACAAAAGGGATCGACTACACAACTCAAATCAGAAAATAAAGGTCATGAGAATCTTTCAATAAACACCAAACAATCGTTAAGATATGTGAAAAGTATGTTAAGTTAAACATACTACAAAAGTAATAAAAAACATGTTACAAAAGTAGATATTCTTATTAATAATTAAAAAAATTAAATAAAAATATAAAAAATATATACACTGATAGTCAACTACTAATATTAAAATCGATATCATCATCGGTAAAAAAATGATGAATATTACAAACATATATACACATGGTAATTAAAATGGTATGAGTAATGTTTCAATATACCAAATCATATTGAAGAGAAAAAGAGATAACAAAATGAAATTCTTTTTCTTTGTAAACTTTGTCAAAATCCATATATTTCATCTCTGCAAAACAAGAAGCAACAGAAGAAGAAAATGGTGGTGACGACAATAAAAACAGCTCAAGTAGACTCAGGCCATTCGTCATCAGGTTTTGTTCTTATTTCTGTAAATATAGGAGTTAACTGGTTTTGGTGGTAGGGAAGCCTAGCCCTAGATTACAAGCATTACAAAGTGAAGAAAACACTCTGTTCGTAATACAAGTCAGATCAATGTCCTAACAATGCTGAAACCGGCATTTCATACACGCAAGCACACACATTGATTCTTGTCATTCCATTCATACATGCTTATACACCCAAAAACATTGTATGATTTAGTCTGAACATCACCTAGTCTACAGTCTGCTCAAACATCAATCAGATGCAGCCGCAGAAGACAAACAAATCAAGCTCGGAAACAATACAACAATAACTTTTGCCACATAACATGAATAACAATAAACATCGATCAACAACTTACCATAAAACTGCAATTCAAAGCAACTGCATCTGATTATGAAAGCATGAAAAAGAACACTGACTAGACCCTAAAGCAACAAGATGTCTCATGCTTATTGGTCTGATGAAACAAAATTCAAAACAGGATTAAGGAAATATTGCCCTGGAATAAGGAAGTTTAGCATCTATCATAGAAATTACAGCTAAAACACCATAAGCAATAAGAATCATTCAGCCAAATCCATAATTATAAAGGAAATATTAATGTCATTCAACAAAACTTGAACCAAGAAGAGAACTAAAATCCAAAATGCAAGAAAATATAAACTTTAAAAATCTTCAAACTAAGCATTAGGCTGAACGTGGAGCCATCGAGCACTGATATTTTGGTTTGCCTGCTTAGTCGAAAAGGCTGAAACCCATATCCTGCATCCAAAGGAAAATTCAGTAGTTAAGAACACACCAAAAATAAAAATCAATAGGCAATTACAGCATGGAAAAGTATTTACATCATCAGATTCTTCCTTCTCCTCGACCTTCTCCTCTTTCTTGGGCTCAGCAGCAGGCGCAGCAGCACCGCCTCCACCACCAGCAGCAGGAGCGGCAACAGCAACGCCACCACCACCAGAAGGAACGGAAGCCAATTTCTCCCTTCCACTAGCAATTAGCTCGGTGATATCTTTCCCTTTAACTTCGGACAAAAGCAACTCTATCCTATCATCTTCAGCTTCAGCTCCGACTACAAAATTAAAAAAAAAAAAATCATTCCTGATGATAAAGATATCGCCGATAGCCTAATTCCAAAATCATCATTTATCCTTCCCTTTTTATTATTCAAAAAAATGAGAAAAGCGAAATCGGATATCAACGATGTTTCGAAAACAGAGTAAATGCATAGATTGAAAAATACCTGATCCTAGAATGGCCTTCAAGTCCTTGGCTGAAGGGGAAGCGTTCCCTCCCAGTACGGCGAGCAAGTATGCTGCTACAACCTTCATTTTTACTTGATGAAATACTTGATAAACGAGTGTAGCAATAGAGCGGCGGAGGTATTCAGGAGAAAAGGGCTGTGTGCTAGGGATTTTATTTTTGGTATGAGTCGTGTGATTTAATTGTTCGTTGATTTTAAACTGATCTCCTAGTATTACGGTTCCATATGAGCCCATCCTCCGAGTTTCAACCTAACCGGAATGGGTTAAAGCCCAATTCCTGGTCGATTCCGACTTATCACGCGTCCCTCATATAATCCTAATTTGTTTATTTTTGTTAAAAGTAGATTTGTTAAATTTAGGATTCAAATTTTTTAATACTCTAAAGATTATTATGAAGTAATATATACTTATATATATATATATATATATATATATATAAAAAGAAAACAATTTAAAAACTTTTTTTAATGTTTTAATTTTTAAGATTGTGTACCCTTTTTTTATATACAATTGCTACAAAATTATTGAAGTCTTCCATCGATACGGAAAAATTGATTTTATAGTATCAGATCTAACAGGCTCACTAGACACTTTCATCCAAACTATAATAATTCAAATTCAATTTTTTTAAAAAAAAATATCCAGGTATTTAGAACAATTAGTCTGATTTATAATTAATCAAAAATATTATTTAATTTAACTATTTTTTAAATTTAAAAATCAAATTTATAAAAATTTTCAGAATTTTAAATATAACAAACAATGATTTATTAAATATAACAAGATTTAAATATATAAAAATTTCATTTTTTTTAAATTTTAAATATAACAAGTATCAAATTATTAAATATAAAAATAATACTTATGAAATATTAAGTTTTTAGATTTCGTATAATCCAAAAATCAAAATATTATTTTTTAAATTTAAAAATCATATTTATGAAAAAATTTAGAATTTTAAATATAACAAACAATAAATTATTAAATATAAGATTTAAATATATAAAAAGTTATTTTTTTTAATTTTTAAATATAACAAGTATCAAATTATTGAATATAAAAAGATTAATACTTATGAAATATTAAAATTTTGGATTTTCGTATAATACAAAAATCAAAATATTATAATCCATATTCAATCTAAAAAATTTAAAATCAAATCAGATATTCAATCCAATAACACCCTTACAACCCAGGCCGCTTTAAGAACATATACCATGAAGAATTAGGCTTTTATCAGAGCCAATTCCTCATTCCAACTCCATTGCTTTTGATATAGTTCCAAAGCAACATAATACAACTCAAGGGCTGCTCGGTAACGATTTGGACGAACCATTCTCTACCATATACTTGTATGGCAATACTTAATATTAGGCCAAGAAATATGGATCGGCACTATCCCACAAGCCTGCAGGATGCAGCCCTAGGTACTCACTCCGGAGATACTTGAAGAGTACAAAATTGGAAAAACAAACTAGATTTGGATGTAAACCAACTCAATGCAACCGAGTCCGATCAAGTTAACAACTAAAGCCCTAACACATGTAAATAACAATGAACAAGCAACAAGAAAAAGGACCATGGATAGACTGTTTGAAGTCAGATGACACCACACAATCATCCCCAAGGAACTCAACAATTCCCAACAAGATTCAGCTGTTTACCGGCCTAGAACGAAATAACTTCAAGCCTAGAATACGGAAATGTAGCATACGAAAAGAAAACTACGAGAGGATTATTCGGCCACCAACCACCAGCCATAGAAATATCTATCTATAGCTAAAACACAATAAGTATGAAGAGTCATACAGCTAATCTCAAACATAATCCAAAAAAAAAACACAATTTAGAACTGAAATGTTAATGTCATTAACTACACTTCCTCAAACAGAAGTTAAAGGTCCAAGAGGAAGCTAAAACCATGTTCAACTACACAAGCCAAAAACATAAGAAAAGAACACACCAACAATTTGCTTTGTCTTCTTAGTCGAAGAGACTGAAACCCATATCCTGCATCAAAAAAGAAATTTCATTAGTGAAGAAAATGACAAAGAAGAATCAATACAAGTTGATTACAGCCTGAAAAGTAATTACATCGTCAGATTCTTCCTTCTCCTCGACCTTCTCCTCTTTCTTGGCCTCAGCAGCAGGCGCAGCACCGCCGCCACCACCTGCGGTAGGAGCAGAGACGGCAACAGCACCACCACCAGAAGGAACTGAAGCCAGCTTCTCCCTTCCACAAGCAATTAGTTCGGTGATATCTTTTCCTTTAACTTCGGACAATAGCAACTCTATCCTATCATCATCAGCCTCAGCTCCAACTACAACATCGAAAAAAACAAAAAAACCAATTCCTTAATGCTAAAGAAATAACCAAACACTTAATTCTCAATTCACTATTTTTCCTACAATTTGATAATATTTAGGATTCTAAATTAATACAAATAATGGAAAATTAACATAAACCTAGACATTGAGAATACAAAATTTCGATATCAAACACGTATCAGAAACAAAGTAAATCGAGTTAGAAAAATGACCTGATCCGAGAATATTCTTCAAGTCACCGGCGGAAGGGGAAGCGTTTCCTCCCAGCACAGCGAGCAAGTAGGCGGCGACAACCTTCATTTTTTTTTTTTTTTTTTTTTTTTTTGCTTGGTAAAAGAATGGAGATGACGAAAGTGGAAATTAAGCCGCGGAGGAAGCTAGGTTTTGCAGTAAAATGTCGAAAGAGCTGATGTTGTTGCTAGGGTTTTTTAATTTTGGTAGGGAACGTCTGATTTTATTTGGGCCTTTGATTTTACATCGAAAGGCCTGCGTTATGATTTCATTGGCGGAATTTAAGCCCATTCTCCAAGTTTCAACTAATCTTATTGGGTTCAAACCCATAAAATAACTACAATACATTTACAGCTATAGATCGTTCGAGTCAAGTTCGGTTCAGGATATTTCGATTGGATTAGATTCAATTTTGATTATGTTCGATTTTGATTTAGTTTTAGTTAGATCTAGTTTGGTTTAATTTTAATTCAGATTTATTTGATTTGGGTTGGGTCACATCAGTTCAGTTATTTTGAGGGATCAATTGATATCGAGTCGGGTTAAGAACGGATCAATAAGAGATTAATATATTTTAATCAGGTTTTCAAGTCAGATTAATTTCTTTCATCTATATATAGTTGTGCGACAATTCACGTCAAATCTTTCTTTATTTCTTTTAATATCTTTTCTTTATTTTAGGTTGTCTCCAACTATGGTTGTTTTTCATTTCGGATGAAATTGGTTTGGATTCATTTAGTTTGTTTAAAAAATAGTTTGGATCTATTCGGTTAAGTTGAAAATCAAATCTATATCGGTTCAAGTAAAAATTAAACCAATTTTGATTTAATTTGATTTATTTCACGTTTAAAATCAAGTTCAGATCATTATATCTAAATCGCTATCAAATATTATATCAGGTAAAATCGATTTGAATCAGTCCGATTTGTAACCTCTAAGTACATTTAAATATGGAAAAATAATTCATTATTGTATGAAAAATTGTTTTCCACAAACGGAATTTATTTAAAGTCTAATAATTTAGAGGTTTAGGTTTTATAATTTAAAATCATTATCTTTTAGATGAGAGAGATCGTAAGTTACTCGAGCTCGATTCAATCAAAGTTCGATTAAAACTCGATTCGATTGGACTCTGTTCGAGTTTTTGACGAGCCAAGTTACATGATATTTGACTCGAAAAGCTCATAAGCTACTCGAAAAAAATAAATATACTAATTTTATTTTTTATAATTTAAAATCGAAATTTTTAAACTTAAAATCCTAAAATCTAACCCTTAAACATAACTCTTAAACCCTAAATTAACATATTAAAACCTAAAATTAACAAGCTTGAGTTTACACAACTTGTTTATCAAAGTTTTTTTTTCATTAAGCTTTAAATGAGATATGAGAGATAAGAGTTATTAGAGTCTAACACGGTCAAAGATCGGTTAATACTTGGCTTGATTAGGCTCGAGAAAAACTCGAACTCGACTCGAGTTCTTAACGAGCTGAGCCGAACTTAGATTTTTCAGACTCGTTTAAAATTATTCAAGCTTAAACTCAACTCAAAATCTTAACGAGTCAAATCGAACATAGCACTATTTAAACTCGACTCGTTTACGTCCCTAGTCTAGACGTAACAGCCGATTAATGTTTCTTCTTTAGATAAATTTTTAAAGTTAAAAGACAATGAATTCAAGAAGAGTGAGGGAGGATTTTTTTATAGGGCGGAAAATTCATGTGGAAAAAATATGAATTAAATTTTAAATTTTTTAATCGAATTATTTTTCTATCAAATTTTAGTGATATTTTTATATTGTTTATTTTAAATCGATGATCAAATTTATATTAGGAAAAACAAAAATAATTATGACGGTAGTTAACTTAAATAAAATTAATTGATCTCGTGTGTTCCATCTACCTCCTGCACAGGGAACACTCCCACCAACATTTAGACCCAAGGCAAATAATTGACTTGTAGTTGGAACTAATTAATTTAAAGAAACTATAGAGTATATCTAAAATAAATTAATCAAGTTGTAAACATATAGATATTTATAATATAAACAACTTGAATTTGTGTTAATATATTTTTAATATAAATAAACTATTGTTTAAGAAGATTATTTGAGTCAAAGAAATCATATGATATATATATATTTATAATTAAATTTAAATATTATAAATATGCACTACGTTATATCTATATTTAATATCTAAATTAATAATAAAACACGATTTATTTTATCTTAGTGATTAAAAGAACAATTGTTATTTTTAAAGGTCATAGGTTTGAGTATCAATATTGTAGCATAGTAATTGAACGATCAATGTCTAATAGTTGATAGTATATTTTAGCACAGATACTACCGTTGAATTTTTATTAATATCATACGAGATACAACGATTATATCACATTTAATAAGACAAATAATAAGATTAATTTATCAAAATCTTTTTTAATCTTAAAATAAAGAAAAATGAATATTTTATAGATATAAGCACACCATCAAAATTCAGAAGTTTTTCTGAACCTTTTGTCTCTATCTAATCGAGACATATAATGGGTAAAAAAAGATTGGTGGGTGACTCAAGCTATCATGTAGAGTATTAAAATCTTTGTATCATCAATAAATGATTGTTAGGGTATGCTAAAACTAGACCACAAAAAAGAATGAAACAAAACATAAAAAATATATATATCATAAAAAACAGAAAAAGGTATACAAAAGAATAATTTTTTTATTAAAATATAAAAAATAATAAATTTAATAATTAATAATTAATGCTAAAATTAATTATCGAATACCGAGCCAAGAAACAAAAGTGAGGTTGGTTTCCCAGTTTACAATTACTTCTCTCTCCTTTGAAGTTGAACCCAAAATCACCCTAATAAATTACACCTGGCAGAGAAGAATAAAATATATTCAATTTGATTGCTTGGAAAATGGTAGGCAAGAAAGCACGTGGTTGAACGGCCGCAAATTATACGAGAAAACCACCCTACAAAACAAAAAAAGGAGCCGCTGAAAGTCCTGAAAGAGACCGACACCAGTGATGCCAAGTCTTTAAATCTCCGTTGAAGTCCGTAGCCTCGATTTTGCGCACGAGTTAGTCATGACACAATGCAGAATCTTTTCTCGCGTGCCAAACAGAAATATACAGAAAGGGTATCAATTATATCACCCACTTCTAGAATTATTATATGATAATTTACTAAACTCTTTTGGCACCCTTTTCCATTATTTATATAACCCCATCACTTGTCTTCGATTTCTTCAACTTTTTTGCTCGAATATCAATGGATTCGGATTCTTCTTCCTCGTGGTTATGCTCCGTTTGCAGTGTTTTTTCCTTAGTGTTCTTCTCTTTCACCCTCTTGTTCTCTTTGTTTTCGTTTTCTATCTTCGTTTTGAGGTTGAAGCTATGGTGTAAATGCGAAATCTGTAAAGCTTTTCTCACTTCGAGTTGGACTAATGATTTCGATAATCTCTGTGATTGGTACACTCATCTTCTTAAAAAATCCCCCACGGGATCGATTCATATCCATGTCCTAGGCAACATCGTCACCGCCGACCCCGGAAACGTCGAACACATCCTCGGAACCCGATTCGAAAACTACCCGAAAGGGAAACCTTTCTCGGCTCTCCTCGGTGATCTACTCGGCAAAGGTATTTTCAACGTCGACGGCGATTCGTGGAAGTTTCAGCGGAAAATGGCTAGCCTTAAGCTCGGGAGTATCTCGATACGAATGCATGCGTTCGACATCGTCGAATCCGAGGTTCGATCAAGGCTTATCCCTCTGTTATCATCCGTCTCCGGGACACAACGAGTATTGGATTTACAGGATGTTTTTAGAAGGTTTTCGTTCGATAATATCTGCAAGTTTTCCTTCGGGTTCGATCCTGGTTGCCTTGAGTTATCGTTGCCGGTGTCGGAATTCGCCGAGGCTTTCGATTTAGCATCGAAGTTGTCGGCACAAAGAGGGTTGTCGCCTTCGTCTTTTTTATGGAAAGCCAAAAGGGTGTTGAATTTGGGGTCTGAAAAGAAGCTTAAACAAGCTATAAAAATGGTGAATGAATTCGCTCAACGTATGATCAACCAACGGCGCGAAATGGGATTTTCGGACAGACACGATCTTCTGTCAAGATTCATGGGAACAATCGACGATGACAAGTATCTTAGAGACATTGTCGTGAGTTTCCTCTTGGCTGGTCGTGACACGGTTGCCTCGGGGTTAACCGGTTTCTTCTGGTTGTTATCTCAGCATCCGAAAGTCGAGTCCGCCATTCGAGAAGAGCTCGAACGGGTCTTGTCGGCGGCGTCGAGCGACGGCCGACAATTCGTAACATTCGATCAAATGAGAGAAATGCATTACTTACACGCGGCAGTCTGCGAAAGCTTGCGGTTGTTTCCGCCGGTTCAACTCGATTCGAAGTTTGCTGAAGACGACGACGTTTTACCTGATCATACCTTTGTGAGGAAAGGCACTCGAGTGAGCTACCATCCGTATGCAATGGGTCGTATGGAAAGTGTTTGGGGCTCCGATTGTCTTGAATTCAACCCGGGCAGATGGTTGAAAAACGGTAGGTATATCCCTGCGAACCCATACAAATACCCGGTTTTCCAAGCTGGGTTAAGGGTTTGTTTAGGGAAGGAACTGGCACTAGTAGAGATGAAATGTGTGGTTCTAGCCATAATCAGTCGGTTCAACATCCGGGTCGCTCATCCATATCAATCGCCAAGGTTTGCTCCGGGCCTCACCGCCACCGTGAGAGGCGGCGTACCAGTTCTAGTCAAAGAATGGGGAGCTTAATTTTATACATGTAGTTTATTTGCAAAGGTGTGTAATGTTAAATTAAGTTGACCCCTTAATAAATTTCAAAACCGGATTTAGATATTAAAATCGAAAGTCTTATATATATTTTAATAGAACGTTCTTAAATTAAATATTAAAATAAAGTACTTAATTGATAATTTAATTATTGAGTCCGTTTTATTTTAATCATTTAATTAAAATATTATTTATTTAATCATATTGTGAGTATAAACCATTAAAATTTATCGAATAACTAATGTGATAGTTAAAGAAAATTTATATAATTAAATATTTAATCTATATTAATTATTTATTATATTAATTTTAATTTAATTAAATAAATAAAAATTTTGGAATCAAACCTTCAACTTGTGGGTTAAACTACACCAACTCTATTGCTAGACTAAGCCCTTCAATTGATTTGCTAATTTATTTTTTTTATCAAACTTAATTACACACAAATTTCTCGACACGTTTTTATCTTAATTTTAAATATAAATTATAATCATTATTTAAATCTTTGACAACGTAACACCTTTTTTATCTTTATTATTTTATAACTGCTTTTAATAAAAAATATTTGAATTTTATATTTTAAATTAAATTTATTATTTCTTTTAATTAATAAAATAATATTTTTATTCATCTTTTTATGACCCAAACCCCAAACACTAATCGTCTCGTTCTATTCTGCCCACTTGTTCTTAATTAGCAATCTGTGTGATTCATTACTTTACACGTGTCGTCTGTTAATTTTGATCCATCCCTTTCCAAGAACAAAATTATTTACTGTTAATCAATTCTATATATTCCAAACATGTGTTATTATAGTATCTGCACTACATTACTTATCCTTTTTCAGTTTTATTCCACGTGTTGTTTCCTTATAACTAGACTCCTACCCTGCTTATACAAAACAACCGGCGCAGAAAGTGGTTTGTCTTTTTATTATACAAACTACTTGTGAATCTACTTCAGTCGGTTGTCGGTTGCATGTTAAATTTTTGTCGGGTTTTTTTCGGCGGTTGATGTTTGTTTTTGGTCTGCACTACGTGGATTTCCATGATGCAATTGCAATCCAACAGCCTTGTGTTGGAAAGATCAATATGAAGCCAAGGAGAATAATAAAAACAATTCTTTGCATTTCAAGACACTTTTTTTATGTTGTAAGAACACGTGCTGGTGGAATTAGTTTGCAAACTCAATTGCAAGACGGTGGAATTAAGTTGTGAAGATCAATATTCGTGCTTGTATTGGCAGATCAAACGGTTCGGCTCGGTCAAAGTTCGGTTCGAGTAAGTTTGACTCAGATTCGGATTTCAGCTTAGGATCTAAACAAGCCGAAGCTCGTGAACAAGAATAATTATATATAAATATATACATTAAAAATAATTTGTTTAACAAAAAAAAATTAATAAAATAAATTAAATATTATCAATTCAAACAAATTTATAAAACTACAAATAAAAAATAAAATTAAACTACAAATAAATAATAAAACACAATAATATAGAAAATTATCCATTTCTAGCCAAACTAAGCCGAGTCAAGCCTGACAAGCTTTGAGCCTAGTAATATTATTTTCGAGCTGAGCTCAAGCCTAAAATTCCGAGCTCGACGAGCCTCGAGCTGAGCCGAGCCCAGATATGCTTGTTTCCGAGCCGAGCTTGAGCCTAAAATTCCGAACTCAATGAATCTCGAGATGAACTGAGCCCAAATATACCTATTTCCGAGCCTAGCCTAGCCTAGCCTAACCTGGTTCGAGCTCGACACATTATCACCTCTGGTGACAGCACGTCATGGCATAAAAATAATAAAACTTGCTTCGGGCAAAGATTCTTTTAATTTCCGAGAGGATCCTGCAGCATGTAAACTCGAGCTCATATTCTCTTATTTTATATAAATTTAAATTTTAATATTATATTTTTTAATTAAATTAAATTAAATTAAATAATAGTTAGTTATAACTCAATACTGTTTTCTAAATTGCACTATTTTTGATTTAGTTGACACTTATTGTCACTAATTTTCTGTCCATTTGTCTGGTCAGACTCAGCCTTGAGAAATTAGTATTTGTTGTTGTCTCTTTGTCAATTCTGCACAACTTACGTATTTTGCACATGTTGTTTTTCCCACAATTACCAACCACTATCTGGAAAAGGAAAAAAGAAAAAGTTCAAACTTTACTTCGTCAGCAAGGATTCAGAGTCGACTCAAATATTTTTTTACAAGACTAATAAATTGTATCTTTTTAAAATAAAAAATATACAAAATAAATAGAATACATATAAATTATAAAAATATGATTAAAATTTGTCGATCTAAATTATTGATTAGACATAACTGTGTTGACGGTTTGGTTTGTGTTTTTTTATATTTAGGGTGCGTTTAGTTCATAGAATATAAGATGAAATTTTTTGGTTAATAGAATATAAAATTACTTGAAGATAAATTTTATTAGATTATCCTTATGAATAGTTTATTTTTAATTATTTAAACTTATAACATTAAATTAAAAATATTTATATTAAAAATCATACAATTATTTTATATTATAAACAACTAAATTTTACAAAAATATTATATTTAACCTATTATATAATATCTTAAACAATATTTAACAAACTATTATATATATTATATTTACTTTTATTGTAATATATAATAAGAAATTTAGTTAATTTTTTAGTGATTAAAATAATTATATAAATTATTAAAAAATAATTTACGGAAAAACTCGTCCCAAGATTATATATTTTTGTTAAATAAATATTATTTTATTAATAATGATCGAGTTTTCTAACAAGTGTTCATAATTTTTTTTTTCAATCCAAAATAAGATAATTTTATAATTTTGAGTTTTAACTTATTTTATTGTGAAACCAAATTAAAGTAAACTTAAACAAATTATATTAGTTTCATTTTCATAAACTTGAAATTTGAAATCTCGCATCAAAATAAAAAAACTAAACTTGAATTAATTTTTTATCGGTAAGAAATGTCTTTATATAAAAGCAACTAACAATATCAATGTAATGTCTTTATTTAGATATTTTATTAAATATTTTATAGTTATAATTTTTTTTCTTTTATTTAAATATTAAAATATTTTTTAAATATGCATAAAACTATTTTAATATTAAACCAATATAAAATAAAATTATTAATAAATTTATGTTATTTAAATATGCTAAAAAGAATCTAAATTAAGAAAACTCATGATTTTAAGGGTAAATTTATCTAAGGTGACAAGAATTGGCAAATACTTCCGAAGTGTTGACAAAAAAATACTACTATTGATAATAATCTTTTCCGAGTTGATAAGAATAAAGATAAACTAAATATGAGAATAAGATTTCGAAAAAGATTATTACACATAATAATAATAATATTTTTTATGAACTAAATATCCCTTTAGCGTTTTTGCTTAAGTTGTTCGTTGTCTTGTAATTATTTTTATGTGTATTCTTTTAATTAAGTTTAAAAGATTTTTTTAATAAAATATATATGATAATATTTTTTAAATTAAAATAAAATTATCAAAAGAATTATTGGAAAATTTTGATGACCTACGAGAACCTAAGTTAAACTCCTAATAATTAATGAAAATTTTTGAATTTGAAGAGTAGATTCTTAATAATAAATATTAAAAAAAATTATATTAATAAAGAAATATTAAAAAATAAAATTTAAGAATATACACTTGATAAAAATATCAGAATAAATAGAGTTTAACATCAAATAGTGAATCCTAAAAATTGGATCCATAATAATAATAATTGAAAAAAAAATTATATCTATATTAATAAATATAAATATTGTGTGTTGAGGTGAGTGCACCTTTATATGTGCGATTCCTTTTGAACAAAAATGTTTAGTAAATGAATTTTTAGTCAAAATTAAAGATTAATTAATCAAATTTGTTAATTTAAATATCTGATAGAATTTTTTTTATCTTTAAAAATTATAAAAAAATAATCTATATAAATTAAATTTGAATAAGTAATAAAATATAAAAATATTTAATTAATATTAAACAAAAGATAAATCAAGTTACATAATATAAAACCCTTTTAAGTTTTATAATTTTTTGGATTGTTGGATCATTGAAACGGATAGTTTAAATTAATTCTTTAAAATTTTCTCAAGTGATAATCTTTACATAATCGATTATTAATATGTCTATATGGCTGGAGTGTAATGGTAGACTCTATGGGAAACAACCTAAACAAGTGGATGTTATTATTTCTTGGATTAAGATGAATGTGCGATTGCGTCTATGAGGAGAAAGGTTACGGTTTGACTCGTCAAATCTAACTATGGACTGGGGTTTGTATAGGTTATTCTTTTATAAATAGTTTAGCTAGTTTTATTTTCTTTGTACAGGATGTTGGTTCATTTGGATGAATAAAATTTTCATTTATATAAAAAACTATTAATTTAAACCATTCATTTTAATCGTCTAACGATAAAAAAACGTATAAAACTTAAAAAAATTTCTACTAGTTTTATACTATGCAACTTATCATCTTCCGATAGAATCAAATTATACAATATAAAACTCTTTAAGTTTTGGATCATTAGATAACTGAGACGAATGACTCAGATTTACTTAATTTTTTTTAAAGTGATAATCTTCACATAACCGATTGTTAATTTGAACCGTCTATTTCAATTATCTAACGATCCAAAAAACGTATAAAAACAATACTTGATGATAATAACAATAATAATAATAATAATAATAATAATAATAATAATAGAAACACTTGAAATACAGGGTTGTATTAATACCAAATTCACTTGAACAAAGATTAATGATTCCTATCTAGAAAAGAAACTCTCAACTAAACTACTGAAATTCTACAGCTAAATGCACAGAGATGATTGAATCCGATGGTCCAGTTTCAAGCATCAAGCCAAAAATATTCAAATATTAAACCATCAAGCAGAGGGATACAAGTGCAGCACCCTATTCTATGCTGAACAACCATTACTTAGTATTGCTTTAATGAAGATTTCAGCTTCATGAACCGGCTGCATTTTCACTTATTGGAGCACCATTAGCTTGATCAGTTGATTCGGGGCACGAGTTTACTTGATTTGAAGTGGTTGATGGAATAGTATCCATTTGGTCTATACCAGGGGAAGGATTCTCCTTTCCACCACAGGGGTATCTGTAAGACAAACCTGCTCCAGCCTGGCTTTCTGGCCAAATATTTCCTGACATCCACTTGCAGCGCAGCCAGCTCACCAGTCTGAGTTGAACCAAAATTCCAAGAACTAGTGAAATTTGATGCAGGGAAGCAATCATCAGCAACCCTTAGCCAACACATGAGACTCATGTCAAAGAGAAAAGCATGCCGAGTAGCCTAAACAACAAGAGGAAAGCCAGATTTTGATAACTTGGCTGATGTAACTTTGATTGTTTCTTTATCACCTTTTCGTGGATAATTTCTGGTCTAAAACGATAGGAGACTCCAACGAATCATGGAGGAGACAGTTCCTATTGAAGAGATCCCATAAATACAAAGACCCTTTCTTTGTGACCAATAATAATTTCCAGCACTCATCACAATCTATGAAAGTTGCTGCAGATCCCATCATCATGGTTGGTAAAGCACGTCTTTCGTACTTTGTATAAACCTTTAAAAACATACAAAAAGGACTAAGGTGCATTTGCCACACAAATTATGAAATATGATTGTACCATTAATTGTCTATTGTCCGAAACACTCATTAAGCTGATAAAGAAACAAAAAATCTGCGTGGCTAAAGTAGAGTGTCCGTTCTTACCTGTAGACACCCATCTTCACGTCCAACAGCCCAAAATTGGCATTCCTGGCTAAAACGGAGATTCTTCCTGAGATACGATCAGACGACAGAGTTTGAGCCCCTCTTGCACACGATTTCTGTTTCTTTCGTCATGCATGCGTTTCTCACACCAACAATGGCATTCACAGCATGTTCCCGTGGGCAAGCTTTCAAGCAAACTGGAGTCATATCAAAATATTAAAGAATTATTATAATATAATAGATATTAGGAATATAATTATAGCAACTAATTTAAATTTTAGTGTATCTCATATTCTTAGAAATTATATTTGGGTTTTTTAGAAATGACAAACAAAATGACAAGAAGATTGGCTTTTCATTATTAGTTTATAGTTCGGCCGACGTGAAATTTACTTACAATAAAACAAGAACAAAATGACAAGAAGATTGATTGTCTGTTTAGTATTAGTTTAACGTCCGGCAATCGTTAAAGTTTATGATAAATCACATATTAATCGGTAAGAAACCATGGAATTCCAGCTTATCAAACAAGACACACTTCCATGTTTCACTTGCTGGTAAAACTTCCAACTACAAGATTTGTTCGGTCTATTTTTCCTTTCTGGGGTTTCTCCGAAAATAAGAAATCACTTGTTCTTTCAGGAAAAAGATCTGATTTTTCAAAAATTTTTTGAACCTTTCTTGACCATATCTAGTCATGAAGAAGGGTTCAATTAGACCAATGATAAGTATCATAGTTCTTGTTGCCTTGGCAACAACCTTAAGCTGCCGGATTTTCATCGGCCGCCACGGTCAACACACTGCGGCGGCCGAGTTGGAAACCACCAGAGTCCTTAACTCTACTTTGCTCAAGTTTGCAGCCATTGATATAGGTGAAGAAAAAGCCAAGCTTGAAATAGACCAGCTTCTCGAACTGAACTTTGGTAGTCCAGGAAGATACAAGGCATATGCAACTTGGAGGAGGTTCAATGAACATCATGTCCAAACCAGAAACTCTAAAGGATTCTCGGAAATGCTCCGGTCCCCGGAATTTCATCGGTATTGGTTAGATTTCAGAAGGAACTTACAGGATTGGGATAGAAAAAAGATGTTTCAACCTGATATAATGATGGATTTACTTAGATTAGTGAAGGTCCCTATTGATAGTTCAAAGAGAACATATAAATCGTGTGCTGTCGTCGGGAATAGTGGGATCTTGTTGAATAGTCGTCACGGGAAGTCGATCGATGATCACGAGGTCGTGATCAGGTTGAACACGGCTAGGATCAAGGGGTTCGAAAACCATGTAGGATCGAAAACGAGTATATCGTTTGTGAACAGCAATGTACTGCATCTTTGTGCTATGTGGGAACGTTGTTTCTGTCACCCTTATGGGGACAATGTTCCTATTGTGATGTACATTTGCCAACCGGTTCATTTCGTGGACTACTTGTTGTGCAATGCGTCTCACAAGGCACCTTTGTTGGTCACAGATCCGCGTTTCGACTTGCTATGCGCGAGGATCGTGAAGTACTATTCGGCGAGACGTTTTGTGGCGGAGACGGGGAAGCCGTTGAGCGAATGGGGATCGACGCATGATGGTTCCATGTTTCATTATTCCTCCGGATTGCAAGCTGTAATGCTTGCTTTAGGAATTTGTGACAGAGTTAGCATATTCGGCTTCGGGAAATCGACTTCTGCCAAGCATCACTATCATACTAATCAGAAGACCGAGCTCCGATTACACGACTACGAGGCCGAATACGAAATCTACCGTGACCTGGTGAAGAATCCACATGCAATACCATTCATTTCAGACAAGTTCAAGTTCCCTCCTGTTGCGATCTATCAATGATTCTAGCCTGTTTGAATCTCTTGGTCAAGCTTAACTTCTTGTATTCATGTTCTATAAGTAGTTTTCGATTCGATACTCAAAAGAAAACACAATGTCAAATTGACCTAAATTTAATACAAAAATAACCAACTGTTAAACCGAAGCCAACTATTTTATTCTTATTGAAATGACGAAATAAGTTATTTTGTTAAATTCGTTATTGTTATGACATATTGGATTAATTTGATAATAAATGAAAGTTTAAGGGTCAAAATAGATGTAATAAAAGTTTTGAGTTGGAATGATTAAACTAGTAAATTTAAGGGACCAAAAGGTTATTCTGCCTAAAAAACAAAGGGGCCCTTGTAAAATTGGTAAGGATCCAATTAAAAGCTTTTAAAATTTGTAATGGTCAAAGTGTAATTTATCCAAAAAATGTTTGCATATGCATGACATCAACAATGTGTACGCCGAAAACCCAACATTGAAAGATGAAAAAACAGAAGGAAAAACGACGACGTAATATTTCTGCGCCAAAAAGGATTTTTTTATATATTAATATACACACGTTTACAAGAATCGCTTTCGCTTTCCCCTTTTTTTAGAAAGAACAATACATGCTGATTTGATCTGTGCTTGACTTTGTTGATTCGCAGGTAATTGAATCCTTAAACTCTCTAATTTCCTATGATATTTGCTCAATTTCACTTCAATTTCAGCTTTCCTTTCTTATATTTCACTCCTTCAAGTTTAGGGTTTTCATTCATATCCCCAGCTCTCAAAATTTCAAAATTCCCCCCCTTTTTTCCTTTTATATTGGCTTACTAGTTTGAGAAGAAGAGACAGAGAAAGAAGAGTAGTGTAAGTGCTTAGTTTTTGAATTTTCGCCTTTTTTAAAAAAATGGTAGAGATATTTTTTTTATTGAGCTTTCTGGTGCTTACTTTCTATTTGACATAATTGGGTTTTTTAATTTGTGACTTAAAGTTTACTGCTTTAGTACTTGTAAATTGTAATGGTGCTATTTGTTCTAAAAAGCAGTATATTTAATTTTTAATCCTTCAGATTATAAAACTAGAAGTGAACAGGCTGCTAGGGGATAGATTATTAGTGGAAGAGGAGAGTTACTTGATTTTGCGAGTAATAGTCTTCTGTTCATGTGTGCAGGTTTGGCAGTTCTACTTGTAATTCGTTAGATTTACAGAGAGAAAAAATGTTAAGTTCTGGGAATAATTTAGGCCGAGGGAATGCAGGATTGTCATCGGATATGCCACCATTGCCTCAGTGTTTGCCTTTGGAGCCAATTTCATTAGGCAGCCAGAAATATACTCGGTCTGGAGAATTAAGCCGGGTGTTGGGTGTTCCTCTTCGAAGCAGTACATCAGATGATCATTCTTTTGGAGTTTCACACCCTAAACCTTCCCCTCCAGTGGCGACAGAGGAGCTTAAGAACTTTAAGGAAAGTGTTCAAGATACCTCCAGAAAGGCCAGGTATAGTTTTTCACTTTTCTATATTATTCCACCCTCTGAATAATGCTAAAATTTTGGAGTGTTCTATATTCTATGGAATATGGCATCCTTTATGGTTTAGCAAAGTGACTTCTCATTGTAATTGTGGTGACAGGGGAACCTTTAAGGTTAATTAGGTAATGGTAAGAACTGCCCCTACAAACATAATGGGCAAATAAGAGTGTATGGACCGGTTTAGATAATATATACTGCATGCAATGCTTGTATAGTGGTATATGCAATATATTATTCTTTGCATGCAGTGTAGATATATCCAGTATTGGATAGAGAATATAAAGCTTTTCTGCAAGTCAAATTATTCTTGTTACAGTTTTCTTGATGCACATGTACTGCATGCATATTTTATCTCAATTACGATACCTGTTACTCTTAAGTTATGTGGACAGTTTGGTTATTGAATCTGCATTGTCTTTCCATCAGGGATAGAGTAAAAAGGTTGCGAGAGTCAATTTCTAAACTGGATAGGTATAAAGAAGCTTTAAGCACAAAGAAGCGACGACGAAGTGATATTTCGAGTGAGAGAACTAGTGGAATAAATATTACAAAGATGGCAAGCCAGATTCAAAGAAATGGTCATGACTTAATGACTCAAAGATTGGAGGATAGGCCAAAGAGTATGGGGCTCAACAAGCGCGTTCGCACATCATTAACTGATTTAAGGGTTTGTATTTTACTTGTATTGCTGGAATACTACTTTAGAATTTTACATGCATTATTTGATCATAAAATATGTGAACTTCCGTGCGTTTGCATAGAAATATCAGTGGATCACTGTTCAGTTATGCATCAAACGAAGTTTCTGTCAGACTTTGGTTGTTTTGTTTAATGATAATTGGAAGTGCTATTCTATGCACATAAAAGATGAAAAAATTGTGCCTGAAACTTAAAACATAGCTTTTCTACTCCCCTTTTCTCTTAATGTTTAGCTTGTGCTTCATTAATTTTATTCACTTTCTTGTTTTGTCTCCTTTTCTGCTTTCATGATATAGGCTGATAATAGAACTGCTGTGAATCCAAGGCAGCAGGGGACATTAGAAAAAGACAGTGATGTGCTTTCAACTGTTAATGGTGGTTCTGCTCGAATGGAAGAAAAGATCCACAGATTGCCAGGTGAAGGATGGGAGACAAAGATGAAAAGGAAACGATCTGTTGCAGCTGTAGGAAATAGAGTTTCTGGTGGTGATCGAGATATAAAACGAGTTATGCAACCAAAGCTGAGTTCTGAATCAAAGTTGCGATCATGTGATATACAGGGTTTCAGGTGATTGTCTAGGACTGAACTTGTTTCCTAGTTGTTGGTTTAAGAAAGAATGCCTTCTCATTTTGCTGGGCAGTGGGTGTATTAGTTTTCGACTCAAATTGTATAACTGCCATTTTTGGCATAGCATTCTTGAATGCTTGACACAATATTTTTCCCGTATCTTAAGGCCTTGTTGCTGCAATTGATTATTTCTTCATGTTTAGGCTTTTTGCTTGTATTTCAGTCATTTTTCAAACCTTATTTTCTTATAGCTTCTTCTTACTATTATATTATTCCATTTTTTATGCGTACAGATCAAAATCCTCCCCAGGAGTTGGTGGAATTAGGAAGTCAGATGTCTCTTTTGAAGCTGCTGGTTCAGATGCCAGTACAGTGTTAAGGAATGAATTGGAGAGTACCTCTATTCCTCGAGATCGTGCCTCTATGTTGGAGCAGAGGGTTGTAGTAAAAGCAAATAATAAGTATGTGCTTCACTGGTTTAGTTCTAACAGTCTGTAGTGTATATGCCGGGACCATACATGTTTAACAACCATCGAACTTTACCGTTAATTTCTCATGTATGATATTATTTTTAACTGTTTCTTCTCCTTGGTTATTGATTCTTTTAATGTCTCTATTCATCAGGGCAACTCTCCAGGATGACAATCAGGCAAGTGGCCCAAGTACAATGCTAAAAGGAAAGGTTTCTAGGGCACCACGAACTGGTTCCATCATGGTGTTAGACTCGTCTTCTAAAGTTCACCTATCTTCTGGAGCTTTGCAGGGTTGGGAACAGCCAAATCTGAATAAGATCCAACCGTTAGGTGTGGGGAGCAATAAAAAACGTTTGATGTCTACAGGTTCATCTTCACAGGCCATGTCTCAGTGGTGTGGTCAGAGACCGCATAAAAACTCACGTACAAGGAGAACTAGTTTAGTGTCTCCCTCTAATGCTGAAGCTCAGATTTCAAATCAAGGCTTCACAACACCTGATTTTGGTGCTAGGGCATCTATTGGTACTGGTGGATCACTGCTTGGCAGCAATGTAGATAATGCTGCTCCTAGAATTAAGAGGGAACCTGAGAATGTTTCTTCTCCATTTGGGTTTTCTGAGAGTGAAGAATCAGGGGCTGGAGATAACAAATCAAAAGAGAGAGAAATTGATTGTAGTGAGGTTACTTTACCTGCATCTCAAAAAGCTGGGTCTTTCTTACTGCCCACAAGGAAGAACAGAATGACTACTAATGAAATTGGAGATGGAGTCCGAAGACAAGGAAGGAGTGGAGGCAATCCACCATCCTTGAAAAAGCCAGGCATTCCTCCTATGAGGGAGAAGTTGGAGAATATTTCTACAACCAAGCCAATACAAAATGCGAGATCTGCTTCTGATATAAATAGAAGGTTCGTAAATATTCCCCACTAGCTTTTGGTATTAGTTGTTTATTTGTGTTGAGGAAATCTAATGAATGAATCATTTTTCTTTGGTTCAGTAAGACAGGGCGTCCACCTTCCAAAAAGCTGAAAGGTCGCAAGGCCACAACTCGTGTTGGGTTGATACTGAATAATGTTTCTTCAGATTGCACAGGTATATACTAGGTCCATGAGACTTTCAGGTTTCATCTTCATATATGTTGAAAATTTAGAGTATTGAGTCTATCGTGCCACTGCCACTATGATTGCTGAAAGAATATCATTCTAATCATGTTGCATGTTATTCCCAATCTTAAAGCTGTGCATGAAAGATATGATTCTTATCCACGTTTCTATGACCAGACATTATCATATCTACAAATATTTTGCTTGCAGTGTTAGTTTAGCTGTGAAAAGGAATTATTTGTGTTCTTATATGGATTTCATGTTTCTTTTAATGGAGTGTCTTTTTGTTTATTTGATAGTCTAATTTGGAACCAGTTTAGATTCACACTTTCTGTGTGCATATACCTCTAAAATTTTGTGAACTAAAGACATCGGTGTAAGATCCATGGAAGCTCCTGTTATATTTTTCCTAATGACATTGTGTTTGGGATGACTTGTTCAGGTGAATCTGATGATGATCGTGATGAACTATTTGCAGCTGCCACTTCTGCTCGTAATGCTACTAGTATGTATCTCTCTGCAGTGATTGCCCCATCCCCATCCAAAAGAGAAAAAAAATAAAGAAAAGAAAAATGTCTTTTGAGAAATGAGCATAGTCTTACCTGTTGATTTGATAGGTCTTGCTTGTTCTGGTCCTTTTTGGAAGAAAATGGAATCAATTTTTAATTCTGTCAGCTCTGAAGACACATCATTCCTTAGAAAACAGGTACCTTGGGGTTACTAATAGACCCTTGACTCCTTGACATTTTGGGATTTAGTTTATCACAGTTCCCTGATCTATTGTTTCAATATTGAAACAGCTAAATTTCTCAGAAGGTCTTGATGAGAGTTTGTTTCAGATGTTTGGAGATGAATGTACTGTTTTGGTAGGCTCCATGTTATGTATTTTTCCCTAGACCAGATCTCTTATGATCGGCTTTAATAACCTGCCAAGTTCAGATGAGTTTATAAGAGATCTAAAAACTGTAAAAGGGATAGCTGGAAATTAAGATAAAAGTTTGTTGACAAATATTGATACAAACTCCTTTCATTTCTCAGGGTGGTGTGGCACCAGAAGATGCACCTAGCTCTGTTGAAGAAATTCCCAAATCTAATTCTGCAACCGGAGGATTTGATCTAAAACAGTTTGACAAGGTTACTCCTTTATGCCAAAGAGTTCTTTCTGCTTTGATAGAAGAAGATGAAGGAGAAGAAATTTACAACCACGTTGAAGCTAAGAATATGTCCCTTCACTATGCAAGTGATGATTCCCATTGTGGTTCTTGTAACCATATGGATGTTGAACCTAAAGATAGGAACAGGATAGAGTCTGAAGTTGAATCAAATGCAGATTTTCAGTGTCAGAAGAACTCTCTGTTAGACAGACTCTCTTATGATGCGAGTGTTGCATCTAACACATTCAGGAACTCCAGCATGTCTATTTCACTACATAGTAGTGAAAGGTGGTTGGGAGATGATGAATTTTCACATTCTGATATGGGGCCTGCGAGTGAAATATGTTCAACTGACCTGGGTCAGGCTCAGACTAAGGAAATAAGTATTTCAACCGTTTCTTCGTTGGACAACCAGTATCAGTTTATGTCTATGGAGGACAAACTTTTGCTGGAGCTACAGAGTATTGGTCTTTATCCAGAGACTTTGGTGAGTTCTCTTTCATACTTCTCTCTATTTGATGTCAAATGTCTTTGTACTTCATTCTTATATGATTTTCCTTTTCATTTTTTTTGCAGCCTGATTTGACAGAGGGAGAGGAAGCAATAAATCAAAATCTTGTTGAACTCAATGAACATCTTTATCAACAGGTTTCTGTTCATAAATTATTTCAAAAACATCTGCAACTTGGATTATTCGAGCTTATTTTTAAAATTAGCCTTGTTTCAAATATATTATATATACATATTTTGCTAGAAAGAAATTTCATTTTTTGTTGTAAATAACATTTTTAAAGCCTGATAGCTGCCTTTTGCTTTTAAATTGCATTTCTGGATATTTGAACACTTTGTTCTACTATTTTGTAGATTCAGAAAAAGAAGAAGAAATTGGGGAAGATTGATAAAGCCATTCAGAATGGGAGAGAAGTAGACAGAAGGTGAGATAGACAGTTGTCTTCTAGTATTGTTAATATCCTTATGAAATGGTGCTTCAACTAGAATAATATGGTTTAATCTCCAGGAACATCGAGCATGCTGCAATGGACCAATTAATACAAATAGCTAACAAGAAACATTTGGTAATTCTCAGATTCCGTGTGCAATTATTGTTTCTATTCAAAAACTAAAGCCATAGAGTCTTATTCATTTACTACAAACGATTTATGCAGGCTTGTCGTGGGGGTAATTCGTCAAAAATCACAGCTCGCAAGGTTTCAAAACAAGTTGCATTAGTTTTTATCAAGCGAACGCTTGATAGATGTCGAAAATTTGAAGAGACGGGCAACAATTGCTTTAGCGAACCTGCATTGCAAGATGTCATGTTTTCTGTACAGCCAAGCAACAAAGAAGCAAAATCAGTTGAATGTATTGGCTCTGGAACTGCTAGTAATACTTGCAATGAAACATCCAACCATCAAGTAGAAGCCAGGGGCTCAGGTACACACGAAACCAAATTTCATGTTACTTCAACTCAAGTGTGTTGTGTTCATCCGACATATGTATGTCAATATTTTGAAAGTTTATTGGTATTGGAACTCGTATTTGAATGTGTTAGATACTCGAGAAAAGAGTGAAGACACTAAGAAACATAGCTATAATATGCCATTCAAGCTTTTATGGATTTTGGAATTTATTTAGGCATTGAGAGCATTATTTTTTAAGGGTAGAAAAATTTATGTTCATCTCTCTTCTGCTTCAGGTGCTGTTTGTAATACTTTCGAGAGGTACAATTCTCCTGACGCTCCTCCAGCTGTTCACTTGTTGGAGCATTCTGTGTCCAAGTACGGATCTATGTTGAACAAAGGGAGGAAGAGGGAAGTATTGATAGATGATGTTGTTGGAAGTGTTTCTTCTAGGGTAAAACCGCCTCTTGATGGCACCACCGGAGGACTAAGAGGAAATAGAAGTGAAAGAGAAAGGGAACAGAGCAGAGATAATTTAAGAAATATGAGTTTGGTATCTGGGGCTGGTCGGGCATCACTGGATGGTTTCAAGGGTGACCGGAGAACAAAATCAAAGCCCAGGCAAAAGAGTAATTCAGGACATGGATTCAATGGCAGACTTTCTGGTCCTTCGCTACCTCCTTTGGCTAATACTGGCAAGATGTCCGAAAGAGAAGCGCGTCCGAATTCATCAAAAGCAGTTGACGAACCTGCCGATTTTGCTAACTTGCAACTAACCGAGCTGGATCCCATGGAAGAATTAGGTGTTTCGAATGACATAGGTGGTCCCCAAGATCTGAGTTCATGGCTAAACTTTGATGAGGATGGTCTGCAAGACCATGATTCAATAGGCTTAGAAATACCAATGGATGACCTCTCAGACTTGAAATTTGCATTTTGATAGTCTTTTATTCCTACCATTACTAATCACCAGCCCATTTGATACAATTTGTTCAAGCAAGGATAATCATGATTCATTTATATATAACATCATATGTAATTCAAGAATTTTGTTTGTTTAATCCAGTTATATTCCTCATTTTGTTTTTTCTCCACTAGAGAAATATCTCTACCATTGAAATAAGTTTACATGTTTACATTCCAAGAAGGTTTGAACAAAAAATATAATTAAAAAAAAGAATTTTTAAATCTAGGATTAGTATGTTATTATTCCATACTTTAAATAAATATATTATTTTCAAGAAATTTCAGTCAAATCAGTTGAGTAAAGCTTAGCAACTAACCAAAGGATACGGTCTTTAATAACAACCCAAATCAAGCAAATCAGTTATTATATTTTGTATTTGCACTAGCCACAATCATAAAGCACCAATCTTTCATTTGAGGTTGCCTGGATTCTTCTCTCATTGCAGCTACTTTTGCTTAATAATTGATACCCTATTGTTGTTTTTCACTGCTTCAAAAGTTGGTTCCTTCATGTCAACAAAAATTTCACCTTTATTCCAGTTTTCTGTCTACATTTGATGGATTATTTTGTTCTTGATGATGGATTCTTTGTAGATGTTTGGTGTTTTAGCATATTGATTTAAGTGAAGTATAAATCTCAAGAACTGGGTTTTATGCTGCTAATATGGCTGCTTGCTTTGCCTCTCAAGCATCTGTTGGAGTGTTGGCCTTTTCAAGAGATTATAGTTTGAATTATCGATGGGTTGGTAAAGCTAGTTTCTTGAGATGTTTTAACAGAAATTTGCCAAGTTTTTCCAAGTTCAAATGTTCTGTTAGTTCTCATAATGTTGGCCCAATTCGTAGTAAAGAATCTTTTCTCGATTTGCACCCTAAGAAATTGAAGCTTAGAGATGAAGAAAATGATGCATTTTCAAGTTTGACAAAGGAGAGTCATCCTACAGATGTCGATGAGAGCTTGGGAGAAACTTCCATTCAAAGTTATAATTACGGTGAAGCTAGGATCAAAGTCATCGGCGTCGGAGGCGGTGGATCGAATGCCGTTAGCAGAATGGTCGAGAATTCATTGAAAGGCGTGGACTTTTTGATCGTTAACACGGATGCTCAAGCCTTGAAGATGTCTCCCGTGTCGCCTAACAACTGTTTGCAAATTGGCCAGGAGCTGACTAGGGGTCTTGGTGCTGGTGGGAGACCGGAAATCGGCATGAATGCTGCCAATGAAAGCCGAGCAGCGATCGAGGAGGAGGTTCATGGTGCTGACATGGTCTTTGTGACGGTAGGTTCTGTTGTATTCGATTGTTTTATAGGCTTTTGGATGTTGTTTTACCTTGGGATACATCATACATCGATCCTGCAGGCCGGAATGGGAGGAGGAACCGGCACGGGTGGGGCTCCGGTAATTGCAGGCATAGCAAAATCAAAGGGAATCTTGACTGTTGGCATTGTTACAACACCATTTTCTTTCGAGGGACGGAAGCGAGCAGTCCAAGCTCAGGAAGGAATAGCAGCCTTGCGAGAAAATGTGGACACACTTATCATTATTCCCAATGACAAGTTATTGGCTGCTGTTTCGGAGGTCACCTTAGTGACCGAAGCATTTGATCTCGCAGATGATATACTCCGGCAAGGTGTTCGCGGTATCTCCGATATAATTACGGTAGGTATGTTAATGGTTGCTATTTTATCATAGGAGAATTGGTGTTAAAATTGCATTCCACCAATATGTCCTGTAGAGGTTTCCTTGCATTCATCCGTTCATAACCTGATTCGGGTTTAGTAATGTCGATTCCATTCCGCATTTTTATGTCATTGTATGCCTAACATTTACAGAATCCGAATGCAGGTTCCAGGTTTAGTTAATGTCGATTTTGCTGATGTGCATGCTATCATGAAAGATGCAGGTTCTTCTCTAATGGGGATAGGAACTGCAACCGGTAAGTTCAGCTTTAGTTCCATAATTGAATCTTTCAATCGAATTATAATTCGAATACAGATTCCAAGTTGTTCCAAATAATTAAAAGGGTCTTTGGAGTTTGGACATATCAATCCGGTTACTTAAAAATGAAGAGTCGGAATAATATAAGTCTCGAATATTCGAAATGGTGGTTAATACTAATAACATTTAGCTAAGTTGCAGGAAAGAGCAGAGCCAGAGATGCAGCATTGAACGCCATCCACTCACCTTTGCTCGACATCGGTATTGAAAGAGCTACCGGCATCGTCTGGAGTATAACCGGTGGAACCGATTTAACTTTATTCGAGGTAAGCCTCAGCCTTTAGCTTGTATATTCGATACGGTTCATCATTGAAACATTGGCCACTTTTCGACTCTTGTTAGGTGAATGCTGCAGCAGAGGTCATATACAGTCTTGTAGATCCGAAAGCAAACTTAATATTCGGAGCAGTGATAGATCCATCACTATGTGGTCAAGTAAGTTTCAATTGTTAGAATGGTACCAGCATATCCATAGAGGTGAAACCGAAAATTTCGACGATAATATCGTGTTGCACTCGTTATTTAAATTCTCGATTAAAACTGTCCAACTGAAACATATTGTAGGTGAGCATAACTCTGATTGCCACCGGATTCAAGCACCATGAAGATAGCAAAGGCAAGGCAAGTCTTTTCTAAGTCGAATTCGTATTAAGTTTCTGTCTGATATCAACACCATCTATGCTTGTCTGAATCTGATTTTGTCCGAAATATTTGTTTCGAAATAGAGCGGATAATCCGACCCTTGAACAGATCTACCATCCATGCAGGAAAATGAGGTCGATGTTTCTAATGGTTTGCTAGAAATTCCAAAGTTCTTATGGAAGAATGGGTGTTCACGTTCAGATTTTCCACATCTCTGATCTTATTTTATTAAAAATGTAAATAGCTTTTCAAGTCCTTCCATTCCAAATAAACATTAGTTTTCTTGAATTTTATTTTATTTTTCATCGAAAATGACACCTATGAAATTCTCTTTAACATTTTTTTCCAAATAAATTTACGATTAAAATGAATTGTTTTGAATTTTTATCATTTAAATTAATAAACATAAATGAAGTTTGCATATTAATAAAGTTAATAAAAAATTATTACTATAAAATTAAGTAAATTTATTTATATTTGACATAAATAGTTAATCTTTTAATAAATATTTAAAGGGTGAATTTGTAAAATAATGAAACATTGAGAACTAATCTTACAATTATGCCTTAAGTAAATGAAATGCCGAGGACTAATCTTCTTATTAACCCTCAAGTAAATGGATTTTTTAAGTAAATATTTTAAGATTTAAGGATTAAATTGAAACTAATAAAACATTGATGATTGACCTTGTTATTATGCGTCAACTAAGTAAATGGAAATATTTCTTTTTGAAAAGATGGCCTTTTTTATTGGTCTAAGGGGGTCACGTTAACTTCCACAACGGATATGGGTAAAATCGTTAAACATCACGTAGAAAATCGATAATTTTCAAATATTATATATAAAATCAAAATTTCAATATAATTTATGTACTAATAGGATAATTAACCCATAAGTTTTTAATTTTTTGGAGAGCTAGGGGTGAGTAAAACTCGACTCGAGACAAAAATACTTGACTCAAAATTTTATAAACTCAACTCAAAAAAAATTTAAATAAAGTAAATTATAAAATAAAAACTCGAATAACTCAAAAATTTTAGTAATTAAAGAATTTATTTTTAAGTTCGAGACGAATCTCTCAATTTTTTTATGATACATATATTGATATATAAAAATATAAAAAAAACATGAAAATATATATATATATATATATATATATATACCTTATATGATTAAAGAAAGTCATTTAAACTAAAACCAAATCATATTATAATATGATAAATAATTATAATTAAAGTTTTATAGGAAGTCGAAAACTCAACTTGATTAAAATAAAATAAAATTTAAGTTATAAAATATGATTCGTCAACTCTAATAACTTAAAAAAAATTTACTTAACTTGATCGAATACTCACCCCTACATATAAAAAATAATTTTTCAAACTTTTGAAGGGTCTACAAAGATGTCATACTATCCTTAGAGGACTACTAAACAATTTTTTCAAGCGTTTGGGGATCCCATGCTCTCCTTAGCTCTACAAGGATCCGCCTCTGTCTTCATTTATCTTACAAGAAAGACACAAATAGAATTCAATGACTAAATTGTAAACAAAATCCAATGAAACTTTTTGGTTGGAAGAAAAGTTGAGGGGACTATTGCACCCTTAAAGACAATAGGTAAAATCATAAAAACAGTTCCTCAAAGACTGCAAGAACATCCTAATCTTCTTTGGAAAAATTCAGGCATTCTATCTGCCACCTGGCAGAGATGTGCTTATTCATGGAATCAGCTAGTTCTATTTCATGTACTCATACACACTTTGGGTGATGTCTTCAAGGAAGGATAGGAAGCCCATGGCACTAGTTAGGCCACTGCCATCAACATCCTGCTCCTCGATCAGATAGTTCTCGAATGGTGTCGCATCGTCATGACCTCCGCGGATAAAGGAAAGTTTAGGGGTAATGCAACGCTCTTGCTTCAATTTGTTAATCGTAGACCGCAACAAACCTGATAAGCATACGATGGGCTCAGAAGAAATCACAGCTAAACACAGTTTCCAGTTCAACTCTGAAAATTCAACTGTTTATACTGGGCAAGTGATATAAGAACTTACAGTCCTGGGGTGGAGGGAAAGGAAGGCTAAGATCTGCTGTAGATGAGTAAAAGACAATTAATGTCGTGAATGCGTCAAGGAAAAATATTGGACTACCGCTGGAGACGAGAGCAGCACGACTTAAGGAGTGACGTGGATAGGCTTGTTTATCTGGCGTTGAATAGGATGTTAGGACTGGATAGATTGCACGGTAGAGAGAACTTGGTTCCAGTGCACTGCACCATACACATGGAAAAACGAAAATAAAATAATAAGCGGGATAATCCGGCTAGTGTGAGTCTCTACCATTAAGCTAATGATACTGATGATAGTTTCACGACAAAATCCTCTACTAATTAAGTGAATTTAAAAGGTTTAAAAGCATGTCTCAGTAAATAAGGCCAAGTGAAACAAATGCTCATTCTACCAAGTGTGTGTTCTGCAGTTCTGCCCTTGGTTCACGTTGGATTTGTTAATTATTTTAAAAGATTGTGGCATAAGAATAACACAGATCCATAAATGTGAGCAACATGTACCTGAAAAGACATTGCACGTAGATCCGGTAGTCGGGGTGAACACCTTCTTCATGGAAGCGCAGAAGAGGATTTCGAAGCAAAGCGAAAACCAACCGAGGCAAAAGTTGCAGTTGGGGGCATTGCGAGAATGTCACATCAACCTGACCTGTCATTGAACTACTTCCATTCTTGTATTGGATAAGTTTAAAAGCTTCATTATATTGAGCGGTCAGGATTACTAGCCAATCATGAAGCAACATCCTTCCCTCTCTAACTCCTTCCTCCAAAGAGGCTAATATGACCTGTAGAGCCGATAATATGTAATATAAACTATTAGAGATGATGCTCGGAAATTAAATGCACAAGCATGAAAGACACTAAACGAGCGAAATAAAGGATGTTAACCTTATGAACAAGCAATGATAGAACCACTTCGGGATCAACGCCGTTATAAAGTTCATTAAGATTTCTGGCAGTTCCATATTGCAGAGTTCGTATCCTAAGTCTTCGTTTAATAGAATGTTTCCCTCTGTATAAAAATGTCATGTCAAGACTATCCCAAAAGTAGTGCCAAAAAGCAATATTGTCTATCGAATATGCTTAATGATTTGAACTGCTAGAAGATTTTGTATGAATTGTGAAAAAACAAAGTCCACGTTCCTCAACCTGCAAATGAGGCTAGAATTGTTTCCTGTCCTCAAGAATGAACAATTACCATTTTTTAATATTTTTAGACCGACGAGGGTGGTAAAAGTGATAAAGGAACAGAATTTTCATTAGGAATAATATACCTACTAGAAGAAACCAATCCAGAACCAGAGAGTTCCTCAGGGGGCACGACAACAGTGTATTGAAATGCAATCTGCACCATGGGTTGTTCAGATGCATGTCTGTAGATAAGAAAAATAAATGGAGAGATTATAAAATCTGAATATCATAAAATTAAGGCTCCTCAAATGGTTATCACCAAAAATAGCATAGAAGAAAACAAAGAAAATGGAAGGGGGGGGGGTGTTCAAGCGTTTAGGCAGTTCCAATTGGCCCATACAACTGATACAAGAAATTAGCATAATGAAAAGATGAAAATAACATATAATCAAAATAAAGAAAATTGTAACGAGTAATTCATACCTGGAAAAACCAACATCATTAGCGAAATCAAAGTCATAAGCATATGTTGCATAAGAATCACAACAAATAATGTGCTGCACATTTTCATATTGTGGATCAGGGAAGAAGTGACCATACTGCAAAAGAAGTGAGAGAGAAAGAATTAAATATAAGGATTCCTCGGAAATACTATTTGAAAGAAGTGTGAGGCTCTTACAGAATGGCCAGGCTTGAATTCAGTAGATGTCCTCAATCTTAGTACACAATTGAAAGCATATGGTCGACTTAGCATCCGGTACCTGCAAAATAGAATTAATAAAAGCAATGAATGGAATTTTCATGTCACTAACTAAAGTAGTTATGAAGTGCTGAAACAAAAAAATTCGCAGTAAATGTCATGTTCTAAAAGACAAATAAATTATTAATGTATCTAAGCTGAAAGAAAATCTAACTATCCTAGTATCCATTTATTATGCCATTAACCAATAGAATAACATTTTAGTCCATTAAAACCAGATGATAGAATTAGAGAAGCAAATAATGTACTTACATGTCCTGTGGAAGTGTTGAATCATCTGTATTGGAATACAGGAACAGAGAGCCGCCACTTTCTATGCTCAGAAATTTAAGAGAAGCCAAATCTGTATACTCATTTGTAACAGCAAAAATGTCCACACAAACACCAGCTTGAACAGCCACAGCAGCCTGTAGAATATATCAATGATACATTTCTCAATCCATACAGCTAAAATTAGAGGAAAAAACGGTCAATCCAAATCTACCAGATCTTTGTAAAATGGTGTCTGCTCAGGAAGTAAAGCACGATCAGCATCCTCTCCCTTACTGGCATATTGCTCACCATACCTTCTTGTATCTAGTTGCCCAGGTCCGTGATCGGGAGGACCCGAGAGAAAGGCAAACACTCTAGCTGCAGTTATGTACAGAGAAGACAACAGAATATAGCACGTTACATAGATATCCATGATGCCAAAAAAAACCAAGAGATAAAAGACATTGAAAATCAGAAGAACATCTATGCTTATCAAGCATACCTAATGCAAATGTATTCCCATATTCTGAACCAAGGTAATTGCAAAGAGCTTCCATTGCCGCACCAAAACCTCGACCACCCATCAACACACCATCTAACTCTTGACCAGTCCCTGGGGTTCTCTCCCATGAAGTAGTTGGTTTGAGAGTTTCAAGTGCAGATGTGATACGATCCTTACAAGTTTCGACCTGTATAGGTTATTGATTTTAAGAAGACCAGTAAATACTAAATTACATAGAGGGTTTGATTGATATAAGCAAGGTAACACAACAAGATCATAAGTGAAAGAGTCTACCAACTACGTTTTATACACTTTATCTCAGATACAAATGTGCTGCTCGTAAGTTCTACAAAGTGCAATGGTATTGGACAAAATAAAGGGGAAAGTAAGTGAAGATTACATACAGGAGCCAAGAATTGTAATAAAGGCATGACATCTTCAAGTTCAATTGGCAAGGTTCCCTCTGTGTCTTGAGGGATAAAAATATTCTTTACAACAGGTATAGGCCCTTGAACATCATATAACCCTAATTTGTGGCTGAAAGTGGCGAGGCCAAAAAGGGACTCGGGTGCAAGAGCTGCAATAGAAATGAAAATGAAGGTATCAACCTTCCAAGTACAAAAACTGAGAATAAACAAAATCAAGGAATCATTTTATCCAACAATTAAGAACCTTCTAGTGCTGCCTGCAGTGCACTTTTAGTAAGCTCCAAAAATTCTTCAGATGCTGCAAATAAAAAGGAAGGTTTATATAAGTCTATGTAGATTAAGCTATAGAAACAATAATATAAAGGGGTAGCAGTCACGCACAATATATGCTAAATGATTAAGAGAAGAACCAAGTTAAAGATCAACTACTTTTCAGTTCAGTGTTTCTTTCCCCTTCATGAACATCCTACTACAAGCAACACAGAAACTCATAATTTTTCCCTACTTTTTTCAAATATCAAGGTGAAAATGCCATTAAATGTATAATAAATCAATTACACAAAAGCAATCTTTGATAAATTTAACTGTCAAACAACTACAAGATGCCCCATATTCTTGTTTACTACATATATATAAGCATGGGCTGCATGTTTACATGAGGATCATGAACTAATAAAGGAAAAGGGGCGTTATAGACAGAAAACTGAGTATATCAAGAACCTAAACTGTTCTTTTAACACTTTGTCACTAGCAATTGCTGCATTCAGTAATCTGTTTCATTTTCTCATAATAAAATCTTGTACTTTCCACTCTATGATTGGTCTTAACTACATAATTGCCAAATCCAATACTTCAACTCAACAAATTTCTTCCACACAAACTTGTATGAAGGGAAAAAAAAATCAAATTCAAATAAACAAATTCACAATATTGAAATTCGGAAGATTAGAACAAAGTGAATATTACAACTATTACAATTTACAATTGGGATCATCTCTAATACACAATGTGTAACAATAATAATAATAATATCAAACGGAAGTCTAGCAGAGAAAAAGAAGATCTCACACGACAAATCAACGGCTGCAACATACACCGGACGAGAATGCAGAATTTCTTCCTCCGATCCTTCCACTACACAGAAACAAGAAAATAAAACAGTTAATATATTCGCCCCCAAAAAAATTGTTACCCGTCCTTTTTTTTCTGATTAATCAAATTCCACTTACAAGGAAGCTCAAGATCGATAAAAGACGACATCATTTCAGCACATGACTGAGGGTGAGAGTATCTTGCGATGGCTTGAGAAGATAGGCCGTTGAGTGTGCCGCAAAGAGAGCAATTCCATGCCCATTGATCGAGCTCGCAGTAGGTATTGAAGTAGGCGTAGCAATTTTCGCATCGAGGCAAAAGATCCCCGTCCGATCCATAGACCGGTGCTTGACCGTTCTCGTCTTTGGCAGCGAAAGGCGTTACGGTTAATCCCCAAGGAATGCCGGAAGCTTCTTGTGCATCGGGATCAACCGGGAACTGTGACACCGTCGCACGAACCGCCATGGCTTACCGTATTATTTTCTTTCTAATTTCCCCGGAAAATAATGTTAAGGTTTTCTTTTCTGTGTGTTATCAAAAACTGATCCTCGTGGAGATAGCCAATAAGAAACGGAGAATATAACACGTTGGAATTTGGGTGATGACGTGGCAGTTTTTTTTAATGTTTATATATTTTGATTTCGTTGACTTCTTTTACTCCAAGAGCTAAATTTTTAATACATTAATTAAAGTCTTACTGATATAAAAATAATGGGAAAAAATAAGTAAATTTCAAAATAGAAAACAATATTTAATTTATGAGTGAGTATTCGATAGAGTCGAGTCAAAAAATTTTGAGTTATTTGAGTTGACAAGTTATATTTTATAATTCAAACTTTATTTAATTTTTTTTCAATTCGAATCGAATCGAGTCTAGTTTCCGAGTTTCTATAAATATTTAATTGTTATTATTTATCATATTATAATACGATTTGATTTTAATTTAAACGATTTTCTCTAATCATATAAGATATATATATTCATATTTTTTTCATATGTAGTAATATTTATTTATATTTTTATACATTAATATATATATATATATCATAAAAAATTAGTTCATCTCAAACTTTAAAAAAAATCCTTTAATTATTAAAAATTTTGAGTTATTCGAATTTTCATTTTACAACTTGAACTTTATTTGAAATTTTTTTGAGTCGGGTCAAGTTTATGAAATTTTGAGTCGAATCAAAACGAGTCGAGTATTTTCGACGATTAAGAGAGATGACATGTCAATAGCATAAAAAAAATATGATATAAGAGAGATTTAATTGTATTGATTATGGGTTAAAATTTTAATAAATTTTTATTATTTTAAAAATAACTTTTGTAGGATAAATTTTTTTCAAGAATGTTATTTAAGTATTGAAAATAAATTAGTTATAAAAATATATTGTAATTATAAAATAATTATATAAAATTAAAAAATATATATTAAATTTTATAAAATTATTTAAATATATCAGGATCCATACTATTTTTAAATTAAAAAATCAATCTCAATACTTTATTTTACAACATTAAGTTCATGTAATATTTTTACTCGAAAATTTTGATTCTCTCTCTAACATATATTTAATTTTATAATTAATTGACTAATTATCTATAAAAAGATAAACAACATTTTAGTCATTTTTATTTATTTGACTATTAATCTTTACAAATAAATTAAAAAATATATAAACAAATAAATAAAAATTATTCAAACCTAAATCATCGGCAAATATATTACTAAAATCATTCATTGGTTCAATTTTCTTTTACTACTATTTAAACCTCAATTAAATTTATGTTCCTATTATTTATTTTTTAGTACTTACATAATTAGATTTTAATATTTGATTTTTTTAGTAATTTATTAATCCGATGCTTGTAATGTAAAATTAATCAAAACTCATTATTAAGGAGAGAAAGAGTTGATTATAAAAGAGCTTATCGATTAAATCAAGTTAATTTCAAATCAATTCTAGTTTTTTCAGACTAGTTTGTACTTTCTCGAATTTGAAATTTTTATACATTTAAATCATTATAGGTTTAAATTTTTACAAGTTCAGATTAATTCGAGTTCAAATGAACATAGCCTAAATCAGGGGCGAAACTAAGTGAGGGTCCTATCACCCCGAAGAAATTTTTTCACTTTTGTCCCCCTATTTAATTCTTTTTAAAAAAAATATTTTTTTTATGAATTTACCCCTATATTTAAATATTTATGTTTTGTCCCTTCAACCTCAAATCCTGACTCCGAGCCCTGTCCTAAATCAAATGACCAAATGGACTCCCCAACCTATAAACAAGTATAGCTCCAATTGTTTCAACCAAACTTTTTGTTATTTTGTGAGTTTAAAAATAGATTGTCTGACCTGACCAAGACTCCTGTTCTCAATGAACTGTTCACCAGACAAAGCAACAACATGTTCTGTTTTATTTTTGACTTCCGAGTAGAATGTCAACTATCCATGTCAATGTCTCAGTCCCTGAGTTGAGCTTTGTTATACCATCCCACAGCACCAGCCAAGGTTATAACAGCAGTAACAACTGCATAGTTTTGATACGTATCTGTTGATACTTTCTCAGACGATGCTCGGAATGTCGAGGTGGAGCTAGTAGGCACGGAACCCACAGGACTTGCAGATGGTTTGATAGTTTTGGTCCCTGGTCACATTGCTCACAAGTACTTCAATTTTATTCGTCAACAAAAAATTTTATGACATGAGATGAAATGAAAACCACTAGCATTTGCTTTCGACATACAAAGTTACCTAAAATATTACCGTAACGATTCAAAATTTTAAATCAACGTTTAAGTGTTGACCCGGTATCGGTATCTTTGCTTTAAGTAATTAACTCAAGTAAAATTTAAAGGGTGTATCGGTATGGGCATAGGTAGTATAGATACCCATATTCACTTGAAATTCCAATAACAAAAAGGTATACTAGTACACATATAAATATATAGGTATATGTGGGGTATCGGTACATGATCCTAATGTATTGATATAGGCTTGCAGGTTAGACCCCATCTACATGTAAAGCTAAGTATCAGTATATGTAGTTCGTGTACTATACGGGATCAACATTCAACCATTTCATGTAAAGTTGAGTATCGATACACAAAAAGCGGTTATCGATACTCAGAGAGATGTATTGTTACTCAATGTGGAGTATCAGAATCATTAGAATTATGATCCAATAAACTCATAAGGTGATAAAACAAATTATAAAATTGAAAAATCGAAATTTAACCCTCATAAATGAGAATAACGTATAATAGCTTAGCAAGTGATAAATTGAGATAACTATATTGGTTGGTGTTATACCTTAGGGTATTTGTAATGATTTGATTTAGTGTCACTTACCTCTTGGTAGGTGTATGAATGCTCAGAAATAATCTATATAACCAGATGGTTATGTGAATACAGGTAACCCGACGTCTAATCACAAATAAAGTTTTGTTTGGACATTAAATGCATGATGTATAGATGTATTTGTGGGAAATATATAATGCTTGAATTCCACACTCTGTTTTTATAAGTTGTATGGGAACAGTTCGGTTGATTTAAAATTCTTTTTGAATTTCAAATACTTAACCGAATAGATTTAATAACAAAATATCTGAGATTTAAATGGATATTTTCGGTTATCAAATCTACTATTTTTAGATGGATATTAACAAATTATCTGAGATTTAATTAGATTTTATCTGTTATTATCAGATTATTTCAAATTTAATTTTGAAAATAAAATCAGACAAAATCTGGTTTTCGGATGATTCTGCCCCCACATCCAGCCTATAAATAAGAGCTCTCTCTTAATTTTAATCATCCCATTCAGATTTACTTCTGTCTTATTTGAGAGAGTTTGAGAGCATTCCTTGAAAAGCTTAGAGAAGCTTTTGTTCGACTCCAGTTTAGACGATCATTTCCTCTACAGTCCACTCCAAACTTTGGGTGTACATTGTTTGGAGGATCGTGCTAACCTTCGGGGGACAACCGCCTAAAGTAGTGAGTACACACATCGGGGCGAATTGTTTCTAAGGCAGTGGCCTCCATACCACGACACTGTCTAATTATCTTTCAGTTCGTTCATTTTATTTTTTCTGTCAGTGCTAACGCCCTGTTTTGCAGTCCATATAACCAACAATTTAGAAACAATTCTACTACAAAAATGATATTATCGTCAAGTTGATTTTGGGTTTATTCAAGCTTGACGCACTCGACAAGTCAACTAATCGAAGGTGGTGGTGAAGTTGAAGATAAAAACCAAAATCCTAAAGATTTAAAATATATGTGAAATATCAGTCACTATGAATTTTGAGATCATGATACAAGGATTGAATCCACTAGCATGATCAAAATAGACAAGGTCTAAACTTATAAGGTCAGATTATTTAATTCATGATTTATAATGCATGAATTTATATTAAGCCTTTACCTAATCTGTAAGCATAATTTATCTTGAGTAGAAAATTTATCTTGAGGATGCTTAATAATTTTTTTTAGTGGGGAATATATTAAGCATAATTTGAAAGACTTGGTATTTAAGTGTGCTTTCTGCGCCACCTCTCTTTCTAGACCTACCTGGTGTATTACTATGCTCATTATTCCAATTTATAAAATACTATGATTAAATAAATATTCTATACTTAAGATATATTTCTTTTAAGATATCTTTCTTTAGTCATAGTAGATGAATATTTCTAGTGGTCTTTTAAGGCAAGAACCTTGTCTAAAATAAAGAGAAAAATGATAGACATTAATGCTACTATAAGATGGTGGTATCCAATAAATCTCTTTGAGCTCTTTTCTTCAGAGTATTAAGAAGGAAGAAAAGATTTGTCTATCTTAGGAGTGTGTAGAAATCTCCATGAAAATTCTCTTTATGAAAAGATTGAAAATGTTAGGTCCGATAGAGGTGGTGAATTTGGATCTAAATTTCTTAAAGAGGTATATGAGACGAATGACATAGTTCATGAAACTTTTACCCCTTGTTTTCCTCAACAAAACGGCATACCCGAGAGGAAAAACAGAACTTTAAAAGAGATGATAAATTCATTGTTGATAAGTTATGGATTACTTGAAAGTATATTGGGGGAAATCATTCTATCGGTAAATCTTAAACCGAATACCTCATAAGAAATTAGACTCAACCTCATACGAATTGTGGAAAGGTTATGCAAACTTGCAATACCTAAAAGTGTATGGTGTCTAGCTAAAGTAGATTTGCCTGACTTTAAGAAGTTCACCATCAGTCTTAAAACCGTTGATGTAGTATTTATTGAGTATGTTACAAACAATGTTGCATGATATGCTCTAGAGTTTGAGTTAGAGCTTAAAAGAAGTAAGAAAAAAAAATATTGGACCAGACTTTGTTACTTCCTTTATTTGTGAGATAAATGATTTAGACAACCTATAAAATCTTATAGCTCAAGTTTTCTTGTTAGATGATGATCCTAAAACTTATGATGAAGTTATAAGATCTATCGACACTAGTTTTTGGAGAAGCGCTATAAATGATGAACGAACTAGAGTCAATAATGTCTAATCATACCTGGGAACTGGTAGACTTGCCCAGGGGATTTAAACCTATCAAGAACAAATGGGTTTTTAGGAAAAAACTCAGGCCAGATGGGCCAATCCAAAGATATAAGGCTAGGCTAGTAGTCAAAGGGTTCACTTAAAAATTTGGAACATACTTCTTTGATACATACTCTCCCTAACAAAAATCTCAACGATCCGTGCATTATTTGCACTAGCCTCCATTCATAAATTGCATGTACATCAAATGGATGTAAAAACTGTATTTTTAAATAGAGACCTAATTAAGGAGATCTATATGGAGCAACCATCAGGTTTTGAGACACCTAACACGGAAGGTAAAGTGTGTAGACTTAAAAAGTCTTTATATGACCTTAAGCAAGCTCATGAACAGTGGTATGAGAATTTTCATAAAACTATTCTTAGTTTCGGTTTTATCGTAAATGGCGCGGATGCATGCGTGTATTCGAGGATATTTGGTACTGATTGTGTTATCATTAGCTTATATGTTGATTTTCAGTACTAACTTAGAAGCCATTAACAAAGCCAAAAACTTCTTATCCACTCGTTTTGAGATGACTGATTTGGGAGAGGTAGATATAATCTTAGGTGTCAAAGTTACCAAATCTAGCAAGGGATTCTCTTTGGACCAAACACATTATATTGAGAAAGTGTTAAAGAGATTTGACAGTTGGGATGTCATCCCTACACGAACCCCGTTTGACTCTAGCACTCATCTCACTAAAAATAAAGGAAGCTCTGTTTCTCAGGTTGAATATGCTAAAATTATTGAAAGCCTAATGTTCTTAATGAACTATACTCGACCCGATATTACCTATGTTATGAGTAGATTGAGTAGATATACTCATAATCCAAGTGGTGAACATTGAACGACTCTTAGACGCTTACTAAAGTACCTTAAGGGTACTATGGATTGGAAACTTAATTTTGTTAGCTATCCTATTTTTTTTTGAAAGGATGTTGTGACGCCAACAAGGTTTCTCATAGTGATGAGGTAAGTTCTACGAGTGAATATGTTTTCACTTTAAATGAAGCTGCAATCACGTAGAAGTCTGCCAAGCAGACTTGTATTGCATGCTTCACTATAGAGTCGGAGTTTATAGCTCTAGACTTAACTGGGCAAGAAGTCGAGTGGCTTAGGAATCTTTTAGCATAGATACCTCTATGGGGAAAACCGACTCCTCCGATACCTTTATTGTGTTATTCGTAATCTGCGATACATGTGTTCATAAATCAAGCTTACAATGGTAAGAAAAGACACATTCGCATAAGGTACGAATATGTGAGACACCTAATAAAGAACAGAGTACTCACCTTAGAGTATGTTAAGTCGGAGATGAATTTGGTTGATCCTCCTACCAAAGGATTGAGCAGGAAACAAATTCTGGATTCGTCGAGGGGGATGAGTCTTAAGCCCATTGGTTGAGTGATTCATGGTGGATACCCAACTTAGTTCTCTAAGTTCAATGTGGTCAAACGAAACCATGAAACGACTCATAGTGTACATGTCCATTTACCTAATCCCTATGACGTTTCATGTACATGCCCAGGTTGAGCTTAATGCTTTTAATAAATTCATAGCCCAAGTTTTGGTGGTCTTAATGAGAAAGACTTGATGAATTTACCGATTTTGGTTGAATAACTACTTTTAATAAGTTCTTAGACCTATTGCGAAGGACTAATTGAACTTACCGCTCGAAAGGATGAGTTTTTTAACTCTTAATAAATTCTATCCAAAGATGTTGATTGTTCTATTGAGAAGAATATTACTGAATTTACCGAATAAGAGGTTGAGTTTTTATTCTTAATGATTTCTTAGCCCAAAGTTTGGGTGGTTCATTTAATATGAACTTGAAGAAAATCACCTTATTTTCTTGTAAGGTTGAGCTTTATACAAAGCTCTTAATTATTTTATAGCCCGATTTTGGGTGGTTTATGTTGAGATAAACTTGATGAAATAACCTATGTAAGTGAGAAGAGTTAGCCGCCTTTTATGAAAAACGATGAGTTGTTTTTCTAGTACACTTACTAAAATCCCGAGGTAAGATGGCTAAATATATACTTTGTGTATATACATATCTTCACATCGCGGACTGTGGTGGATGAAGAGATTAGTTATGTGTTATGAGTTCACCCCGATCTTAGAAAGTTCAAGACTAGTTTCACTTATCTAAGAGGAGGATTACTCATCATCACTACGTACTAGTTCAAGATTCGTTCACTATGTACTTAAGTAACTAATCTCGCTAGTGCTCGTCTAGTGATAGTCGAACTTTGTGACATCATGAGGATTCGTTCGCATTAGTGGGGGATTGTGAGAAATATGTAATGCTTGAATCTCATACTCTGTTTTTATAGGTTGTATAGGAGCAGTTCGGTTGATTTAAAATTCTCTTTGAATTTCAAATACTTAACCGAATAGATTTAATAACAAAATATCCGAGATTTAAATGGATATTTTTGGTTATCAAATCTACTGTTTTTAGATGGATATTAACAAATTATTTGAGATTTAATTAGATTTTATCTGTTATTATCAGATTATTTCAAATTTAATTTTGAAAATAAAATCAGATAAAATCTGGTTTTTGGACGATTCTGCCCCCACGTCCAGCCTATAAATAAGAGAGCTATCTCTTAGTTTTAATCATCCATTCAGATTTACTTCTGTCTTATTTGAGAGAGTTTGAGAGCATTCCTTGAAAAGCTTAGAGAAACTTTTGTTCGACTCCGGTTTAGACGATCATTTCCTCTACAGTCCACTCCAAACTTTGGGTGTACATTGTTTGGAGGACCGTGCTAACCTTCGGGGGACAACCGCCTAAAGTAACGAGTACACACATCGGGGCGAATTGTTTCTAAGGCAGTGGCCTCCATACCACGACACGGTCTAATTATCTTTCAATTCGTTCATTTTATTTTTTCTGTCAGTGCTAACGCCCTGTTTTGCAGTCCATATAACCAACAGTATTTATGCATGTTGTGTAGATATTATAGATAATAGTTTATAGATGTATTAGCTGAATAGGTTGGGTGAGCTAGAGTAACTTGATATGCCATGTGACTTCAATTATAGCAAAGCTTTGTGTATCATGTATGATTTCTTATAGAATTGTTAAAGCTTTAAGATAGGTGATCTAAAAACTCTAACTAGTGTCAACTAGATAACTAATAGATAAAAAAGTCTTATTTATACTATCTAGACTGTATTTATCTTGTATACTTATTTTAGGATAATCACGCATTATGATAGAATAGAAATATATCACTGAACTTGTAAGCTCAGCGTGCAAAATCGTTGTTTCTTCCTTCGTAGGTTTGTACATGGATCGTGGCCGAAAAATATATCAAGGAAAGATCTTCTAACACAGCTTTGTTTTAGAGTATGATGCTTAGTATTTAGTTTGAAACTTATATATTCATAGAATCACAGAGTTATTGAATCTATAAACTTTGAAATAAATTTTAATTTTTATTTACCTTCTTGGATTTATAGATGTTTCAAGCTTTCAAATAATGACTAAACTTATGGTTTTAGATTAGAAATTTGATGGATTAGATTTTAAACGACTCGAATTTAATATTTTAAATATGAATTAAAATTGAGATGTTCAAATTCCAATTTATATGAGACATTGTATCCCATGCATAGCGGCAAGTCTTTAAAGCATATGATCTAAATTCTACGAATTTCGTGTCGAAATCAATCGAGACAAGAATGAGAACAATAAGAACATACCTTGCCTGCAAGTTTCTCCTGCTCGGTTTTCTGCAGCAATACTACTCTTGGTTAGTACATTTCAACACTTCGTGGCATGAAAGGAAAACGTAAATCATCATGATCCAGGGCATTTAGCAGTATCAACTTGCAATATCTAGACACAAACTATGATATTTTCCATTCGAATCACGAACACATGAAATCGGTTCTAAAAAGATAAGCAGGGAAAGATATCGACGAAGTTCAACAGATGTTGGCATCGGTTTCGAACTACTACTGCAGCAATGCTATAATCATCTGATCTGTAGATGGAACCAGATTATGTAATCCGATAATCGGTAAATGAACGAGTATTCGAGTCATATTAGAAGCAAAGAATCCTTGTTACTAGTGTACAAAACTTGGAGACCATGCTTCAATGAGCTTAAGTATGTGCATATGTCTCTTTTCAGAACTAAACCGATATCGACCCAAATGGGATACAATGCTAGCACAAAACGATCGAGCTCGTAGTCGAACATCGATGTTTATGTGCAAATATGTACCTTGATGTAAACATTTTCCGCAGCCTTTTCCTCCTCGCCGAGTACTTTCCCTCCAGTCGAGAACCGTCGAGGCAAGCATCTAACAGCCATTCTGGTTGCCATAGTAGAAGTTAACCACAAACCCTGAAACGCTGCAAAACAATCATGTAGCCAAACATATAGACCTAATTAACCCGGATCGGCACCGTGGCACGATTTCGATCAAGGCGAGGACCGATATGATCAAATTAAGACTACAATCTACATATCACACAACCATCTAAAATCAAATCAGCTTCAAACGAATGCAGCACCAATGAATCATATCTGTAAAAATTCTAATCTAAAACCCAGATTTTGTTTTCCATTTCTGTAATGATTGAACCGAGCATTAACACTATATAAATAAGCAAATCATTTTCCATCTAAATATCTGCCGATCTTAAACCATAATGCGTGTAAAAAAAAGTAAATTAAAATGCAGAGAAATTGCTTACCGTCTAAGGGGTTTTAGAGTAGGCTCGGTTTTTGTGTTATATATATTCGATCTATTAATTAACTCGTCTAAATCTGAGTATTTTCTCGTCTTATTATCAGCGATGAAGCTGTTAACAGAAAGGAAAGAGTCCACGTCCCTTACAGATTTTCTGTTTTACAATAATTTTAGTATGGGTTAATTTCAATATTTGTGAAGTAATTTTTAGGAGAAATTTGAAAAATATTATTGTTTGAAGTTAATTTTAAGTTTTAGGGAGTTTGAGGAATAATTTGAAAAATATATCAATCGTTACAGTAATAAAGGACCTCGCTACCTTCTCTTGGCGAGGTTTTCTCTTTTTTTCTCATTCAACCGAATAAATTAAATGGATCAACAATACCTCGTCATTTTTTTTGGCGTGGGTCAGTAAGAGAGAGAAGACTTCACCAAGAAGGTGGCGATATCCTTTTATTATTGTAACAATTGACTTACTTCCTTAACTATTTTTCAAACGTCTTTATAATACTAAAAATAAACTTAAACCCTTATATTTCTCAAAATTAACTTAATTTTTATCTCTTTTATCTACATAATCAATTAAAATAATAAATAATTTGATTTCGTTTAAGTAAGACTCAGATTCACATAAAATAACACTATATGTGGCCAACAAGACAAATTTACTTTACTATTGAAGTTGGAAAAAAATTTCCCAAGCTATTGAAGTTGAGATTTTATTTTCAATAATATTGATAAAAGAATAGGAACTTGAAGACGCACCCTTTAGGTGCCGACTTCAACACTGCATACCCTTTTTATACTGCATGTCCTTTTTCCAGCGTTGAACTTGCAGTGTCTCACACTGCATGCTCTTTAATTTTTAATTTGCAGTGCATGCAGAAACATACAAATCTCTGCACCACACACGTCATAATGGTGAAAGCCGGCTCCTTTAGGTGCGGTCTTCAAATAGTGTTTCGAACACTGTTCAAAGGCGGCACCTCCTTGCCCCGTTCTCATTTCAATATTGTTTAAAGTTCAAAGGCAGACACGGTTGAAGTCGACACCTAAAGGGTGCGTCTTCAAAGTTCCTGTTCTTTTATCAATATTATTGGAAATAAAATCCTAACTTGAATAGTTTGGGAAATTTTTTTCCAACTTCAATATTAAAGTAAATTTACCGGCCAATAATAATGTTGTATGTCATACAAAATGTAAACTTACATTTTATGAAATCAAAGAAGGTAAATTTCCAAGTGGGATTTATTTTCCTGATCAATCACATCAAGGAAAACAGGATCAACGGTTATATGGCTATCCACGTGTACTTTGAATCTATGACCCCACCATAACACACTAGCTTTACCGCTAATATCCACCTTAGCATCAAGAACCATCTCTCGTTTCGCCACGTCATCGAATAACTTCTTGGCGTGGTGAGCCAGCTCCATGCCGTCAAGCCGAGTCGGCAGCTTCAGCACTTGGCAAGATCGTGGCCGCTGCGATCCGGCTTTCACCTGAGCCGCCCCCAGCAACGTCCCTTCGTAAAAGATCGACATGGTGGTCGAAGCGTTTCGGATGGGTGTTATGTTGGGGTTGGTGACATGGACGATCAGGATTAAATCGGCGTCCACATGGGGAAAGTTGAGGTTGAAGTGAGCTTGATTGAAACGAGGTGGAATGTCGGGTCTTTAGGTCTTGCGCTGAGGAGAGCAGCCACCACCGTCGCCGACGCTGCTCCGACGAAAGCGGAGGTCCAGCTCCATTTTACCTTTCTACCCATCTTGTTAGCTGAAAACTACAAAGATAACCTTATCCTACTTTATGCAGAAGTTCGGAAAATGGAAATTGGACAGAAAGCTTAAATGGAAGACAATAGATGGAATTACAAGAGGATCCTTGCATTATCAATTTATATCTTTTAGTTTGGAAGGATGTTTTTGGAATTAAAGACAAGAAAGAACCATGGGGCCGTCTAAAACATGGGAAATTATTAAATAAAACGGCTCATCGTCACGTCAATTAAAATTTTAAGTAATAAGATTAATTTATATTTTTTAAGTTTTAAATAATCACTCACTTTTTACTATCATATAAAAAATAAATAAAAAATTACCTTAAAAATAATATGAATAAACTTTTTTAATTTCATATGTTCATATTAAGTTTCAATAATATCACTCGATATCATTTACATTTTAAAAAATAAAGTAAAATTTTTGATAAATTTAACAAACAACGAATCGAATTAAGCAACGATTATTTTAATAAATGCAAGTCAAACAAAATTTTAAGAAGTTTAACGAGCAATGAATTAATCAATAAATATTTTTACAAGCATAAGACACACTATTTAGTTCACGGTCAACTCGCTCGATAAACAAATCTGATTAACTTATAAACAAAGGACACAATCAATTGGAATACAATTCCTTGACAAATTTTGAACCACCATTATTTTTTCAATCAAAGATTACCATGCTACTTTCATTTAAGCATTTGTACTTATAAGAAGAGGATTCATATAAAAAATTACCAAAAACATGAAAAAAGGAGTCTAGATTCATAGTCAAGTTCTTACTGCAATTCGAATATAAATATACCAAGTCGGTTGAAAGATCGAAAAGGAGTCATAAATAACAGTCATTACCAAGTAACCAAATGCAAGATCACAAAAAAACTGATTACTAGAATAGAATGTGTTTGTTTATAGCCTTCTACCTCTCCTACCACCCTTTCTCCGGGTGCTGTCGGTGGGGATCGGAGTAACATCCTCTGAGAAAATAGAATAACAGAGTAAGGCTTTGACATAATATGGAAAGCAAGCAATATTTTTTTCTCAGTGTCATAAATTATTTTCAAGTAGTTGTTTATAATAAAAGGCCTTACCAATACGGCCAATTTTCATTCCAGATCGAGCAAGAGCCCTGAGAGCAGACTGAGCACCTGGACCAGGGGTCTTGGTTTTGTTCCCTCCTGTAGCACGTAATTTGATGTGAAGCGCCGTGATTCCAAGTTCCTGTTCAGTATGAAAGTTTGCAATTCGTCAAAAACTCCGTTGAATCTTTTATGACATATAGTAACAAGTTAGTGTATTTGTAAGCAAAATGAAAAATTCATGCTTTTCTAGAATGGTAGATAACCTTGCATCTCTGGGAAACATCTTGGGCTGCAAGCATAGCAGCATAAGGTGAAGATTCATCCCTGTCAGCTTTCACCTTCATACCACCTGGATTTATTGAAGAATTTCAAACTTATATCTTAAAAAGAACATCAATAATAAAGTGCAACAAGCTATGTTATTCTCAACTCTTCATTTAACTTTAAGTAGTCATATTCTCCAGTTGTGTCTGACACGTATTTGGACATAGGTATAAAGGTGTGATCCTCCAAATATATTAAATCGTGAAGGACCCACGCTAGACATATACCGTAAACCAGCACCTAAGTTCACGTAACATAGCTCCCAAAGTTTAAAATTGTTCAGCAGTTATTCGTATATACTTCAATTTGCTGTAGCAGGGCTTTACCCACTTTTTGATATGAATCGAGCATGCAGAAGCAAAAAGAATAAAAGCAATGGCAACTGAATGGTATGTTTAGAACTGCAACTATGATATTTGCTTACCAGTAATGCGAACCATAGTTTCTCTTCCAGACAAATCAGTCACATGCTGGCATTGTCATGATTACCAACAAGAAAGTACCCAATTAAAATGCATTGCTAAAAATATGATATTGAAACAGCAAGCAATACATATTACCAAGTAAAAGAATTCACTTCTTCAGAATGAAAGACCTTAAAACTTACAATGAAAGTGTCATTAAACGACGCAAAAATGTGGGCAACACCGAAAACATGCTCTCCTTCTCTTACAGCAGGCCCAAGGGTCGTAGTCTCTTCCTTTGGCTCCCTAACCTTTCTCCTCGACTATAAAAAAAGAGTTTATGTAAAGCATTAACCTTTCTCCTAGACTATAAAATCAACAAAATAAAGAGTATATGAAAAGCATTAACCTTTCTCCTTGACTATAAAATCAACAGATTAAAGAGTTTATGTAAAGCATAAAGAGATGCAAACAGAGAAAACAACATTGCTAACCTATTTAATACTAAACATTTAGCTAAATTCAATAATACTAAACACAATACATGGATGTTTCAAAACCTATTTAATACAAACTATTAACACATCACAATAAACATAATGTACAAAACCTTAAGTGCAGTAACATCGTAAATACATGAACACTACAAGCGTACATGAATTGCCAAGTCAACATTTGGGTTAGATTAGTCTACTAAATAGGACTATGATTTACACACATGCAAAGACAATGATACATAGGTGTAGGGACATGCAATTGCCCCCCACCCTAAAGATTTTTTTTCACTTTGCCCCCTATTTAAATTCTTTAAAATGGTTTATTTATGAATTCGCCACAGTTTCAAGCATTTATATTTAATCCTGGCTCTGACCCTACACACATGCAAATTAATAGAAGAGCAAAGGCAACTGCTAGATGTCCCATTAAAATAAAAGATTAGATTCCATTCCAGATTTCTTCAGTACTTAAGCCATGATTTATCTACATTGCCTAGGCATCCATCAACGGATCACATTCCTTTTTTAACTTTCTTCGGTTTATAAACTATTGATCTCGAAATCAAGTGTTTTGTTCGATAAAAATAAAATCGCACATTGCATATAATGAAATCTCCACTAGCTTATCTCTTTTCCATTCCGTTTTTTGCCGGTTATCACACTGATCCGAATAAGCTAAAACTAATAAAAAAGTCCATCTTTCTCCCGTTTTCTCCCTCGTTTTCTCGGCAGCCAAACATAAATTTCCATGTAAATTCAAAATGTATCGAAATGAATGTCTAAATCCTATTCAAATAGTTTCGAATTATATCAACTAAATTCAAAAAAGTATATAACTATTATATTAAACAATCTAACAGATTTACTTACCATGGCCTGAAGGTGACTGAATGTATTGCGAGTAAAGGAATCGATAGAGTTAAGGCAGTGGGCTTCCGAGTGACGCAGAAAATGAGTAAGGCATAAGCCTTGGCTTTTATACACCCAAGCGGAAGCGCTAGCTAGGGTTTTGCGGCTGGAAGCTACAGATCTTTCACAATTTGGTCATTTCTTTTTTATTTCTTTAAAATGGCTTAAATATTTTTCTTTATTTTCAAATTAGTACTTGAAAATGAAAAATAAAAAACAAATCCAGTCAGTCATGGGTTACAACATTTAATTAAATATATAATATTAAAGAAAATATGGAACTGATTTTAAACTTTAGTCACTTTGAACTCAAATAATCTTTTCAACGGTGTTTATTATTATTCATCAAAATTCATAAAAAAATAAATAATAATAGTGTAAATTACATTGATAAGCACTAAATTTTAAGGTTTTTATTATGGTCACTTTAATTAATTACCGTTAAAAAATCTGATATCACACATTAACTTTTAAAAAAATGTTTGTTAATATTTTTTTTATCTCTCCTCTCTCTATCATTAAAACATAAATCCATTTTAAGGACTCATAATTCACTATCATCATTATCGTTGTCATCAAGTATTTTTTTTATAAGTTTATTTTTCTTTAAGTATAATGTTTTATAAGACCACTTTCATGGTGGGAATAAGTGTTCGAAACCTTAGAGATTTTGTATTAATATAAAATGGTGATCGTTTGTCAAACTAATTAATTTTAATAAATAAGTCGATTTAGATATCGAGTCGTTTTTATTTAATTTGTTAGCAAAAGTTGTTTTACAAAGATCGTTGACATTTCAATTTAATAAGTAAAAACACTTGATGATAATGATGATATTATTTTTTGTTGTATTGATTGTAGATAAAAAGAAGAAAAAAGAAAAAAAAAACGTAAGAAGGATAAATTATTAAGGATATTTTTTTTTTAAAAAAAATAATGTTTCATGTAAGCTTTTTTAACAAAATTAATGTTAGTGGTTATAATGAAAGCGAATTAAAAATTAAGTGATTGTAATAAAAGTTTTAAAATTTTAGTAATTATATTAAACGTGACATAAAAGTTTATGGACTTCCAATATTGTTTATCCTCTGTAATATTATTAAGTAACATGATAGATTGAATTATAATATATTTGTCCATAAATACCTATGTAGAAATATGTGTTTTTATATAATAATTGAAAAAATAGTTTTAGAGTAAAAATGGTTTTAAGTTTAAACAACTTGAAAATAAGTTTGAGATATTTATTTTGAAGTGTTTTAAAATGATTTAAATAAGCCAAAGTATAAGTTTTTAAAGGGTTTTTTGCTAAGGCGTTTCGATACGGTCTTGGATCGTTTTGATACGGCCTTTAGGTGTTTCAATACACCTTCAATGGTTTTATGAAAAACACCAACGAATTTATAAAAAAATAGCTAGGAGTCGTATCGAAACATGCAACGACTGTTTCGATACGGGGAGCAATAACGTCTTGATACGCCTACAATGCGCTTCGATACGGGTTCTTAATTGCGGATCTAACGACTCTTTTCTAAAGGAGCGGTATCAAAATGACTGACACGCATTTCGATACTCTCTTCATCAAAAGAGGAAATTGGCCTAAAAATCAACTTCAAATGGCTCCAATTCAATCCCAACGATCACCAACAGCTACAAGCTAAATTGGGATGACAAAAGAGACCTTCAAGCATCAAGAGAAAAATAATGCTTCCAGTGTAACAACAATATGATTAAAGAGTTGTCATAGAAAAAAAAAATCCTATCTTTAGGTATATAAAACACTTATAAGCTTAATTGTCAATGTATACTTAAGTGTATTAGGAATTGGTTAGGGCTTTAGATTGCAAATATTAACCTTGTTAGAAGGATTACTAGTTTGATTTATTTTCTTATTTGAGGGGATTCTCAAAATTCGGGTTGTGAACTTTGTATACTAGATTCGGAGATAAAATCTAGGTTGTAAAGGTTGTCCCTTTGTCCTCAAAAGGAAGAAATTCAAGAGTGAATTTAAGAAATCCTTAGTAAGAAGCTAAGACAGTGGATGTAGGATTTGGTTAGAAATTTGAACCACTTTAAATCTTTGTGTAAATTTTTCTACCTTTTAGCTTCCACTTTTTTCCACCTAAATAACCACTTTTTCACCACTTGGCAAGTTAAATCAGTTATGCATTGAGCTTAACAATTGGTATCAGAGCGAGGCTCAATCAAAGAGGATTGACATCCTATTGAGGTGATTCGGTAAGCTCGACCAATATCCAATCAATTGACAATCCATGATGCAATCCATCGATAAGTCATCATTCTTTGACGGGACCAACTATGCTCAATGGAATACAAAGATAATGTATTTTATCAAGGTCAAAAATTACAAGCTACGAGATATAGTTTTAGACGGTTCTTTTGTGCCACAAAGAAGAAAGACAAAATGGATCGTAGAAGATCGCAAGAATATGGAGCTAAATTGTAATGCTTTGCATATTCTCTTTTGTGCATTTAGCCGTAACATCTATGAGAAGATATCTTCTTATGAAGATGCCAAAGAAGTTTGGGACAAGCTAGAAATTATATACGATGAGATAAATGATGTAAATGAGACCAATATTAGACTCCTCAACCTAGAGTATGAGAACATCAAGATAAACCCCAAAGAAGACATCACGAAGGTGTTTGATCGATTCTCCATCATCACCAATGGAATCAAAGGTTATGGAGAAATCATTCCGGAAGAAAAGCTTGTTCGAAAGCTTATCTACTCCTTTTCAGAGTCATGGAACTCAAAAAAGACCGTCATCATCGAAGTTAAGAATTTTAAGACTCTCAAGCTTAATGAATTCATGGGGTCACTCCTCACACACAAAATTATAAAAAAAAAGGAAGAAAAAAAGGAGAAAAAGAAGAAAGAGATAATAAGGATGGGAAGAAGAAGATTCTTGGTCTTGGTGTAAATGTCAACATCATTGCTCTCAAATCCTCCAAGTATAATTATCAAGAAAATTTAAGTGAAGAGGATAGTGAAGGAGATGAAGAGATAAACCAACTCTTCATGAAATTCGTTTGATTCGTGAAGAATGAAATGATAAAATCTTCAAAGCACGAATTAAAGAAGAATATCAAGAATTTCCACAAATGCAAACAAAAGGGATCATCTTCTAAGAGAAAGCATATGTGGCCACTTGGAGTTATAAGGACTCTACTGAAGATGAGGTATCCCACCTATGCTTAATGTCCCTCAATAAGGGGAAGGTAACTTCTAACCCACAAACTTTAAATTCATATACATTTGATGAGTTGCAAGAAACTTATGAAAAATTCACTTTTGTGTTTAAAGTTTCATTTTCTAAAATCAAAAAGTTGATTTCAAAGCTAAAGTTAGAAAATGATTTGCTTTCAAAAACCAATTTTGAATTTGAAACATGATTAAAGGAATTTGAACTTAAAGTCTTATATTTACAAAACTTGATTCAAAAGATGGAAAAAGATCATAGAAGGGAAATAGATGATCTTAAGAAGGAAAAAGATTTGATTTTCAAAGAGCTTGAAAAGAAAAACACTTAAGAAAAATTAAAATTTTATCAAAGACAATCTAGTTCCCCTAGATTTTTAAATGGTAAATGGTTTAGAAGTGTTTAAGTCCCAAAAGAACTAATCACTTAAACTAAAAATGATAATATTAAAAAATGGATTCCTAAGGGGTTAAGAATTTGTGCTACTAATATCAAAGGATCTAAAGCAATTTGGATACCAAAAATTATTTGATTGTCTTATATTAGGTGTGATGGAGAATCAAGGAACCAAATGCAACATTAAAGGGGAGTTCCATACACACAAGGAAGAACACTTGAAGAAAGAAAGCTTCACATCCTCCATTGAGTTTAAGTGTGATAAAACTCTAGTCGTTTTAATTTGTTTATCTTTTATTAAACTATATTATCATATTTGTTGGACTAACCTTATGTGATGCTTTGAGTAAGGGGACCTATATTTTTAAAACTAACTATTGGTATTTGATTTTAAAATCTTTTTATAACATTTGACATTTTTAATATTCTCCTATATTATGAGCTTTAAAGTTTTTCAAACTTTGTTTAAACTATTTTTGATATAACAAAAAGGGGAAGAATGTTGTGAAAAATTGAATTTTCAAATGAATAAGGGGGAACTTTAATGATTTTGAATCTTTAAGTTTTTTATTCAAAATTTATTTTATAAATGGGGAGTAATCTTAAAAACAATTTTTTAAATTGATTTTATTATATCAAAAAGAGGGAGATTGTAGAAATATGTGTTTTGATATAATAATTGAAAAATAGTTTTGGACTAAAAATTATTTTAAGTCCAAACAACTTGAAAATAAGATTGAGATATTTTCAAAAGATTTTGAAGTGTTTTAAAATGATTTAAAGAAGTCAAAGTGTTGAAATTAGCATAGACATTTTGATACAGCCTTTGGTTGATACAATTGGAGTTTTTAAAGGGCTTTTTGTTAAGGCATTTCGGTCTTGGACCGTTTCGATATAATTGACCACCGTAAGTTTTGGTTTTAAAACAGAAAACACGCATATCGAATAGGTGTTTTGATACAATCTCTAGGTGTTTCGATACACCTCTAACAATTTTATGAAAACTCTCAACGACTTTATAAAAACCCTAACGGCTAGGAGCAATATCGAAACAGACAATGACCATTTTGATATGGAGAGCAACAACGTTTCGATACCCCTACAAGGTGTTTCGATACAAGTTCTTAATTGTAATTCCAACAACTCTTTTCAAAAGGAGCAATATCGAAACGACTGCCACACGTTTCGATATGCCCTACATCAAAAAAGGATATTGGCCTAGAAATCAGCTTCAAACGGTTCTAATTCAATCCCAACGGTCACCAACGACTACAAGCTCAATTGGGATGATAACAGAGACCTTTAAGCATTAAGAGAAAACTAATGCTTCCATTGTAACAACAATATGATTAAAGAGTTGTCTTAGAACAAATTCCTATCTTTAGGTAGACAAAACACTTGTGAACTTAATTGTCAATGTATGTTAAATATATTAGGAATTGGGTGAGAGCCTTAGATTCCAAACATTAACCTTGTTGGAAGGATAACTAGTTTACTTTGTTTTCTTGTTTGAGAGGATTCTTAAAGTTCGGATTGTGAACTTTGGATGCTAGATTTGGGGATAGAATCTAGGTTGTAATGGTTGCTCCTTTGTCCTTAAAAGAAAGAAATTCAAGAGTGAATTTGAGAAATCCTTAGTGGGAAGCTAAGGTAGTGAATATAGAATTTGGTTAGAAATCTGAATCACTTTAAATCTTTGTGCAAATTTTTCTATCTTTTAGCTTTCACTTTTTTCACCCAAATAATCACTTCTTCACCACTTGACAAGTTAAATCGGTTGTGCATCAAACTTAACAACCTATAATTTTTTATACAAAAATTATCGATAATTTAATTTGATAAAATTTGATTTAGATATTTTGAGATTAATATGTTAAAGAAAATAATCTTATTATGAGTTACTATTAATTTTAAAATTAATATATAAAACTAATTAACCATTTTTAAAGCCAATTAATTTAGTAGGCGTGCATTTTAGATATCTAACTCGATCTGAATTTTCAAATAGATAATTTAATGGTTTGTATTTGATTAAAAAAATGAATATTCGAATATTTAAATTTGTGATTTAATTTAATTATTTTTTAATTTAATAATATTATTAATGTAAATTTTAAGTTTTCGAATATAATAATTAATAATTATTGAATATAATAAGATTTATATCTATAAAACTTTAATTTTAATATATAATAAATAAAAATATCAAATATAACCAGATTTATATTTATAAAAAATTCAATTTTCAAATATTAGATAATTAAATATCCGATCTAAATATGAGATAACTATTCATATATAATTTAAAATTTTTAAATATTTAAATTATCCAGTAAAAATTAAATTAAATATTTAAAATTTTAAATTAGATCTACATATAAATAAATTTTAGGCATAAAGATAATTTTCATCCTTAAGGTTTATAATTTTTGTCTTTTTAGCCCGTATTCTTTTTTTGGGATAAATTTAGCCCTTGACCTATGTTTTTCTTAACAAACAACTCATTTTTTAACTACCATGATAACTGAACTGTTAAAAATTTAATAATGGTAACATGTCATATATATGTGATAATATATTTTAAATAACATAAAATATAACCTATTAAATATATACATATATATATAATATAATTTTATTTCAGTATAAAATATAAAACAATTAAAATTTAAATAAAATATTAAAAATTAATTAAATCCAAAAAAAATTACTAAATATTCTCAACCCTAACTAAACTAAAATATCTTTATAAAACCCTAAAACTCCGATTTAGATTATAACTAAAATACCTAAATTCTAAACTAAAATAATAAAAATCCAATTGATTATTATCAAAATCCTTTATCTTTGATTCACCGGTAACAAACTATACAAAATCTTTTCTTTTTAGATTATGTTTATACCTTTTTAGATAAAATTTTGATTTTACTATAGTTAAGGTTGAGAATGTTTAGTAGCCTTTTGTTTTAGATTTAATTAATTTTTAATGAATAAAAAATTAATTTTTAATATTTTATTTAAATTTATTTGTTTTATATTTTTAGATTGTAATAAAACTATATTCCGTGTGTATGTATTTGATATACTAGATGTTAAGTCATTTAAAATATATTATTACATATATATGATATGTTATCATTATTAAATTTTTAAAGGTTCAGTTATCATGATAGTTAAAAAATGAGTTATTTGTTAAAAAAACATAGATCAAGGGCAAAAATGATAAAAATCATAAACGTTAAGAGTGAAAATTATCTTTATGCCTAAATTTTATTAGATAGGAATTTTTTTCGCACCCCAATGATTAGTAAATTTCGGTTTTTTCAAGTATGCCATGGATTTTATTACTATAAATCAATATCTTTGTTTAATTTTTGAATACCAGCTGGCAAAAAATTCCCTTTTTGTTTAAAGACTAATCCCCAAAATTCTCGCATCAAAATAGCTCTTCGATCCCGCCGCCTTCCCGAAGCCAGTAAAATTAAAGGAGAAGGTTATCGATGGCGATCCTTTACGCGTTGGTAGCTCGAGGCACGGTGGTTCTGGCAGAGTTCAGCGCCGTGACGGGGAACACCGGTGCGGTGGCGCGACGGATCCTCGAGAAACTTCCGGAGGAGGTCGATTCAAGACTATGCTTATCGCAGGATCGTTATATCTTTCATATACTGAGATCGGATGGCCTTACTTTCCTCTGTATGGCTAATGATACCTTTGGAAGTATGTTTCTTTGACTTCATTTATTTCTGAATTTTGTAATTTTTTAGCATTGTTGGGAGTTTGAATTTCTTGGTTGGCAAGTTTAAGTAGGAAAAAATATGATTCTTTCTTCTAGGATTTGAAGTCAGTCACTTAAATGCATTCTTCATGTTAATTTCTAGTACCCAGATCGAGATTTACTGTTGAATTACCAATATGATTTCCATTTAATTGATCATTGATTTTTTTATCGCTTTAGTGCTATGTTTAGGAACATAAATTTGGAGTGTATTTGCTATATAAACTATGAGAAGTATATGCATAATTTATTGTTGAATTTTGTCTCCTTGCTTGAAGGTTACTTCTCCCACCTTCTATGCTCTAAAAATATAGAGATGATTATGTATAGATTAGCTGAGATTTGATATCTTTGACTCGTCACAAGTTCAAACTTTGAGAAGCCCATTTGTTGGGAGGGGTTACCTTAAAATACTACCTAATTACGACACACTATTAACTATTGTGCTTCACTGCAGGGAGAGTCCCGTTTTCATACTTGGAGGATATTCACATGAGGTTCATGAAAAACTATGGCAAAGTGGCTCATTATGCACCAGCTTATTCAATGAATGATGAGTTCTCGCGGGTGTTGCACCAACAAATGGAATTTTTCTCCAGTAGTCCAAGTGCAGACACTCTCAATCGTGTTAGAGGTGAAGTGGGGGAGGCAAGTATCTTGCATTGACCGGAACTTAATTTTCACTTCATCTTTTTGGACTTCCATTTTCCACTTTCCTTTTTATCTTGGACCTGTAAATGTGTTGATTTGATTGGTTGCAAATTGACTTGCTCTTCATGCTAATGTCAAGTATATATATTCCTATTTTTGACTATCTACTCCATATGCCATAGTTTGGACTTTTGATTATCAACTTTACAAAGAATATGTAATTGTGATGACTAATTTGGCTGAGAAGAACTGTCAGTTTCCCAACATCTGTTCTGAACATATTTGTGCTTGTTATTGTCTGTATTGACATCCTTGTTATTCATTGAATGGAAGCATATCAATTGATCAATGTGCCCCAACTTTGTGATTCTTAAATTAATTTCAGATACGTACAATTATGGTGGAAAACATTGAGAAGATACTTGAGAGAGGTGATAGGATTGAGCTTCTTGTTGACAAAACTGCAACAATGCAGGATGGTGCATTTCACTTCAAGAAACAGTCTAAACGCCTTCGTCAAGCACTTTGGATGAAAAATGCCAAACTCTTGTAAGTAAATCCAACATCTTTTTATAACTTATTATATTTACAGAGAATCTAGACAAATAGCCAATTTATGAATCCTCTATTGTCAATAATCTCGAAGTGAAAGCATGAATAATGGCTTTGCATGTCGAGTAAGGGAACCTAGCGATTTTATTTTGCCACTGAGTTTATTCTAGTTGAATTGAATGGTCACTTTTGATTATTTTCGTAAACTTTTCTGATTGTACTTTTAGCTCGCATTGTATCAGCTTACATTTTTGGTGCATATTGAATGAACATAAAGGAACTTACACACCTTCATGTACGAACAGGGCCATGCTAACATGCTTGATCGTTCTGCTACTCTATGTAATTATTGCCGCTTGCTGTGGAGGCATCACTCTACCATCATGCAGATCTTGAGCACAGCAGTCTTACCGTTTAAGTTCCTGCTAAGGTATGCACCTCAAAGAATATTTATGCAAGTTCGTCCCATTTAGGCTCCTTTGTTTTCTGAGTCCGAGGTTTTGAGTTATACGTCCTTCTCAAGATTCCAGAAATATCTGTGTATATTTCACAGCTATGCCGGACCTCACCTAGATATTCTGATCTTGGATGAGTGAGTGGCATGTCGTGGTTGTGGATCATCTTCGCATTCTGCTTTTTTGTTGTATGTGTTAACTGTATAAACGTAAATCAACACATTTTTAAATGTGTTAAATTCGAATATTATGTATATGTAATTACATTCGTCGTGTTTATCGAACATGTCAGTGTCTTGTAGTTGTGTGTATATGTATATTCATTCCTCAAAGATTACATGTTTTTAACTGCAATCTCCGTTTCATTCACTAGCGACAGGTTGATCAAATGTATGTGTGTATTGTTGAACAGGTGAGCATGATTGAGCAAAGGACTCGTTCTCCCTCTGAAATGAAATCATCATCGCTCTGAATCGGGGATTTCATCGCAGATACGGATTATCTGTAAAGGCAATATATAACGACTTCTCATTGAAAATTTATTAGATTCACCCGATTCATCACATAATTCTTGGTCTTAGTAAGTAAGGTTGTGGATCATCACTTCTTGCTTACATATTAATAAAGAATAGATAATTATTGGATAATTATTATAAAATGAATGAATCTTATTAACTGAGATTACAAATGATATAGTAATGACATAGTAAGCCGGTTTTATCCGAAAATTTCTCCGCGATCTTCTTTAGCATGAGAATGATTTAAACCTTAATGTTCAATCTCTCAATAGTTTTACCTTTTTATCAAATTATAAAAAAAATAAAAGTAAAATATTCGGTGTTGATTGATGAAAGTTTAATTGTTTAATCCTATACATCTATATTGGTAGTATTAAGTAGGGATGCGCACGGGTTGGGTTGGATTTCGGCCCATTAGCACCTGACTCGAAAAATTATATCTTTCACCCGCCACTTGATCCGACCTGGGTTTAGGGTGAAAAAATTCTGATCCAATTTGACCCGACCCGATTTTTAAGTTTTAAAATCCGACCTGACCCGACCCGAATCATTAAAAAAATTAAAAATTTAGGGACTAAACTATAAAAAAATAAATTTTAGTGATCTAATTGTAAAAATATTTAATTTTAGTGACCTAATTATAAAAAAATAATTTTAGTGATCTAATTGTATGAAATATATATAAAGAGGATCATTACAAATATCCCTAAAATATATATGGGAAAATTACACTATTAGTCCCGGGTCAGATTTTTTTTCACCCTAAACCCGAACTTGACCCGAGACCACCCTTGAAGAAAACCTGACCCGACCCGAACTCAAATTTTTCATCAAAAAATCTGACCTGATCAGACCAAGTCGGGTCGGAACCCGTCGGGTTCGGATTCCGTGCCCTCCCTAAGTATAAGTGAAAATTGAAAAACTAAATGTTGTAGTTAGCAAAAAAACTTAACTCGAAATATTCGATTTTCTTCCCTCTAATTTTAATTTCATGAATTTAATTCGAAAGAAATTTTAATAAAACTTAAATAATTTAAAATTTTAATAATTAATGGATTAATTTTTAAGTTCGAGTCGAGTTTTATAATTCTATTTGATATGTGTATATCGTATATGAAAAAATATATAAGTGATTATAAAACTGAATTTATTATAATTGTATATATACAATCAAATTTTATTTTAATAAAAGCATGAACAACTCAACTTAATTTGTCAAAAAAAAAAAAAAGTCTAGTCGATAGAATACTAATCTTAACTCCATGGAGCCTACAATGCTAGTTCCATACTTTTATTTGTTCTTTATTACGTTTGTCAAGTTGTGAGTATATTCCATTTCATACCCCCCGGACAACTGCTCCATGTTCCACAACCTTAGGTCCCGTTACCAACATTCCTTAATATTTTTGCATGCATTGGTTGGAAATAGTGCAAGTTTACATCACCAACACAACAACTCCAATCCTCAGATAAGAGCAATGGACAATGGGGGAGATATTAGATCAAAACATACACATTTATACATCTAAACCACTAACATTCATTTACTTTATATTTAACTTTGAGTTATACAAAAAAATGTTATAAAATCGGATTCAAGGATAATAAATAGATTAATTGAATTGAGAACAATCGAAAATACAAATTACATAAGTACACACTTATGTATGAGAATTTTTAAATAGTTTTAAAGTGACTTAAAATCGAATCTCTTAACGTAAATATCATATTCTTTTTTTTATTAAGATCACTTGTTAAGTTCTATATATGTAAAATAAAAAATTAAATTCTTAGTTTTGTATTAAAAGAATATATATATATATATATGATCTGTTTACACAATGTAAGAATATATATATGACATTGTGTGTAAATGGATTCTAACTATATATATACCTCTTAAGAATCAGTATCTTTGAAATTGAATCAAAATCGATGCGTTGAAATGACGATTTTAAAATAAAAATTTATCTGGTTTAATACGACAACTCTCATCTTAAATTGTTCTTTAAAATTTTGAATGTTTTAATTTTATCCATAAACTATGATTTTTTTAAATGGTCCTCAAATTTTTAATTGTTTCGGTTATGTCCCAAACTTTAACCATCATTCAAAATTAGTCCCAAACTTTTAAACATTTTAATGTCATCCTCAAATTACTGTTTACGTCCGTCATATTACTACATAATGCACACTAATATTTACATGAAAATTAACATCTTTATAATAATTTTATCAACATAATATATGATTATAATATCATGATAAATTATGTGCGAAATTAAAACATTCAGAGTTTCGAGACTTATTTAAAATAAGATTTATAATTTAAAAATAAATTCAAAATATCAAACGTTTATAAACCAATTTAAAATAAATTTTATAACGTAAAGACATACAAATCAATTATATCATCAAATTACACTATGATATCACAAGTGAATTAGTGGAGAAATAAATAAAAATCGATTTAGTACGAGTAAAATTCATCTGCATATTTATCACGTATCTTTTCATACCTCTTTTGAAAAAAATTTAGAAAATTGAATTTTAAACCCTAACTCTTATTTTCTATATCATAAACATTAAACCCTAACCCTTATTTTCTATATTATAAACCCTAAACCCTAACCTTAACATCTAACTTTAAACCTTAAACCTTAAATCATTTAATTTAAAACGGAGACATAAAAAGAGATATAAGAAAGAAACTGACGATTTGCACCCGTTTAATATTATATTTTTTTAATATTAAAAGAATATCACTAAACAAATATAATCAATTTAATTGAATATTATTATTCCAATATTCCATTTTGTACCCCCGAGATTCATTTTCTCCCTATATAAGACAATGTCGTACAAAACATTCTTCACACCAAAATCTCTGATTCCATTGTTCTTCAAAAAAATATCTCTTCTCCTTACAGAACATCTATAATGGAGGCCGACAAAACCATTGAGACATCCATCAACATTCCAGACATCAAGTCAAAGTCTAAAGGAAAAGCTCCGTTGTCTATCTCTTCCAAAACCGTCGTCGAACCCACGCCGAAACGGGGAGTGAAAAAAGGGTTGGCCATAGGTGACTTCGTTTTAAGGCTATGCGCCATGGGAGCCACCACAGGCGCCGCCGTGACGGTGGGGAATGCTCAACAAACTCTCCCTTTCTTCACTCAGTTCTTCCAGTTCCAAGCTCAGTACAACGATATTCCAACTTTGGTGTACGTCTTCTTCTTCCGTTTTTTTTGTTCGGGTGATAATCTTCGAAAAAAATATATAAAATGGACGCAAATTTTACAGGTTTTTCATGATAGCATGTGCCATGGTCACCGGTTATCTTGTCATTTCACTGCCGTTCTCCGTCATCTGCATCATCCGTCCGCTTGCAACGGCTCCGAGGCTTCTCCTTGTCATCTTTGACGCCGTAAATCTATCTTTCCCTTTGCTTTTATGATATTTTTTGCTGCTTTTGAATCGTTCATTATTGGCTGTATTTTTTCAGATGATAGCAGGTTTAACAATATCCGCTGGTTCTGCTACTGCGTCTATCATTTATCTTGCTCACAACGGGAACCCGAACACCAACTGGCTTCCATTTTGCCAACAGTTTGGTGATTTCTGCCAGAGCGTGAGCGGAGCAGTGGTTGGATGTCTCATAGCCGGTGCTCTCCTCTTGTTTATTCTTATCCTTTCTGCTTTCTCTCTCAAAAGAAGTTGAAAAAGGAACCTCCCTGGGTCTCGGATGTCTGTCTGGTTTCTGCTCATGGCAGCATGGAATGAGTGTGTTGATTTTCACTTGTGTTGGTCGTGGCTTAGGCTTATTGTGTGAAGTGTGGTGTGGAAAACTGGAAAGCATTGGGTGTGAATTGTGATTGTAATGCAGTACTTTCACTCTATGGAAATCTTTGTGCAAATAAAAATACAAACTTTATTCATACAAATTCCTATGTTTTTTTTCAGAGAAATTATATCATGGGTTCGGTTCACCACGTCAGTTATGGTCTCATCCAGTGAAAATCACTTACTTCATCACTAACTTTCAACTCATTTTTTCTGATCAATGAATCTTCACTCATTTTTTCATGTCATTTTAAAAATATAATTTCTGAAAATTATATTAATAACATGGTTGATTAGTAGTGGAATAGATAGTTTTTATTAGTTAGGGACCACAGCTGACGTGGTGAGCTGGACCAATAATATAATCTATCGTTTTTTCGTATTTTTTAATGCATCCTAACATTAAAAAACATTAAAAATTAAAAATTTAAATTTTAACCCTAAATTTTAAATTATAAACTCTACTACTTAACTCAAATTCTATAAATCCTAGGATAAAAATTCATTGCTCACTAAGTGTGTCTTTTATATTCTCTATACTAAAAATATTAAAACATTAAATATTAAATTTTAAGTCTTAAACCCTAAATTTTTATAATTTAAAACTATTTTAAGTCCTTACTTCTCTAAACACTAATAATAAACTTTAATTTTAAACTCTAAATTCATTTTTTTAAACTGAAACACTAAAAAAGACATAATTAGAAACAATTGATTTTTATCTTAAATTTTAATCTTAAACCTTAAACTTATTTTCAGTGGGGCATAAGTAAAAGTAAAAAAAAATATTCTTCACATCAATGTTTCACCATCTTTTTAATAAAATAGAAATTTTTTGTAATTTTTGTACCATTTTTATATTCTACACTAAAAAAATAAATTTAAAATTAGTATTAAGATTAAAATTTTTAAAAAATATAGATAAAATATAACTTTTTAAGATTTATAATTTAAAATTAAAAAAAATGTAATTATAGTCGAGTAAAAAACATTTTTTAGCTTTTATGAACTAAAGAAATACTGAATAAATTCGACACTCCTTCATTTTGTGGTTTGTTGTGCTGAATAGGCTTCCAACGAAGGATCGTATGATGCAATGGGGATATGCCGTGGACACCATATGTATACTATATGGAGAAACCAGAGATCATATATTTGGTAACTGTAGGTTTTCTTTGAATTTTTGAAGATTAATACTTTTAGAATGGGTTAGTTAGTTCTTATTGTTGCTGGTTGGATATATTTGGCTAGGTTATGCAGGTTAGTAAGGGTAAATCGTTGAAGGTAGCTACCATTAGATTGGTCCGAATAAGCTTTAATTACTATATATGACAAGAGCGAATCAGGATATTGCACGGAAATAGACCAAATTTGGAGATAACTATTCTTGCTACCATAAAAGCAAGATGTGAGATGAAAGATTGATGATAGAACACATTTGTACAGTTAGTTTGTAGATAGATTTATTTTATCTATACAGGTTATTGAAATTTATAATCTCTTGAGATTCTTAGACGAAATGAAGTTTTATTTATCTAAAAGAAATACTGAATAATTGAAATAAAATTCATTCAAAATGGTCCTAAAAAGACATAAATTTAGCTCTAAAAGTTCAAATTGGTATTTAAATTATTTTTATCCGAGTTATAAAAATGTAAGCATTAATTTTAACTAAAAAAATAAATTTAAGTGCTTAATTGAACTTTGAAACTAAATTTAGGTACCAAAAATATATATTTACCATTTCTAAACGAAAGAAAGAGGCTTGCGTATTAAGAAGCTGGGTTCCGGCTTTCCCATCGTTAATTCTTCTTTCTTTCTTTACCAAGTCCAAATCTTGCTAGGGTTTCTCAGTTTAATCTTTAATTACTGAAAAGAATCCAAAATGTCGCAACCGCAATTCGGGAAATTAATGCCCAATCTGGACCAACAAAGCACGAAACTACTCAATTTAACGGTTCTCCGTCGCATCGACCCTTTCGTCGAGGAGATTCTCATGACAGCCGCACATGTCGCCTTCTATGAGTTCAACATCGAACTTAGCCAATGGGTATTGCCTTCATTTCCTATTATTTCCAAAGCATTTTTTATCAATATCTAAACACTGAACTCGTTGCTTCTTTTTTGTTGTTTATTCAGAGCCGGAAAGACGTTGAAGGATCTCTTTTTGTTGTCAAGAGGTAACTTTGATTTTTTTTAATCTTTTGTACATTTTCATTTATTTAATTTTCCAAATTCAAGATATTTATTTCCGGTTCTTAGTTCAGGAACACGTAGCCTAGGTTTCAGTTTATTGTGATGAATAGACGGAATACTGGTTAGTTCCCTGCTGTTTTGTTTAATAGTTGTATGATTTCAACTTAAATCGTGATGGAAATGCCTGATTCAATTATGCAATAACTGGCCATTGGTTTATTGATTCATGTAATATATATGGTGAGAATGAAGATTAAACTAAGAAACAGACTCTTTTAAGTTTTGAGAAAAGCTTTGTTTATTTAGTACTAATAAGTTTCAATTTGCCTTTTATAAACAGATAATTTGGTGGAAAATCTCTTGGGAGATTTCGAGTATGAAGTTCAGGATAAATATCTGCTATACCGCAAAGCTTCTCAGGAAATAAATGGTATTTGGTTTTATGATGCACATGAACTCGAGGAGGTTGCAAATCTTTTTAACAGGTACTGAATACTGATAATTTGTCATTTTTAATGTTTTTAGACCAAAGAGAAATGTATATGTTTTCTGTCTGTGCTTAATTCTGGTCGGTGGTTGTTTGATGTGTACTAAGTGAGTGCTTATGTGTGTGTGTGTTTGTATTATGAAAGTTTTATGATATTTTTTTATGGCTTATTTGTGCCGTTTTATGTGCCTTTGCAACTTCAGGATCCTTACTGCATATTCAAAGGTGCCCCTGAAGTCAAAGGTAACATCAGTAAAAGGGTAAGCTTTATAGTTCCCTCTGTTCTATTAATCGCGTTATGTTTCATCATATACTTAAGATTAGCATTATGCTTAATTATCAGCATATGCATCATCAAGTTGAATAATCTCTTTCATTTTAGTACTTTATAATTGTGATATTTGAGTTTTTCATTCAACATTGAAATTTCCAAGCACTAAAAATCGTTCCATTAGTTATATTCTGGCAGTTTCCATCTAACTTGGTTCTCTTCTTTTACCATATCCATCACCATCCTTGCGAGATGTAAATGTTTCTAATGTTTTTCTAAATTGTCTTACCTACGAAATGGTCAAATGGGTGCTCGATTATTATTATCATTTTTAGGACTGCATGTTGCTTTGGTTTCATATATTAGAAAACCCTCTGTTTTTGAGAATCTTCCCGATTTTCAAGCTTTCTTCTCTCGTAAAATTATATCTGTTGTGAATGGTAAATGTTCCAATTTCGATGCCGTTATATGCTTTGTGAACTTCCACTGTTTTTTTTTTCAACTTCTGAAGTAACGGTATTAATAAAAAATGCAGTGAGTTTGATGAACTGGAAGCTGTCTCAACAATGGCTATCGTGGATCCCTTGGAGCCATCATCATCAACTACATCCATTGCTGCGGATGTCCCTGATGACCCTGCCTTTGTGAATTTCTTCAGTGTATGCATTTTTCTAGTCAACGTTTCCTTGAAGTTATTTTTAATTACTGAATGTTTTTCGTCTCTGCTTTCACTGCAATGATATATACTGTAGTGGAGTATCCTAGGATGGCGCACCAAATCTAATTGTGGTATCCTAGTATTTTGGTTGAGTATCCTATTATAGTCATCTGACATTAAGGGCTTAAGAGGTATAATTGTTCAATGGTCAATTAGATTAAATTGTCTTTTAAGAGGTTCTGAAGTGCACACTATATCGGTGGACAACCTTTTTATTACATGTTGCAGACAGCTATGACCATCGGAAGTGCTTCAAATCGATCAAGTTATGGACAACCATACCAATGCTCTGCTGCAATGCCTGCACCTTCTAACCCATCGATTGTTGCTTCCCCTACAGTGCCAGGTTTACAACTACCCTATCCTATATCATCCTCTAGTCCGTTGATGCCACGAGTTGATACCCCTGAATTGGGAAGCAACCACACTAATCTTGTAAAGCCCTCGACGTTCTTTTTGCATCCTTCCTCTTCTCCACAGATAGTACCACCTGTTTCTACATCTTCACCAAGTGTATCTCTACTTAACCCTCCTCTGAATCTACAACGCCTCCACGGTGCTCCATTCCTTCAACCTTTTCCACCACCCACTCCCTCACCATCCCTCACTCCTGCTCCTCAAAACTACGGTTTATCTATCAGCAGAGAACAAGTTAGGGAGGCTCTGTTGGCTCTCATTCAGGTTATAGTTTATTGATTACTAAGACTAGAACTTGTTTTTAACACTCATTTTCTTATTTTCCCCATAAATCTAACCAGCCTAGCATATGTTTCAGGACAATCAGTTCATCGACATGGTCCACCGAGCACTTCTAAATGCACATACTTCCTGACCACGAAATCTAGACTGTTGATATTATCCATTTTTTTCTATAGTTCTGTTTTTGAGTCGGAGGTTTTGGTTTCTCTTCATTTAGTTTCCCTTTACTAGTCATTTGCCTTCCTCATGGATTTGGTTGTTCTTATTGTTCACTGTAGTAATCTACACATATACCATGATTCTGATTGTGTGTTTGATCTGTTTAGTGTACACATATACCATCATTTAAGGTCAAATAAATATTAATATATCACCTTATTATTACGGTACACATTAATAATATTACCACCATTTTATAATTTATTAATATTATTGATAATCTCAACTTAACTTTTTAAATTTTAACGGCTAAAACAAATTTTTATTCATACTTCAATGACAATAACTTTAAATATAGTTTAAAATTTTATAAAATTTGATCTATATTTTAATATTTTAAAATAATTATAAGATAATATGTATTTATATTTAGATATAAATTTATATATTATATGAATTGCTCGTTTCAAACTTCCACTGTCAACGCCATCCTATAAGAATTTTGCCATTAAACTCGTGGTGAGGTTAAGGTATATGGGAAGGATGAGTTGTAAATGTATTGAGCTTGTTCGAATTAGGTTTAGTTTATAGGTTTAGTTTATACTCTTTATATTTATTTTTAAGTTACATTGTGCTTGGTAAAAAATTTAAAATTGTATGTCATTTACAATAACGAGTTTACGTTTAAACTAATTTGTTCATGAACACATTAATACAAAATATAAACATCAGATTTATTAAATTGATTGAATGATAAAAAATATTTATATTACTTTATTTTGTGCGAGTTAAATCTTGAATTGGTACCTCTAATAAATGTATTTCGTTTTTTTTGATAAAATACTAACAAAATTATTAATATTGCTTCATTTTGTATGAGTAGAGGTGAGAAGCGAATTATTCGGATTGAGTATAATTCGGGTCGAGTTTAATTTTGATTATATCAGTTTTGGTTTAATTGGGGTCTGATAAGGTTTAGTTTAATTTTAATTCGGGTTTATAGTGATTTAGGTAAGGTATTGTGTTAGATCAAGTCATTTAGGTTCGATTGATCTTTGGGTCGGATGATTTGAGTCGAATGTTATCAGGGAGGTTGATTTCGGATCAGGTCAATATTGGTAAAATAGAAGATCAATATATTTCAGTTGAGTTTTCATGTTGAATCAATTTTTAAATCCAGATATAGTTTATAAAACTAATATATTTAACCTTTTGGTAAGTTATGCGACGATACATATCATTTTATTATTATTATTATTTTTAATATATTTTCTTTATTTTTAGTTGTTTTCGGTTTAAGTTATTTTCGGTTCGGATTATTTCACTTTAGATCCATTTAGTTCGCTTGAAAATTGATTTAAATCCATTTGGTTCGTTGAAAATTAGATCGGATCCATATCAATTTAACTAAAAAATCGGATTGATTTCAGTTTGATTCAGTTTATTAAGTTTTGAATCAAATTCAAATATCATATTCGGATCAATATCAAATCTTAAATCGAATAAAATCAATTCGAATCTTAGATCTTGAGTCAATTTATCACCTGAGTGAATTTTAATTTTAATTTTAATGTCTTGAGAACATAAATAATTCTATTAGATTGAAAAACAATTTGCACGAGTCAAAATGACTTATTAGATTAATAAAAACACAACAGTTATTATCAGATGTTTTTATAACCTGATTTTTCAGTAAGTAACCTTGTAAGATAACTTTGACTGATCCTCTTCAGTTCCTTCAGATGCTGAAGTGAAAGTAACTGGCTTGGCTGGAACATCTCTCACAATCAAGCTCAGAACTTCCGGTCGAGAATAATGCCCGACAACATCGAAATCGAATTTTGCCCGAGCTATTTCTCCGAGATCTGGGAAACATTTTGCACTTATCATTATTTCAAGTTATTCACGGAAGATAATTTAAATCTCAAGTTTCTCGCAACACAATTCAACCGGCGGAGAAGATCGGTCGGAAACAGTAATTCAGTAGGGACAGTAGTGTACAAAAACAAACCTAGATTTGCTGATATAAGTGCCTCCCCTTCATAATGGGGTCCTGCCAGAATTGCACCAGATGGTGATATTATGACACTCCCTCCAGCACAGACCACAGAATCCGGAGCGAGCTCATCTTCTGTTCCATAGAACATATATTCCGGAGAAGGCGGGTAGTCGGCCCTACGACAGAACTGGTTGGCCGACAAAACAAAACACCCGCCCTCGAGAGCAATATGTGTCATTGATGCTTGCCACACATCCCTGGAATCAGCAGTAGGTGCACAGTATATTTCAATACCTGCAAACATTAAAAGCCACTCAAAGTTGGACTATAAAAAGCTCAAGATGATGGTTTCCATAAATATAGTTCATAGAACGAACAGGTTCGAGGATTACGGTTACGTTTCGGGCTAGACTAAACCTAGAAGACAAATACGAACGATTCCAGGCTAACACGACAATGAATGTTTACTCCAAAAGAACAGAAACAAGAAAAACTTAACTATATATGCCCTGCAATATAGTGAAGGTCCAAGAATCCAACCTTTTGCATACATTGCAGTCCTCAGAAGTGGCATTCTATTTTCCCAACAAATGGCTGCACCTATTTTCCCGATTGGAGTTTCAAAAACTGGAATCGTCGATCCGTCTCCGAATCCCCATATTATACGCTCCAACGCTGTAGGCATGATCTTCCGGTGTTTCCCAAGGAACCGACCTTGCGAGTCGAAAAACAGAACCGTGCAATATAAGGTATATCCGTCTCTTTCGATCACTCCCATTACCAAGTACACCTTATACTTTCCAGCCATGGCTGCCAAGCGCTCAACTTCAGGACCTGCAATTAGCATATAGAGTCAACAAGATGTGAAATAAACCGCATAATAACAAATTTAACTTTTAAAACTTAAAAATTATACTATTATTTTGATCATAAGTATCAAAATTATGTAAAATAAATTTTACATAAATCTGAATAATTAAACTAGAAAATTCAACTATAAACCCTAAAAAATTAAATCATAAACTCTTACTTTATATCTAACTTAGATTTCAAACCCTAAATTAAATTTTTACCCCTAAAATTATTAAAATTCTTGTTTGAAAACAAGAAGAAGTGTTTTGATAGATTTATTGATACCAGGGACATTAATGGCAGAAGCATGATACTTCCGGAACTGTTCTTTCCCTTTATCAGTACGGTTCCCAATCGTAACACCGAAATTCGAACCACGAGGATACCCTCCGATGAACGCTTCTGGGAACACCACTAGCTGAGATCCGTATTCCGCCGCTTCAGCCAACAACCTCTCCGCTTTATCTAAAGTAGCAGGGGTGTCGTAGAAAACGGTCGCCGCTTGGACCACGGTTGCTCGAACGGTTGTAGCGGAGGGAGCGTCGCCGCCCATTTCAACCTCTGCGACGAGCGCTCCATTAGATCGAGAGGTCTGCACAAGAGACATCATTTTCGCTTGTATTGGAGAATGGCGTGATCGGATATTAATTTTAAGCCCTTGGAAGTTGACCGTAAATTAATGATTAGGGTTCAAGTTTACCGGTGGTTGGGTGTCTCCGGATAAGATGTCTACCAGACACCCATACCGACAAGATAACATTAACTTCGATTAGATTTTTTTTATATAAAAATACAGTGTGTGGTCAGTCAACACTAGAGCAGTCAACACTAGAGCCAAGGAAAGTAAACCGACTCTAGTTAGAGGTAGATAAAACTTAAATCGACTCGAAAAAATGAATAACTCGATCCGTTTTAACTAAGCTCGAAATTTTATAAATTTAACTCGAAAAAATTTTAATTAAAATTTGAGTTGTAAAATGAAAATTCAAATAACTTAAATAACTCAAAATTTTTAATAATTAAAGGACTTAATTTTAGGTTTGAGACGAGTCCCTCAAAATTTTGTGATATATATACTGATATATAAAAATATAAAGAAATATTATCACATATGAAAAATATAAAAGAATATATAATATATACATATTTTATATGATTAGTGAAACTAGCTTAAATCAAATCAAATCATACTATAATATATAATAGGCATAAAGATAGTTTTCACCTTTAACGTTTATAATTTTTGTCATTTTGGCCCCTATTCTTTTTTGGGGATAAATTTAGCCCTTAACCTATATCTTTTTAACAAATAACTCATTTTTTAACTATCATGATAACTGAACCGTTAAAAATTTAATAATGATGACATGTCATATATATATAATAATATATTTTAAATGACTTAACATCTAGTATATCAAATACATACATGTGGAACATAATTTTATTCAATCTAAAAATATAAAACAATTAAAATTCAAATAAAATATTAAAAAATAATTTTTTATTCATTAAAAATTAATTAAATCTAAAACAAAAGGCTACTAAAAATTCTCAACCTTAACTATAGTAAAATAAAAATTTTATCCAAAAAGGTATAAACATAATGTGAAAAGAAAGGGTTTTGTATAGTTTATTACCGGTGAATCAAATATAAAGGATTTTGATAATAATCAATTGGATTTTTATTATTTTAGTTTAGAATTTAGGTATTCTAGTTTTAATCTAAATTGGAGTTTTAGGGTTTTATAAAGATATTTTAGTTTAATTAGAGTCGAGAATATTTAGTAAATTTTTATTTTGGATTTAATTAATTTTTAATAATTTATTTAAATTTTAATTGTTTTATATTTTATACTGGAATAAAATTATATTCTATGCATGTATATATTTAATAGGTTAGATTCTATGTCATTTAAAATATATTATTACATATATATGACATGTCATCATTATTAAATTTTTAACGGTTCAATTATCATGGTAGTTAAAAAATGAGTTATTTGTTAAAAAGACATAGATCATTGGTTAAATTTATCCTAAAAAAAGAATAGGGGCTAAAATGACAAAAATTATAAACGTTAAGGATAAAAATTATCTTTATGCCTATATAATATATATATATATCTGTCTTATACGATTATTGAACATTTAATGACTTTAACGTACATATTAAATAAGATATCATTTAATTATAATTATTATAGTTAATAATATTAATATTATTAAATAAAATATATGATTTTTTAATATAAATTTAAAATTAGTGTTTTGAAGTTTATGGATTTAAGGTTTATGAGATTTTAGTGTTTAATATTTTTATAGTTTAAGAATTACATCAAACAAGAAATTATTTAATAAATTACGATATTTATTGTAGGGTACGGTGTTGTTAATAATTGTTTACGACTTATGTAATAATTATTTTGTCGTGAATACAATAAACGACTATGAGAGAAATCGTCATTAGATTTAGGGTATATAAAAAAATTGATTAAATTGATTTGATTTGTTTATTCATTTATTCGATTTATAATTTTGGGTATTTGATTTGTTTTTTATTTTCTGAATAATTCATATTAGTATTTAAAAATTTTAGATTAAATACGAAAAATTATTTTATATTTGGATTGAATATTAGAAAATTTAAATTTTTTATAGATATAAATTTTGTTATATTCGATATTTTTATTCAATCATTTATTGATAGTTATATTCGAAAAACTAAAATTTTCATGTATAAGATTATCGAATTAAAAAGTAATAACTAAATAAAGTTATAAATTCGGATATTAAGATATCCAATCTAAAATTTTAGATATCTAATTTTTGAATTAATTATGGATCAATAAAATATCTACCTAAAAACTTCAGATATTCAAAAATTTAGATTGAATTAAATATCCGAAATACACACACCTAGTTGAGGGTGGGTATTCGATCGAGTCAAGTCGAGTAAAAAAATTTCGAGTTAACAAGTCATATTTTACAACTCAAACTTTATTTAAAAAAATTTCGGTTCGAGTCGAGTTTAAGAAATTCAAGTAGAGTCGAATCAAGTCGAGTTTTCGAGTTCCTATAAATATTTAATTGTAATTATTTATCAAGTTATAGTATGATTTGATTCTAGTTTAAACAATTTTCTCTAATCATATAAGACATGGATATATATAGATTTTTTTTATATGTAGCAATATTTTTTTATATTTTTATATATCAATGTATATGTATTATAAAAAATTAAGAGATTCATCTCAAACTTAAAAATTAATCCTTTAATTATTAAAAATTTTGAGTTATTTAAAATTTTATTTTATAACTCAAAATTTATTTGAAATTTTTTCGAATCGAATCGAGTCTATAAAATTTCGAGTCGAATCAAAACAAGTCGAATATTTTCTTCTTGAATTGAGTCGAATTATTCGATTTTTTTCGAGTTGAATCGAGTTTCGTTCACCCGTACACCGTCATTGCTTCCTTAATAGTATGTGAAAGTTGAAGATCAAAAAGCACATGGACATGGTGAAATTAGGCAAAAAGGTTTAATATACAATTTGGTACATGAATTTGCCGACATTTTTCATTTTAGTACTTAAATTTGGAAAAACTCTCAAACCAGTACATAATGTCAACATCATAATTTTTACTGCCAATTAGGTTATGACATATAACACTTAATGATGTTATAGATATTAAATTAGCATAATTATCTAAATTCAGAGAGAAATTATGTGACACCCTCGCCCCGGGTTAGGAGACGGAAGTGTCGACCGGACATTTAAACTTGTAATTTAGACCAATCTTGTATCTAATTCCGGAACTTTCGATTATTTTGTGAGCTAATTCAAGTCAATTATATGTAAATTCTATTAATTTCGAGGCCAATTTAAAACTTTTTCCACACTTATACAATTAACTATTTCGATTTTCAATTTTCATTCATTTATCAATTACAATCACCATTAAACGTGATCTAAAACTCTAACCCAATTTTATTCGTTCAATCATCATTAATATTATCTTATTGGTCAAGCAAATTTTCATATTCAATCTGAACCGAAATTAACTAGGGGTATCGATACTCCATATAGAGGGGTATCGGAACAGGGGTATCGAACCCTAGTTCGATACAGGTCAACTATGTTGACTCGTTGACCATGGCTGGGGAGCCTAGTTCGAAACAGGTATCGATGCAATTTCGATTCTAGAAGCCCCAGTATCGAACCATGTATCGATGCTGGTCTTCCTCGTTGACTAAGTTGAGTAGCCTGGTTCGATACTGGTATCGATGCCATTTCGTTACTGGAAGTCCAGTATCGAACCAGGTATCGATGCAGATCTACTCCAAGGACTCAATGGCTTAAGGCTATAGTGGCCTGGCTCGATACCGGCATCGAACCATGGAGTTCTTAAATGAAGCTTGGCATCGAACCATGCTTCGATGCCATTTTGTTTCTGTCAATGGTGGTATCGATACCCATGTAAGTGGTATCGATACCCATGCCCAATTTCCAGATTTCTATCTTTTTAAACACTTAGACTCTACCAAAAGACCACCTATATGGTCTAAACCATTTCTAATCCATAAGGGGCAATATTCAACATGTTTAAGTAGCATCATTCACTTACCAATTCTAACATCTAGCCGAACCATTATCAAATTTGATCAATCATGGACCTTCAACATACCAAAGCTATAATTTCTAAACAAGGGCCATCCATACCACCATATGCCACCTATCAATAAGTTATCTTTATGACTTACATTTCACTATGTGACTAACATATATATATCTATGGTGTGGTTCTAAGAATTCACATACAAATTCCATTGCTTACATATTGCATGCTTAATACGAGACCGATATAAACAAAGCATAGATCAGTCTCCAAATTATATAAGACTAGCCTATTACAATTACCTTGCCTTATGGCTTACATACCGAATATTCAAATGATTATATATATATGTATAAATCATGATCAAAATATCGAAATGCATGGGCGATTCTAAGCATGCTCTCTATGCCACCATAAGCTAGGAGTTACAAAAGTGCAAAATACCATACTTGGGCTTGCTTGGTGTCCTTGCTCGCGATCAAAGCCGATCTAACCCCTTAGTCCAATAACTTGTTATTTGGGAAGGAGGAAACAAAGGTGGTAAGTACTTACGAAGTACTTAGTGAGGCAGCCCTAAGTCTAACCATTTAGACATTAATTAAACAATATAACATGCTACAATAAGCAACCGATCAATTTCATATATCAATTTGAACATTTTGTATCATGCTTAACATAATTCATATTTTTCATGCCAATAGCATACAAGCTAAATTCACAAAACTAGATGCTCAATACAATTTCTTGTTCGAATGCTCAATAGCAACTGATAATCGAATGAACAATGGCAACATATAATCTAATGCTCATTAGCAACTTATAATCGAATGCACAATGGCAACATTTAATCAAATGCTCATTAGCAACTTATAATCGAATGCACGATGACAACATTTAATCAAATGTTCATTAGCAACCTCATGTCAAATGCTCAATGGCAATATCGTGTCAAATGCTCAATAGCAACATATTATCAAATGCTCAATGGTAACACATAATCAAATGCCCAATGGCAACATGTTATCGAATGCTCAAAGCAATATCATTTCAATTTTAATCTTTCAAATCTGTTACAAATGATGCCTTGGTATAGTTTGACTAGGTAAGCGGGTCATCAGAAGTACCACAAAGGTACTGACAGAAGTGCCACGAAGGCACTAACAAAAGATACCCACGGTATCTACAAATGGTGACTAACCACCAAACAAAGGTACCCATAGTACCAACAGAAGTACCGAAGTACTGGGCAAACTAACAAATGAGCTCGGACCCTAGGCATGCCGTACTACCTATGACCAACTATCGACCAAGGCTCAATCAGAGTTTCCAATTTATTTAATCTTTCCATTTGTATTAAACAAGTTTCTCATCACAAAATATGTCAATAACATGCTAATATTCAATACATTTATTTCAGGCTACCCTTCTAAAAGCATATACGTCATGCTAGCATATCCAAAGTATAAATCATACAAACATATCAAAAGCATACATCATGCTAATGAATCAAAAGCATATGTCATGCTATCATACCATATCATATTTATATCATGTTCCGATCAAATAATCAAACCAATCTAATATATCTCATGCATGACTCACGTACCTGGCATCCGTAGCCGCGTGCCATTACTTACCTCGACATTTCCAAGCTATGCAAATGTTCTAAGCTAGTCTAACATCTAGAACTAAAACATGGCATCAAACAAGTTATTAACATATAATCCCCCTTCCCGTATTACCAAATATTTCATTAGTCCGGTTACAATACAAACTAATCGAATAATAAAAAGATGAGGTCCTAACCTCAAGGTTTGCCACACTCATAATTTCTCCAAGCAACTCAAGGATTGTAGATCGCGACTCCCTTGCCCTTCTTTCGAGTTTGCTCGAGTCTTTCCTCCTCCTCGATATTTTCTTCTCTTTGATTATCTAGTAATCCATATACAAATATAAATTTATTAGAACACATCATAATCACTTAACTCAAGTGATCTTAAGCTTTAACTAATATAAGCATGTACATTTATCCGTTAGAGACAGTTTTGCTACCCTTTCGTAATTCGATCGTATCTCCTAGATCCCATGTCCGATTCGAGCTTATTATACATCTTTGGAAAGCGTAAGAGGATCCTCTATAAGGATAAATTAACCTCATATTTTAATACTTTCCCGGTCAGTACTAGAATTCATTCGAATCAGACCTGTCCGAAACTTTCGGGACTGCTCGAGCAGCCCTACGGAGAAGCTTATAACTTTTTCTACCGAACTCGGATTGAAGTTCCGTAAATTTTCCCTTAAACTAGATATACAAGAGTATCATACTGCAAAATTTCAGATACTAACTCCATAAATTCCGACCTAGGGAATTTTTCAAAGATAGCTATCCGAAATAGCATTTCTAATTATTTTCGGCAATCTTCATCCCATACATTTAACTCTCAATTCCCAACTTATTTCCACAAATTTCCAGCATTTCATATATGAATTAACACCTTAAAATCCAATTTACAACAACTTAACAAATCGAATAACATACATATAACATTTGCAACATCTTAACTCCAATTTTCTAACTATTGTACATGCTTTAAGGAAATCCATAACCAATTAGATTCTAATTTTAGATTAGGCTTTCTAACAACCTAACCTAACCTAAGAGCATCATAAAAGCTTCCAAAAATTCAAGAACTAAAACTTTCAACATTTGGGTTATGGAGAAAGAAGCTTACCGAAGCCTTTAAACTTGATTTCCTTGTCTAATTTTTTAACCATGCAAAGGTTTGAAGTTTTCTACCTCAAGTTTCCATGGAGGTTTTCTCCCTCATAATTTCCTTGTGTTTAACGTGAAAATGGGGAGGAAGAAAGGAGACTTGGCTGATTCTTGTTCATTAAAGGGGTCAAAAGACCACTTTACCCTTAATGACATATCTAGATTTAACTTATTACATGGGGTAGTTTAGGGAATCTTTAAAATTGTCATGCAAACTCTTAATTTCTCATTCAATTCAATTAAGTCCCATAATTGTAATCCAATTTACACATGATTCATTTAATTTAAAATTTTATTCGAGTCGTTTTACTAACCCGACTTTAGGGTGTTACAAATTAATTAAAAAATATACCGAATTGAGAAAAAAAATCAAATTTATGTACTAAATAACATATTAAAGGAACAAACTAAAACGTTGAATTAGACAATCATTTTGTTTCATATTATATATTAGACAATCATTGTGTTAAAATAACTCATTTGTGAATGAAAAATTTTCAGTGAATTAATCGTAAATAATTTAAAATGATACAACATAAAACAATGCATATTATCATGATAATATCAAATAGATGAATATATTGACTTAAAAAAAATAATATCAGTTAAAATATAATTTTATAAAATTATATAAAATATTTTTTTATTGATTATCATTCTATCAAGTCAATTTAAACTATTTATTATTAATTTTTTAAATAATTTTATTCATATAAGAATTATTTTAACCCAAAATAAAAACGTTAATAATTAAATTACTCTATAAAATAAAAATAAAAATAAATATTTAATCAAATATTAATTTTTTTTTATCTTTATGCTTATATTAAATCAATCAATAAATAAATCAACCCCATATGTCCCCTAAGGAGATTCCCTTGAATATCAATAAGACGTCTGCATGTCTGTACCCATTTTTAGCCGTACATCGACGACTATGACAACTACTAGCCATAGGGTTAGGTTTGTAGCAGTGAATGAAGAACGCATCACACAGCTGGACGTCCACATCAACCTAGTGCACTGAACACTTGACACCAAAGAAAAGAGACTTAGCCGACACCATGGCTGATGTATTATTTATGAATAGTTTATTTAATAATATTTATGAATATATACTAGTACTTAATAACACTGATTTGTAGAACAATTCCCACAAACATCTTTGTTACAGACGGATGGATAAGAATTGTCAGGAAGAATTCCAATTCTTGGGAGGACCAAAAT
>JAUCBN010000050.1:12993364-13010864 GCA_035048815.1 Abelmoschus esculentus | reverse complement strand
GCTCTACAAAAAAGAGGTTGACCTTCTCAGTCTTCTCCATCGTCTACAACAGGAACGAGCTCTTTCAATGTTTACCAGATTGGTTTTTGCTACAAGATCCCAGTGTTAAAGGTTTGGAATCCATGAATCTCCTGGAGTGCGGCATACGTACGATTAGGTAAGGCAAAAGAGTGGAAGCACTTCGCGCACGGTGGAATGTTCATCTCCGACTGAGGTTAAGGCGTGATTGACCTCATCATCCTATCAAGAGGAAACTGAAAAAAAGGGCCTGATGCAATCAAGTTGACAAGGATCCGGAGATGGGTAGTAAGAAGAATAAGTATGCGTAATATTAATCATAAACCAAGACCATTTGGGAGATCGATGGCAACCCCTTTATCCTAACCTTTGGTTCGAGCCAAAATCAATGTACTCCTTCGGACCCTCTTGCGCTCTAAATATGGGTTCGTATACCCCCCAATATTCTAGTGAGACTCTATACATCGTATTACCACTTAGCAGAGCCCCGTGTGGAGAGGAGAATAGGGATTGCTAGCTCTTGGTTTAAACGGATCGAGAATCTATTAGAATAGGGCCCCACATCGTGTGTTTAGTCAAATAAACTTCCTTATATTCCGTATGCTCCGTATGCAGAGATCCCAAGGAGAAGAAAAAGAGACAAGTCCCCTAAAAAGAAAGAAAGGTAGTTAAAGGACGATCCTTCGCCGCGAGAACTCGGGGGAGCTACAAATATGGAAAAGAGAGAATGGTTGTCACGCATGCGGGAAAGACTCAAAATGAAAGCAAGCAACTAATAGACTTCGCGAACTCCTGAAAGTACTCTATCTCGCACGCATACTACTGACGGAAACAATACATACTAGCCATACGAGTTCGGTTCACCTGCACTGACAGCCGCTTAGCAACTAAGCCCTAATAGACACTAATTAACCAATAGTTGAAAACCAATACTAAGCTTGCTAATGTCGTCTAACTTCCTTCTTTTCTGTCTTAGATAGGCTTGAGGGTTCTACTCAAGAGAGGTCCATTGCACAAGTGCCGCGCGGGGCTAGGCAAGCTATAAGTCCGTGACAACAGGTATCAGAGCGAGGTGCGCCATGGCATCCTCAAAGGTTACTGACCCAAGGCCGTCTGACGATCAACCTAAGAAGAGGTCCAAGTCAGCGGAACGTGTAGCATTGGAGACAGGCGTGGGAGAATTGAAGCTCAATGTGGCGGATGGAGAGGCAATTCTAACGCAATTGTTAATGGCCGAGCCTTCTCTTTCTTCTTTTGCTGCTTTTTAACAGCTGCCTACTCTACTCCTTTCCATCCTATAAGTAAGCGCATACTCCCTTGCCTGCCTTCCAGTCTTTGCAGTCTTCGAAGCTGTCGATGCATTCCAACTGTCTGTTAGAGCGAGTGAATGGTCTTTCAGGTACAGTGTAATAGGAAGCCCTAAGGGATGGAAACTTCACCCCCTCTCTCTCCTGCTCCTGTTCTTTGGATTCCTCTGCTCTTGATCAATCGAATGGAATGACCCCAACTGCTACTATCGATGAAGTGATTTCTGTCCCTCGATCCGACCTTTTTAGGTATAAGAATAAGGACAGTGAGCCATCTCCTGCAATCTATGAACCTGGACCCGAACCATCTTATCTAATACCTTCGAACGAAGACCTTGGAAACCCATCCAGCCAGAAGAGAGCAAATAATTTAAACCCATTGTGGAGACCCAAAATGTACTGGATTCAAGGATTCCATCACTGAGCGAAGACGAGGGTACTCCCAGTAGGTGCTTGGGCTACTACATCCCCGATTACTTTTATTCGGGGATAGATCTCACATTCAACTGCGCTTCCCGGGCCCTCTCATCCTAAGCAAGATGCAACTTTCCCGCCTGCCCTGCTTAGGATGCCTTTCTATCCATTTACGCAACAGATAGCAGCCCAATTAGGAGCTCTCAACCATCGTGCTTCTAACCCATTCTTTATCCGTTGTGCCGCCCTACCCGGCAAAGTTGGTGCCCTAAAGAAAGGTCCACCTCTCAAAAACAAGAGGACTCTGAGCTCTCTATTTGAGTTAGCCCTGATCGCTCGCTTATCATACGCTCCACCCTTCGCGCAAGATAGCTAATCAAATTGCCCATCTCCGGTTGAATCTCTATTTAGGAAGAGCAGACCAAAACCCTCTCTCTCTTCGCTATAGCGGGCAGTGTGAATCAATGGCTCTTTCAGACAGTGGAGAAAGACCTTTCAATCTGTGGTTACCGATCAAGCCTCTCTATCCTATCCGAGATAGCTAGTCGTCACCTTCAGTCGCAGCAGTGGCCCTTTCATTGCACTCCCTTGGTCTTTCTTTTGAAAGAATTAGCCCATGGGTCAGCAGCGATATGGTTTTCTTCCCCTCGTTTGATCAAACAATTTTTCCTGATGGAGGAGCAACAGGTCTATTCCCCGTAATCACTAGCATTACATACTAGACTATGACTGGCTTTACACTCGATGGACTTAGCACTCTTTCTTCAATGTTCGGGGCAAAGCTACTGGTTCACAAGTCAGGACCGGGGGTTTAGCTAGCCCCAAGAAAAGCACTTAAAGGAAGAAGAACTAGAACTACAAGCCCACTAGATATGAACTATTAGAGTTCAATTTCTCTACTACTTATTAAATAGGGGAAATAGGAAAACTATGATATCTTTTCTTTATACCGGGTATTTTACTTATTCCTTAGGCTCTCCAGCCCTTTCTTTAGCTGAGCTAAGCACATATTATATTATCTTTCGCCTTTGCTTGATGTGAGTGCATCGCTTGCGCTTGAATGAGATGCTTACACTCTCTCTTCCCTAGCTGTCTGTCTGTATATCTTTGTCCTACCGATCAAAAAGAGGGAAAGACTGGTGAGAGTGCAACTACTGCTCCATTTATATTGGGACTAGAGGTACCGCTATTTACACTTGGTATAAAAACGACTGCTACGAAGTATGAAACTAGATCGATGCAAACAGGAAATGTAACTCCAGATCCTGAGGCTTACCTTTTTTCGGCAACTAGAATACCAGAAAAAAGAATGGAACTCGATGAAATGCAATTGGCTTATCCTTTTTTATGCACCAAAGTCAATCCCTCATTTATAGTTCATCTAGGTTTGGTTTGGGGGAAAAGACTATATTCTATGAGTTAAGAAAGCATATTCTTACCACTCGCTTAAAAGAAGACCTTCTTATTGCTGCAATTGAAGAGGCTTATATTGATTCTTGATAGGCAAGCTCCACTGGGAAAGGGGAATACAGATACACTTCGTACTGGCTCGAGAGCGAGAGCAAGAAAAAAAATAGGTAGTCCTACCTTGTATAGAACCCTGCTAGGGAGCTCTCATTAACTCCTTGTTATACCCGTTCTCGGCCCTCAGCCGAGAGGAATGAATTCCGTCTCAAATCCATCTGGGGCTAGGCTCCTTTCCTAGTTTTGCTACCGGACTTCTAGTTGCCCCGCCTCCAGCTTATTTGAAAAGAAGCTGAATTTTTTTAATTAGCCGAGCGGGACTTCTCTCCCTTTAGACTAGGCTTGGGCCTTTTCTTCTGTTGTGTCCGGCTCTTCTTTAAATAAAGTGAAAGACATTCTTTCCTGCCCACCGGCCCGGCTATGCTATACCTTCCCTTGACCTTCCTTATTGAAGCGGATAAAGCTCAATGAAGATTCGAAACTCATGGTAGAAAAGGAGAAATGGTATTACAGAAGCGTGCTTTAGGAAAGTGTTCGAAAGACGACCTCAACACATGGAGAATCTCGCTATCCAGTCAAATAATGCGAAATATTCATTCTCACGGCCGTAGGTTGGGTAGCCTACTGAGATAAGGCAAGGTGTTCTCTAGCCTGTTGTAGTACCGGTGTGGAATAGCCGGCTCGGTTGGGGATATGCGCCATCTGATGTTTGACAAAACGACAACCTAAGTGAGTCGAGCGAACCGTTAGATGTTTACTCTAAATAGATATATGCTATATGTTTCTCGCTCCTGAAGATGACTCTTCAATACTTAATAAGGTCTCTACACCCCGTTCTCCGGAGCTCCCACTAAGATAAGACCATCACTTCTTGTATCGCTATATGTTCCCCCCCTCGAGCCATACATTTCAGCATACCTACCCTAGCTCTTCTTCCAAGTCATCCTATTTAATATAATAAGATGATCAGCTATCTCATGAGAGAGGGGCAACACCAGTAAAGCAGGAATTTCAAGAAATGCATCCTACCGCAGGGACAGGTTATGAAATAGCTGGACCCTTAGAGGCATTCAATACTCCGATAGATGGGAAAGGAAAGGAGTTATCCATCATAGGAAGGCAGTGGAAGATCGTGATTCAGGGAAGGAATTCTAAAGTCTTTATTGATTTAAGGTTTTCGTCCAAAAACTGGTTAGATTTCCAGCCCTAAAAAAATATCTTAATCCGAGGTAGCGGAGTTGGGCTTATTGAAATCGGAATCATAATCCGCATCAGCAGGTGAGGTAGTGTAACTATTAGCTGCTTTCGTCTTATAGGGTTGATCGACCGAAGGGGATGAAGGCGCTGTAAGCGGTTCAACTCGACTATCTGGTGACACGCTCACATCAATAAAAGGGCTGAATGCAGGTGCGTGTCCCAGATAAAGGTGTACTTTAGGAAGGTGCTTTGGTGGTTGCCCTCCAGGCGGAGTGTTAGATCTGCGGCCTGACATACAGCTCTTGAAATATTGGATGCTTTCGTGGTTAGGTGGCTTGGCCCGGCCAAAGCTAGATATAGATCAGTTGGCGCTGGATCCGCTGGATAGAGGTAGCGGTACAGACAGTTATGGATAGAATTACGTCCGCTTTGTCGGGTCAATAGATATGCCCAACATCTATTTTGACTATAAATAGTACATAGAAGCGCAGAGAGCGGTAGCAACCATTGACTACTTGGGCCGGGCCTTGCAGCCAGAAAATAGGACTTCAAATGGGACTAGATCAGCTCAGCCCATTTACTTTTTTTTATGGGAAACTATTAGAGACCTAGGAAACTCAAGCTGCTATCTACAGAAAGGGGAATAGAAAGCAAAAGGCTTCTTCGGCATGATAGCTCTGCTCTGGCGGACGATATAAGCTCCTTATGGAACAGCTCACTCCGGGGTGATTCAAGTTTAGTCGTAGATTAAAGTCAATCCATGTTTTTGTCTTCGCCTTTCCCTAGTCTTTATTTTAGCCCATATATATGGGATGGTTTACTGGTCAGTGTGTTCCATATTCCAGTGTTGTGTTTGAATATTACATACGTGGGACTCATTTATGAGCGAGATCGCTGCCCCAAGGATATGTTAGTCGGTGGTCGATGAAGATCTTATCTACTTCAAGCCTCATGAATCAGTTAGGTTGGAGTTGGAGGAGTCGCTATTAGTTGGTGACTGTGGAAGTCTTATGTAGGTCCAAAGCCGGTGTAAGAGATCCTATATATATGTTAGTTGGCTATTCCCGAAGCCGCCTATGTATCTGGTTCTATCGCCATGCCTAATACCAGAAGCACACAAGTCGAGACTTTGAGTATATAAGTTTTAGTTATAGTTGATTTATGGAATTTAAAACAAATTGGGTTATTAAGGACTTTTAAATAGGCAAGATCTTACGGAACGTATTTTGACAAAAAAAGTACGATCTGTTCATCCAACTTGAAATATCGTAAGAGAAGAAACTTTTACGCCCAAAACTCTCATGTCTTTCTTGGTTGGACCAACTTCACCGGCGATTTCCGTGAGCAAGAATAAGTCTTCCCTCTTTTTTAGAGGAAAAAGCGGAACGAGACAGAAATAGATGAAAAGGACTATGGTTGTAGATATCTTTAATTGCTTTAGTTTTTTTAGAGAAAATAAAGAGATTTTATGCTTAATCCTGGGATTTTTCTTTTTTTTTTTCTACTTGTTTTTTTTGCACCCGCCGTGTATAAGACATTTTTGAGAGAAATCTACGAAAACGAAATAAAGAAAGGAAGTTCTGTTAAATCATATTCATATAACTGGAATGGGATACGAATTGAATTTAATGAAAACAAGAGAAAAAGAACTTCGATCTCTTGTTTCGGAGAAATAAGTGGCTCACGCGTAATAGAAAGAAACATGTTATATTTTATCTCGAAGACCGTCCATAGCAATCCTGGATAGGTGATCACTTGTAATAATGACATAATGCTAATCCATGTTCCACACGGCCAAAGAAGCATTTTTAAATTCAAAATTTGATTTTGGCCTTCGCGCGAGCTATTAGAAAATGGTGAGATCATTAGATCATTAGTGAAAGAAGGACCAACGACGATCCTATCCTAAAATAAATGGTGTTTTTCTTATGTTACCCGATCTTGTCTCACGGTGAGGGAGGGAAAGCGTGTGTGGCATCAGGAGGGAAAACGTTCGCCCGGCGTTAACCATATTTAGTCAAGCCTCATCTACATGGAAACAAATCCTATGATTTTTAACGCCCGATACGGTTAGGCACACTGAGGGTTCGACGGAATGGAATAATGACAGTTTAGATGATTTATCCCGAGTAGGTGCGGTGGGTGGCTGAGGGAAAGATTCCATCTCATGAGTTCCTAAAACGGGTTCGATGGAGGAAAATACAACTCTACATTCCATCAAATCAGCGGTAAAACAATGATTCCTCCTCTACTCCTCGGGTTCGATCCCTGGACTGGATAAGTTACTGTTCTAGCCTGGTTTTGAATAACCTTCTACGCCGCTTCAAAGTTGGCCTGAAAAGAGATCCTTCGTTGTTCGTACTTTGACTGAGCGGTAGGACTTTCTTTTGGTAGTCAACTAACTGGTAGTGCTTTCAAGCCCAATATAGGGAAATTTCTCTTAATGATACAACGTTACGGTAAACTGTGAAAGAGGATAGAACAGGCCTTGGGCAGTGGAGACAGAGACCGGAGACCGCGTCTAAAGCCTTTGCCAACTTTCCGTCTCAGGCGGAACTAAAGCACCAACGGCTCTCCTCTTCCAACTCCGAGATTGGCTACTGCTATCGGGTATGAACTTATAAATTAAGCAGTCGATGCCCGGGAATAAGAGAACTTTATCTTCCAGGTATTCACTCATCCCCTCTCAGTGGCAAGAGTGAGTAGATAGCAGAAGTTCTTTCATTCCCCATTCCTGGGATATTAGTGAAGCTTGCCCTTTAAGGGTGTTCTCACCTGTGTTATCAATAAGAAGGAGCCATTTCCCTGGGCCAGAAAGAGAGAAAGAGAATGTTAAAAGGCTACGCACCTTGGTCTAGAGCGAGGATTGGGATAAGTTGAACCCTTTCTCTTTAGTTCTATTCTCACTAAGCCGAATCGCTATCTCTGGAACCAAAGTCGTATTTATTCCATATCCTAATGTAATGCCCTTTAAACCACCAACAGGTCCTATTCCGCCAACACTGAAAAAGGGCTCTCTGCGGCTCAGTTGGTTAGTACCTTAAACTAATTAGCCATTTCCAAGCTGCTCTTTCATAAGCTGTGATGGCTCTTTTGAATAAACGGCATAGTCTATGTCATCTTCCTTTTGCCCAGGAGCATTCGACTGAATAAGTATGCCATTAGTAAGACTCTCTAGAAGCCTTAGGAGCAATGGAGTCTGGTGAGGTAGCTCTTGTCTCTTGGTCAGCTGTTTCCGCTCGAGTGAAAATGCGGCGAGATTTGCGGTTTAATAAAAAAGTAAAGTAAAGTAGGACAGCGGTTTAATAAAAATGCGGCGAGATTTGCGGTTTAATAAAAAAGTAAAGTAAAGTAGGACAGCGGTGACCGCGAATGGCTATAGTTCGTCACTCGCGATATAAAAAGAAGTAAGGAGCTTTCCTAAGCTAAAGCGTTTTCTAGTTTGAGAGATGGAAATGCCTAATCAAGTAGCCAAGAATCATCGATTTCGGAGGGAAAAAACCCAGCTCCAGGGGAAATGAATTTTGGAAGGATCCGATCCCAAGTGACATTGAATCAGTTGGTGTTGGAGGAGTGAATGCCAGTCGAAAGGCGCATCTATGACTTAATACCGAATTTGCCATAGAAGGGCTCGATCCCAGACCTGGGGCGAGAAATGCTTTTTGATTGAACGAAGCCAAGGGGCGAATGGGAAATGCTTTAGGGAACAACCAAGTACCATCCGACAGTCTTAAAGAGTGAAAAAAGCTGGTATTCATAAGCGGGACGAAAGCTCAAAATCGCACATTTAGCTTTCTCTGCCAGACCTTTAGTTTCAAGCAGCAAAGGGGGAAGGAGGCCTATCGAAGTCACTTTCCTAGGTTAAGGTAGGTTCAGTGCCCCAGAAGAATCGGTAGTTGTTAGACTAGCTCTGGCTTGAAAGCGTGAACCTAGCTTGTGTAGCCTATGCGAAGCACTGGTCTGGGAATCGGCAAGAGGTCTTGGATTCGCCATTGTAAGGGAATGGCATTAGATTAGGAAAGGGCCTAAGCTAAGCCCTGAAACCGTTCGTTCGTTTGGATTTCCACACAAGCAAGCACGAGCGAAATTAAGCTTTGAGAGAGTCTCATAGCAACAATCCCAAGCCAGGAGTTTCCCAGTCTTGGACTTGGAGGCTATGGATAGAGATAGCTCCCTACCCCAATATTCGATCGGAAAGCGGGGGAGGCGAACCCACATTGCAGCAAACGTCGAATGCATCATGAAAGGGTTGGAAATCCTCTCTCCACCAATCAAGTCCTATGACTTGGCCGGTGATAGACCAAGGGCAAGGGCCTCCGGTGGAAACCTTAAGCCTATCAGCTTCAGATCTGAGCGAAAAATGAAAGACGAGGCCTTCAAAAAAGGGAGGCGGGGATCACTTCTAACAGGCGTATGCTTTCGAGTCTATATTTTAACTCTCGACTTTCGCCACGTATGGAAAAAGACTGTGGTTCGATTCCACAGCGTGCTTATCCCATCAATCAACGAATCGCTTCTTGCTGCACAGAAATAAGAAAGAGGCTCGAGGTTATGTTATAGTATAGATAGGGAGTGAAAGTTCATAAAATTACTTGGGATGGGAAAAAGTGGTTGATGCTAAAAAACACGGGGTTCATTGAAAGTTGGACATTTGAATTGACGTCACCGAAGGGAAATTGGACTTGATCTCAAAATAACGGGGTTTTAAAAAGCTTTAACTTAGTCGATCGACCTCACCGACAGATGATCGAACGCCTTAACTAGTCAAATATAAAGATCTTTAAGTCAAAGAGTGTCAATAAAATTAATGCTTGTATGGTCACTAAAAAGTTAACTTCCTTCGACAGTCGGAAAGTATCTTAGGCGGTCTGAGGATACCAATTTCGCGGGACCGCAGTCCAACTAACCGATTCACAAAGGAGTCCTGCCGCTTTATCGATCAACTAACCGAACTCTTGAAGACAAGGAAAGGGACTGATTCACAAAGGAGTCCGGCACCGACCCGGATAGATGATGCCCTATTGCACTCCCTTCTTTCCGCTATCAATCCGCTTTATCAAAAAAACGAAAACAGTCAAGTGATGCTTCTCTGTTATTGTAATTTTGTAGCAGGGAGCTCGGGATGGGCCCAAGTAAAAACCAGCTAGTGTCCTATAGCGCGCTCCCTTTTGGTATCTTTCGCTTGGAACAAACCTAATCCGCAAAATGGATACAAAAAAGGTGGCAAGTTTTATCTCAATAGAGAGTCATTTCCCTTAGTGACTCTAGAATGGAATCAACCAGATCTTAACTTATGTTATTTTTTGTTGCTCTATTTTGAAAAAACGAATGTCGTATCTTGCTTCTCTTGTGCCCTATCTTTCTATCGCAGCCCATTTTTTATTTTTAACTCGAACTGTGGTACACGACCTCCTTTTACTGGAAAGACCTCTATTGGACTGGGAAGTAGCGCGGGAAAGTATGAAATGTTCATTTGCTAGTTAAGTATATCCTTTGTAAAGTGTATTCATTCCTTGGCAGTATGTCTCTCTAAGGAAGTCTCGGGGCTCCCAAGTACACGATTGTGTAGGTGTGTGCTGAAAGCGCTTCCTTGAATGCCAGCCTGTATCTGAACCCCCTTTCCATATCTTGGAGAAGGTATGCAAGCAAGTCATCTGTGCTAATAAATTCCTGCCGGTGGCAAGAAGCCCGCTTAAAAAAGAAATTCCCGTGTTTATCGATCGGCGTGCCAAGCCATATAAGCAAAGTCCCATTTGTCAAACAAGAGAGACAAGACAAGCTCAAGTCATCCGGGATAAGAGAAGGTCCTATCCTAATAAGTCGGGGTAGGACCGACATCAGATAGAAAGGAGGCCTAGTCGCATCGTCAAGAGACTGATCCTACTTGAGATGATAGACGTTGCTAATGTTGCAGGATCGGGATTCGTAGCAATCTTTTGTGAAGCTTTGATCATTGGCTATGGGTCCCAAACGTCTAAAAAAAGAAGTAAAAGTAAGAAGAAGCAAGCAGTAAGGGGCGATCCGGACCTAGACTAATTGCCATTCATTTGAAGGCAAGGTGAGGACAAGCCTAAGACCCTGCCAAGAACTTGCAATACGGTACGGGCTAAGCCGTGCCAAGAGCTGGGGTAATAGGGTAGGCTTGAAAATTCCTTTGTTTTTTACAGAGTTGTTTGAATGGTTTGAAAGCTAGTCAAGTCGGCAGTTTCCTTTGTTTTTCTGCCTAACCAAGCACACAAGTCCTGCTTCTTATGGTATAAGAAAGTCTCTTCTTATAAGGATTTAAGTCAATTGGTGCAAGCTAGGTAAGCGCTCACGTACTACTAATAGAGGTAAGACAGGCGTTTACGGGCGGAAGGTTTAATGTTTTCTAATTGGTAACCTTGTGCCAAAGCATCTAAGGTGGGTAGGGGTCTTGGGGATAAGTCGTCTACGTCTTTCTTTATTCCCGTGCTTTAAGTTCTAAGTACTTGGATTGTATCCCCCCAGTAGATACGCAACGATTTAAGTTTTCTTTTTGAAGGAATCCAGGGATCGAGCCAAAATAAAGCAAGACGCGATTCCCCTTCTCTATTTCTTATGGATCACGCCTTACGAGAGCGTCGCCGGTGGGGAATGGCGGAAGGTGCGAGATCAGATCGAACCTCATCGACCCTAAAACTAGATCAAAATTGGAAGCTTCCTTACCGAACCAATTCCTTTAGGCGATTTACAAGAAGCAAGGGCTTATAAAAAGAAGCGAGTCCGGAATAGAGAGGCCTTCGCGTCTTTCAAAAGGAGGGGCCCGCGCAAGACTGATAAACTACTTCTAGCTTCTCAATTGAGGAAGTGAGTGGTCGAGAGCGCAGATGTACAATAAAAATGGTCGTCCCGGGCCGCTAATACCGGCGGCTGAGTCAGGTATTCTTTTATGCTTTCGAATGCATCTTGGCATGCTTGGTCTCAGACAAACTCCACCCCTTTTTTCATTAGACGAGAAAAGGGTTGGCACTTGCCTTATATATTGGCGATAAACCTGATTATATAGGCCAGGCGTCCTTGGATGGAAGCCTCTCAATTCCTTGATATTAGTAGGAGAGGGCATCCCCAGTATGTCTTTTGTTTTGGCGGGATACACCTTAATCCCCTTCTTTCATACTATGAATCCGAGGAATTTCCCTGACAATACTCCGAAGAAGCACTTTATAGGGTTCATCTTCAGGTTGTGTTGCCTAAGCCTAAGGAAGACTTTTCGTAAATCTGCCAAGTGGTCGACTCTTTTACGGCTTTTTACGGCTAGGTCATCCACGTAGCATTCTACGGTTTTATGCAATATCTCTCTGAAGATTTGCGTCATAGACTGTACTTCGTATCCTGCATTTTTTTAACCCTAAGGGCATGCCTATATAAGGTAAGAGTCAATGCCGAAAGGGGTGCGAAATGGGCGAATCTATAGAGGTCGTCTGGGTGCTTTTCCTCCCTACCTAATAAAGCCGACGTTGCGAAGCTTCTGCACCTCTTTCTCTATCTTTTCCATGAGTAGAGGGTGGAACCTTCTCTGTGCTTGTTTTATCGGCTTTGCATCTTACCGAATTTTGAGCTCATGGACGACGACCTCTTTCAGACCCTGGCATCTCTGCATAGCGGAATGCAAACACATCACGGAACTATTGGAGAGGTTGGGTATACTACATCACTTCTTCAGGAGCAAGGTGGGGCATTGATGAATATCGGGCGTGGTTCATCGTCCGTGCCAAAATAGATCTGCTTGACTTCGTCTTCCGTGGGAGGAGCTTTACATAATAGGGGGCTCCTTTCTTTTTGACGCTGCACGTGTTAAGGCTTGGAGTTATTCTTCATCTTCCTCGCCTGATTCATCACTATCGGAGCTCTATTAGTAAATTAGGACTGCTGCGAAGTTTACTGCTACTGCTAGAGAAAGGAAATCATCCAGTTGAACTTCAGGGTCTCAGCCTTCTGTAGTGGACGACTCATAAGCTTCAAATTCTGACCCATCTCTCGTTCCATAATCTGGGATGTACCCCAGGCCGTACGTCGGAAAGAGGATAGCCTCCCCTTCTTTTAATGTATTCTTTTGTGCCTTCGTCAAGCCCCTTCCCATTTTTTAGTCCGACAGGAGTTTCCAAGTCATAGCCCATTTTTTGCATTATCTTATTAGCAATAAGGCCATAGTTGGAAAAGTCCGGTCTCCCTTCTGTAGCAATAGGCTCCACCTTCAAAGCATATGTTTAAGTTGCCCTGTTTTATATAATGGGCCCCCTGCCCCCAGTCATTGGTACCACGAAGATAGCTCCCCCAGGTTTCTCAACTGACGAGTGGCACACCAGAGGTGATAGTGGAAGACCTACGGCTACGCGCATTGCCTACCCTATTGGGCCTTTTCTTCACTATCAGATGTGACGCTAATAGTGACCACATTAGATGAGCTTTTCCTATTTTTAGCTGCCAGAATGACCAAGGGCTTAGATCTCGACGTTATGAGAAATTGGGAAGGTATTTTCATTTTTCTTGTGGAAGAAATAATAACCTTGGGCTTTTCTTCATTTCATGACTTCTCTCTCAACTCCTACTCTTTCCTCAGTCCAAGAGCCTGGTTCTTCTGCCCTTTAGGTAGGCAGAATTGACCTTTCTTTACCTCATTCCATAGATTTCAGAACGTTTTCTTTGTATGCGGTTGGTAAATCCCTCGTAGGTTACTTTTAGAAAGAGCTTCCCCTTGATCTCTGACCATCAATATAGGCAATTCAATGTTTTCGATAAGTTGAATTGTAAATGTCAGATTGATCCTCTAGATTTAGTTACTTTTAAGAGAGAGTTATATTTTCTTTTTAAAGAGTGGACTAAAGGAAAAGAGCTCTTACCCGCTTTAAAGAGGTTTCTATCGAAGAAATTTATTGCACGAGAAAAAAAGGTAGTTAATATTTTTAGCTTCCGGATCCATTTGCCTTTAAGCTTCGTTTTGCAAGATTCGTCCCAGACCTCTTTTAATATTGTCTATCCCTGCCCTGTGGTTTGGCCAAATAGAAGGGCAGGTCCTTTGAACCTTTCGTAGTCTTCAGGACTTAAACCACTTGACTCAGTAAGCTCCTTCATGCCCACCCTATGGACAAAGATTTGTTTCACCATAGTGGCGATATCAGCCCAGCAGGACAAGCAGTAGCTTGCGTAAATAGTTGATATCAGGGACGGCAGCTCACCAGCCTGTGAAGCCTATAAGCAAGCAAATCAGGAGGCAGATGTCTCTAAAATAGGAATAAAAAAGCTCATCCCAAAAGGGGAGAAAGCTTTTATTATGTCTTTCCCCTAGGAGGACTTTAGACTATCCTCTAACGAATAACGAATCTGAAAGAAAGCTCGACCAAGGGTGCGCTTTTAAAGCACATTAATCAGGCTGTGAAGGTCACGGTGGCGTGGCTATGAGACCCAAATTAAACGTAGGAATTAGTGCTGGAAGCCCTAATAAATAGTAAGTAGAAAATGAAAAGTAGCCCCAGCTCAAGATAGCCAAGATGTATGGAGTAGAGCTAGTCTAAGACAGACCGATCTCTATTCTCCTACTCGCGTTTACAAGGTTTCCCACTCACTCTATTGAGTTACAGCCCTTGTTGGGTTCTGCAAGAAAGCATCTCGATAGTTCCACAACCTGTGGTTGATGCCTCACCCGAGCTCTAATTCCATACTCGATTTGCCGGTTCTTCGTCCGAGCGGCCCCCTGAGGATGCAGAAAGCCAATAATAGGAGTGGTTAACTGGACGATTTTAAATTTGATGCCCTATTCGTGGCGACGCCTAAGCCGCTTTAGTTTAGTAGGGACGGACTGAAATACCCCATCATAGCACTTTAAGGTTCAGCGGGGAACTTTTGAAGCTTCCAGCTTTCCACCTATATGGATTGTTTGAGCGTAAGTAGACACGATCTTCGTTCGGTACACGTCCAGTCCAAAACAGTCTTGCTCCTATAGCTTTCCTCTCTAGTTGCGCGTTCAACAACTACAACCTTAAGACTGCACTCCGAGGCCGCTTTTGACGCTGACACTGCTCCGGACAACCCCCGATGCTGCATGACTAAAGGAAAGAAGACACTTACATACGTAATTAGAGAGAGATGAGTCCCAAATGCACCAAAAAGAAAAGCCAGACCAGGAATGAAGTAGCTAGCCTGATAGGGCCAGGAATGAGAGCAGGGTAAGAAACCCGAGACAGCTATCCCAGGCAGAGAAAAGAGCTGTAATTGCTTGCATGGAAGGAGGTATTGAGGGAGCTGATCGTACAATTCGAAATTCCTTTTTCCTAAACTCGTCTAGCGGAACGATTCTATAGCTAATAAGATCTATTAATATTCCCCGATCGGAGTATATAAAGCGTGACAAGCATGTGTGCCGACTTTCTGTCCTAGTGATAGCTCTTCTTCTTGTCTTAGTTAGAGGGTAAGAAGCTAGGAAAGAGCCATGAGGGAATGGGCATAGGCCATTCGATTTCCCTTCGAAACAAAAGGTGCAATAGAAGCAAAAAGGGTTCGTCGAACTACTATACTAAGCGTTTACCTATAAAAAAAAGGTATATCAAATATCGATATTTCTGGATTCTATCTACGGAATAGAGATAAGGCAGAGGAGAGGCATAAGCGCGAGAAAAGAACTCAGTTAGGAAACCTCCTTCTTTTCTGAATACTGGAGTGACTCTAGCTGCTGCCATAAGCTTTGAGTTTAGTGCTTGCTTTCTCAGACTCTACTATCATGGATAGGCTTACTTTGAGAGGCGCTTACTGGAACGCAGACAAAGCTTCCTTGAACCAGTAAGAAAACTCACCTTTAAGGAATAAGAAGATTTCCCATTCCTTTCAATAAAGCCTTAAAGTGAAAGTAAGTGCGCTTAGTGATCAGGGTTCATCAATCAATAAATCATATCTAGGGAGTAGGGGAGTTCTACTAGTGACCAATAGCGAGATAAAGGGAAAGACATCGACTACGAAAAAAACGTAGTTATCCCCCCCTTTAAGAGATAGGGAGATCGTCCCACGAAATCTATGGTTATGATTTTCCCATGGCCAGGAAGGTATTGGGCTGATAAAGCCCCAACTTCCTGTTGGACAGCTTCGACGTGCTGCATAGAGCACACACAACTCATCACCGTTGGACCTCTGCTTCTATCCTGGGCCAATAAGAATGCCTTTCTAGGTGAGCCAAAGTTTGATCAACTCCAAAGTGTAATCCAACTCTAGCGTCATGAAGGGCCGCGAGACGCCTTTCTTTGCCCGACATAGTCTGCCGTCTTTGTAGAGTAAGTCGTCTAGCCGACTGTAATCTGCTGTCTGCACTCGGGCCGTCTTCTCCCAGACGCCTTTTTCGACGTCCTGCCGAGTACTCTGTCGTAAAGTCCCCGAAGTCCAATAAAGTGGTAGAAACAGTAGTTGCGGCGCTTTACTAATAACATAGAAAGGGCTTTTCCTTCTTTCATCTACCATCGACCGTTACCACTTTAGTACCGTGGGCGGAGCATAACATCCCGGGGTTGAAAATATACAGAAGGCAATTGGACATCATAGTCATAGAGAAAACCTCAAAACACACCAAAGAATGCGGCCTTGTATCATTCACAGGCGATGAATGGGCAGGAGTCTTGTAAAAAGAAAGGCTTAATAAGGGCCTTTTCTGGAGACATGGTAAACCGGATTTTCCACATACATGGGTTTCAGATGGGATGTACACTATTACTATATGATAAATATCAATTGGAATTGGAAAAACGAGTTTATTTTAGTACTGGAACAGCCACATCAAATCGGTAAAAAGGACCCGCTTGGAATAGGGAGTCGATGGAAGAGCCAGGCCATTCCAGTAGCTTTATTTACTAATCCCTCGGTTTTTAGGCCACCAGAGTCTCCGCCTAGTGGTCTGAAGCTGATTCCTTAAGAAAAGAAGCGCATTGGGTGTGTCCGTAGTGGTTGGCTCTTGTGCCAGCTTTGAATGCTACCTATCCCTCACTGATAATATCTTAGTTGTCCCAACCCGCCCTAGGAACAAGAAGGAAGAACTGGAATGAGAACTTTCTCTGAGTTCTCTGTTTGTGGCGCCTCTTACGAGCCTTTAGGCATGAAAGGAAAGTCTGTCATCTTTGTATACGCAATTAAGTCTTTCGCTTTGTGTTTTTTGTACCAAACCCCCATTTCCATCCGCCGGGGAAGCAAACCCATTCATATAGATTTTGTTGGTTTCCGATTCTTCCCCCTCCATCCTTTAAAGAAATCGTTTAGTCCGCGCCCTTGTTCTCGGTGCATCTAGTCCACTCTCATCCAAGCAGCTGAAGACATTTCGTCTCAATCGAAGGTGTCTCCCGAAGCCCAGTAGAAGTATGGAAGTCAAGGGCCCTAAACTTCTAACTTTCTTTGAGCGACTAAAGGCTCCGTCACCTACTCGGCATCTAGCCGTGATACAGACGCCTCTCGTTCTATTGTTGTGCCAGTCCCTCTCTTCTCTCTCTGCTTTCATGTTCATACGAATAAGAGAAAGCTGGCCCATCTTGGATTATATAGTGGAAATTCCTTTTCTATCGTGATTGGTTGCTCTCTCTTATTCACTCCCCTATCCCTCGTTGGGAACAAGACAGATATGCCAATGGCGTCTATCAGAGGTGGTTTCCTGGATTGGTTGGTTTGAGGAGTTTAGGCGTTAAGAGAAATGACAGTAGATTGATCCTCTATCCCGGACCATTCCAAGTATCCTTTCCTTCTTCATCTTAAACCGGCTTGTCTCGCTTATCTATAAAGGGCTTGTGGCTCGTATAGAAAGAAAAGTTTGGGCTTGAATCGAAATAAATGGAATCCTCCGGGGCTAGGCTAGAGTTTTAGACTAAAAATTCTGTCTTTGTTTTCTCACGAGCTGGATTTGAACCAAGACTTCAGGTTAAAGGGCATGAGCGACAACTGAAACCTACAAACTACCTTTTATTCGATTCGTGACTTTTGGTTACCCGGTTCACCGAAAAGGCTACGTCCGGGGGGGTTTATTTCATTCATTTTGATTGAATAGAATATTCAATGTTCGAAACCCTAAGAAAGCTTTTTTCGATAAAGCAAAGGATTCGTTCCGAGTCGCGAATAGG